>OY829913.1:308285460-308749498 GCA_963691935.1 Nephrotoma guestfalica | reverse complement strand
AGAGTTGCCAGGCTTCGAGATCATTTTTACAGTTGACAATTTCCAGCACTCAGGGATATATCCTGATTCGTAAATGTAATTGAATATTTGAGCCAGTCGTCCAAAGGCACACTCAGGCAATTGTTTAAGCATTTTACCTGTAATTCAATCATACCCAGGGGCTTTTGTTAATTGAATTTAATATGCTATAATAAACCTTACTTGTGGTTCAAGGTGATCAGCAAAGGGGTTAGCTTTTTCCTCGTCACTCCTAGCCCATTCACCGTTAGAAAGACGAATTGGTGGGTTTGGTTGCTGAGGTCGTTTAAGGTATTCAGTGGCCTTCCACAATGAATAGTTTGTGTCCGAATGAGGAGTAATCCCTTAAGATAGTTTTGCATATAATCCATCTTATTTTTTGTAGTAGGCTTTGTAGTTTTCTTTTTGCCTGATTAAAGTTTCTCTGTTAACATTTTTTCTATTTCAGCGGATGTTATGGTGTGTCTTGTATGTTTGCTCTTTGGTTTAGGCCAGGCTGAAATGACTGCGTTGACCAGTAAACCATTAAAATTTTTCATAACGATGTTTATATTATTAGCCGTCTAAGACCGGAAAGTGGTCAGAAGACAATTCTAAAAGTGGTTTAGCTTGGATTATTTCTCGGTTTATTTTACTTGTGACTGCAAAACCAAGATCGTCAGGGATTTTTCAACGATCAGTAGTTCAGTAGTCAATCTTGAACCCCAGTAGTTATATTATGTTTGGCATTAAAGTCGCAAGCGACCATAAAACGTTGACCCAAGGTTGCAAAATTTTTTTTGTAGATATCTGCCGAAACGTTATTATTTGGAGGGCAATATATTGAAGTGATGTCTAAGCTTTCTTTGTCGAGGTCCACACATACAGAGGTTTCTTAAATTTCCTCAGTACTGTATTCATTTAGAATATAATGGCAAATCCGCTTTTTTATAATAATAGCAGTTCCTCCTTGACTTCTTCATTTATTCCGAAATTGTGGTTATCGGTTAAGTGGATTTCAGAAACTAACATAAGATCAATTTCGTGTTTTGCTAGGAAGTGTTCTAATTCCAGTTTGTGTTGGCTTATACCGTTTGCGTTCCAGTGGCATATCTTCAGATAATTTATCAGAGACATTCTAGTTTCTGGATGATAATGGTTTGATTTTGTAGCATTGCTTGTGGCATATTTTGCATTGTTGTCATTAACTGCATCATCAGTTGCATGCAGTTATTCAGAGTAGGTTCTGCATTTGAGGATTGACCTTGTAGAACTCTTGCGTATGTTGGTTTACTGGTTGGTGTTCTAAGCGAACGAGAGTCATTTGGCGTAGTATTATACTGCCTCCTGTGATGTGACAATTGACTTATATTTCGGTAGATTGGACATCGGTAGTTTGCAGTGTGGTTTCCACCGCAATTCCGCGATTTGGTTTGGTGTAGTTCCCCGCATACAATGCACACTGATATCAACTTGCAATATGTCCTAGAGTAACCACGTTCTTGGAAGTTTAAACACTGTATTGGTCCGGTCCTTTTCTTTGGTTCTTCAACAGTTATGCGACTGTGTATGAGGTACTTTAGTTTAGATATTGGATGAACTTCTCATTTTTTCAAAATGATTTGGGGTGGATCTAGCTCAATTTTGAGCTCAACTTTAGGGAGCTCTACATTATTTTGCCATTCACTATTATACCGCTCTACAACTCTTTGGGCAATCCGCAGAACCGTATTTCTGACCATCGAATTAACATGCTCACAAGTCGTTTTTTCAGGAGAACGGGCTCTAAGTGCATGATGATGTGATCTTACCTTTAACATTTGATACATTTTCGTTTCGATTTGAATTGACAGATGATATGCGTATTTCTAAGCAATCATATCACTTTGAGTGTTTCTTCACATAATGCCCCCTTCGCTGGATTTCTAAACCTATAGAAAACCTACACACTCAAATAATTGTTCGTCTTTATCGCAGAACACGCACTGAATGAAGGTGCAGGCCTAGATAAGTTCCATCAGATATCTAAGTAAGTTCCATCAGATAATTTTATAAAACATATTGACTGCCAATGGAGTGATAACACCAGGTAAGCGAATTTCAAAAAAAAAATTCAAAAATTCAAAATAAGGACGATTCGTGATATTAATTTATTTAAGATATTTTTTCGGCTTTTCGGACAAAATATTATTTTTAATGGCATACAAAACAAAGAGACCATTTACTCACAATATATCTACCACAAAAAGTAGACAAATTGAATATAATATTTTGCCCGAAAATAATTCTACTAATTTTCAATTTAATTTACGTTCTACATAAGATTTAATTTTTCATTTCAGGTTGATTATCCGGAATAGGTTTGATGGGGATCTTCAACGTGGCCCAGCCACCTAACTCGGTTGGATTTGATGAATCCGATAATATCGCAGTCTCCGCAAGGAGTTGCTTAATCTCGTAATTTATTATTTAAACCAGGTTATAACGCGTGCCGGTCAAGCGGTATTAAACAATTCAAGATATCATTTTGTCTTCGGCCAAGAAGCACTACATCAACTGCATATCCGAGAATTTGCCAGTTTCTCTTTCGCACAGCAGATATTATTTCGAAGGGGTCATATACTGTTCCTTCCACTGTGATTCTACACAGCGAGTGAAACACTGATCAGTAGTTAATCAGTTGTGGCGAAAACCACATTCATATGGTCACCGATGATATTTTCAGCTAGCGGAATGGATCTATCAAGTACAACACTAGCAAGCACTTTGTAGAGGGTGTTTAACCCACTGTAATTTTCACATTTCAGGCGTTCACCTTTTTTGAAACTAACCTATGATTGCGGCCTTACATTCCTCAAGCAACTCCTCTTGGTCCCAGATCACGACGAGGTCATTAAGTTTAGAAGTAAGAGTAGCTCCTCCGTAGTTTCTAAGTTCTGCGGGGAATCCGCCGAGATCGGGTGCTTTGCCATTTTTTCACCCAACGGAGCACTGACTCGGATATAGGGCGCCTTCTCAGTACAATCTAGTAAAGGGTGTTTTTTTAAGAGGTTGCCGATTTTTTTTTTGAATAAAACACATATAAAATTATGAAATGACCAAAATTTTTTTTTATTTGGTAGATAATTTTTTGGCATTTAACATTTAAACACAATTTCTGGCATATGGCTACCACGACTATTTTTCACAAATGTCATTCTGGAGGTCCAATTTTCCAGCACTTTTTCAAGCATTTGAGGGCGTATGTCAGCAATGACACGTTGAATATTGGTTTCCAAAGCGTCAATCGATTGAGGTTTATCCACATAAACCAATGACTTCACGTATCCCCACAAAAAGTAATCGAGTGGCGTCAAATCGCACGAACGCGGAGGCCAATTCACCGGACCATTTCTCGAAATAATGTTGTCGTTGAAAGTTTCTTTCAATAAGTCGATTGTTTCACGTGCTGTATGGCAAGTGGCACCATCTTGTTGAAACCACATTTCATTCATATCCATATCTTCAAGATTTGACAACAAAAACTCATTTAACATGGTTCTGTATCGATTTCCATTCACGGTAACGCGTCGTCCTACCTCATTTTTAAAGAAATATGGACCGATGATCCCACCAGCCCATAGACCGCACCAAACAGTACATTTATCAGGATGCATTGGTAATTCTAGAACGGCGTGTGGATTATCTTTGCTCCAAATGCGACAATTTTGTTTGTTGACGTATCCATTTAACCAAAAATGCGCCTCATCACTGAAGAGAATTTTACGGTAAAAAAATGGATCTTCGTTCAATTGATTTAACGACCAATCACTGAATTCACGGCGCAAACGATGGTCGTGTGGCTTTAATTCTTGCACCAATTGAATTTTGTATGGCACCAAACCCAAATCTTTACGTAAAATTTTCCATAAAGTCGATGGACAAAGTCCAATTTGCTGAGCACGACGACGAATCGATAAATTGTCGTTTTCTTCGACACTGGCCTCAACGACAGCAATATTTTCTTCTGTACGAACTCTTCTCATTCTTGTCGGTGGCTTGGCATCCAAAAGAGTGAATGTAGACCGAAATTTGGTAATTACGTTCTTTATGGTGGTCTCTGACGGACGATTATGTGCACCATAAAATTCACGAAGTGCTCTATAAACATTTTTAATTGAACACTGATTTTGAAAATAAATTTCCACGATTTGAAAACGTTGTTCTGGAGTTAACCTATTCATAATGATTTGCCAAACAATACTGAGTAGAAATGCCACTTTGAGCTGTCAAAACAACTGTCATAAAATAAAACGACATCTATCGGAAAAACAAACCTCCTAAAAAAACACCCGTTAGATATTGCAAGTAGGTTTGCCACACTGAGAGAGCATCGTTCACTTTTGTTCTCAGCACTCCATTCGTGTTTTTGATGGCTGGGGATCTTGGAAGTCTTTAGTAAGATCTCTGGCGTTGGTACAATAATCTCTCAAGTTTCCGTTTTCCCTTGGAAGCTGATGTTTTCAATACAGGCCCTTATATACTCGCGCTGCTTCTGTTGGGGAAACTCTGCTGTGGCTTTTCTAGCGTGGAAACATTCTGTTTGAGGGCTTCTTGTTACGAGCCAACCAGTTTTCACGCAGCTTTCGTGCAGACTAAAGGTCTGTGTCCTCTCAACAGCACAGACGGTTTGATTGAGCAGGATGAAAATTCATAAAAAAGCATTTTTCATAAATTGGGAGATCTCAGTGATTTTTGGCCGAAATCGGTCTACCGGAAGTGGCAATTTCCTTAGAAGCTTTATCGTTTTATGCAAATATTTTAAAAGTATGAACGAAGAGAAAAACGACCATGGACTAATAAACCAATCTAAATAAAATATGCAACAATACCGTTTTTGATCTGTTTCCAAAAATTTAAGTGGAAATAACGATTTTTGATCAAAACAGTTTTCAACAAAAACTTGGCCTCTGTACTGCTGAGATGAACTAATTACATACGTTTTTCCACAAAATGGGAGGTTCCATTGAATTTCGGCCGAAAATGGTCCAGCAGATAGTGATAGCTTCCATTAGAGTTTTCTCGTTTTCCACCGAAAGTGACAGTTTCAATGGGAGCTTTTTCGTTTTTGGCATGATTTTGAAAAATCTTTCATTTACGAGAAAAACGAATAAGAACTAACAGATTTTAAATTATATTTGCAACAATATCGGTCATGATCAGTTTTCCAAAATTTAAGCAAAAGTGACGAACTGTTTTTTGACGACGCCAAAAAACAGTTATTCAGTAAAAATTTAATCTCTGTACGAATTGATTTATTGTGTCTTAATCATTTTGAACCGGATTTTTGTGACCGGATTTCAAATACGACACTTCCAATAACCGCGCTTGTCAGATGTAAATTACCGGTTGTTTCTTGCTCAACATGTTATTCCTATTACCCATAATCATTTTGAACCGGAAAATCAACAATAAAATGTTTTCGATTTTTTGCGAAAATCCCTGATGGTTAGCCTTACTGATTTTTACCGGATAAAATTTATTGTCACCGATTCGGTAAGTATCGATCATTTTGGGTAACTGTGGGTATTCTGATTGGATCTGCGTTTAAATTATTGCAATATGTTGCCGCTTCGTTCGAATGCAATCAAGGTTCGATTACAAAATGTGACCGGATTTCAAAATACGATACTTCCAATAACCGCGCATTCCAGATGTAAATTACCGGTTGTTTCTTGCTGAATACGTTATTCTCATTACCTATAATCATTTTGAACCGGAAAATCAACAATAATTTTTTTTTCAATTTTTTGCGAAAATCCCTGATGGTTAGCCTTACTGATTTTAACCGGATAAAATTTATTGTCACCGATTCGGTAAGTATCGATCATTTTGGGTAACTGTGGGTATTCTGATTGGATCTGCGTTTAAATTATTGCAATATGTTGCCGCTTCGTTCGAATGCAATCAAGGTTCGATTACAAAATGTGACCGGATTTCAAAATACGATACTTCCAATAACCGCGCATTCCAGATGTAAATTACCGGTTGTTTCTTGCTGAATACGTTATTCTCATTACCTATAATCATGTTGAACCGGAAAATCAACAATAATTTTTTTTCAATTTTTTGCGAAAATCCCTGATGGTTAGCCTTACTGATTTTTACCGGATAAAATTTATTGTCACCGATTCGGTAAGTATCGATCATTTTGGGTAACTGTGGGTATTCTGATTGGATCTGCGTTTAAATTATTGCAATATGTTGCCGCTTCGTTCGAATGCAATCAAGGTTCGATTACAAAATGTGACCGGATTTCAAAATACGATACTTCCAATAACCGCGCATTCCAGATGTAAATTACCGGTTGTTTCTTGCTGAATACGTTATTCTCATTACCTATAATCATTTTGAACCGGAAAATCAACAATAATTTTTTTTTCAATTTTTTGCGAAAATCCCTGATGGTTAGCCTTACTGATTTTAACCGGATAAAATTTATTGTCACCGATTCGGTAAGTATCGATCATTTTGGGTAACTGTGGGTATTCTGATTGGATCTGCGTTTAAATTATTGCAATATGTTGCCGCTTCGTTCGAATGCAATCAAGGTTCGATTACAAAATGTGACCGGATTTCAAAATACGATACTTCCAATAACCGCGCATTCCAGATGTAAATTACCGGTTGTTTCTTGCTGAATACGTTATTCTCATTACCTATAATCATGTTGAACCGGAAAATCAACAATAATTTTTTTTTCAATTTTTTGCGAAAATCCCTGATGGTTAGTTAGCCTTACTGATTTTAACCGGATAAAATTTATTGTCACCGATTCGGTAAGTATCGATCATTTTGGGTAACTGTGGGTATTCTGATTGGATCTGCGTTTAAATTATTGCAATATGTTGCCGCTTCGTTCGAATGCAATCAAGGTTTGATTACAAAATGTGACCGGATTTCAAAATACGATACTTCCAATAACCGCGCATTCCAGATGTAAATTACCGGTTGTTTCTTGCTGAATACGTTATTCTCATTACCTATAATCATGTTGAACCGGAAAATCAACAATAATTTTTTTTTCAATTTTTTGCGAAAATCCCTGATGGTTAGCCTTACTGATTTTAACCGGATAAAATTTATTGTCACCGATTCGGTAAGTATCGATTATTTTGGGTAACTGTGGGTATTCTGATTGGATCTGCGTTTAAATTATTGCAATATGTTGCCGCTTCGTTCGAATGCAATCAAGGTTCGATTACAAAATGTGACCGGATTTCAAAATACGATACTTCCAATAACCGCGCATTCCAGATGTAAATTACCGGTTGTTTCTTGCTGAATACGTTATTCTCATTACCTATAATCATTTTGAACCGGAAAATCAACAATAATTTTTTTTCAATTTTTTGCGAAAATCCCTGATGGTTAGCCTTACTGATTTTTACCGGATAAAATTTATTGTCACCGATTCGGTAAGTATCGATCATTTTGGGTAACTGTGGGTATTCTGATTGGATCTGCGTTTAAATTATTGCAATATGTTGCCGCTTCGTTCGAATGCAATCAAGGTTCGATTACAAAATGTGACCGGATTTCAAAATACGATACTTCCAATAACCGCGCATTCCAGATGTAAATTACCGGTTGTTTCTTGCTGAATACGTTATTCTCATTACCTATAATCATGTTGAACCGGAAAATCAACAATAATTTTTTTTTCAATTTTTTGCGAAAATCCCTGATGGTTAGCCTTACTGATTTTTACCGGATAAAATTTATTGTCACCGATTCGGTAAGTATCGATCATTTTGGGTAACTGTGGGTATTCTGATTGGATCTGCGTTTAAATTATTGCAATATGTTGCCGCTTCGTTCGAATGCAATCAAGGTTCGATTACAAAATGTGACCGGATTTCAAAATACGATACTTCCAATAACCGCGCATTCCAGATGTAAATTACCGGTTGTTTCTTGCTGTATACGTTATTCTCATTACCTATAATCATTTTGAACCGGAAAATCAACAATAATTTTTTTTTCAATTTTTTGCGAAAATCCCTGATGGTTAGCCTTACTGATTTTAATCGGATAAAATTTATTGTCACCGATTCGGTAAGTATCGATTATTTTGGGTAACTGTGGGTATTCTGATTGGATCTGCGTTTAAATTATTGCAATATGTTGCCGCTTCGTTCGAATGCAATCAAGGTTCGATTACAAAATGTGACCGGATTTCAAAATACGATACTTCCAATAACCGCGCATTCCAGATGTAAATTACCGGTTGTTTCTTGCTGAATACGTTATTCTCATTACCTATAATCATTTTGAACCGGAAAATCAACAATAATTTTTTTTCAATTTTTTGCGAAAATCCCTGATGGTTAGCCTTACTGATTTTTACCGGATAAAATTTATTGTCACCGATTCGGTAAGTATCGATCATTTTGGGTAACTGTGGGTATTCTGATTGGATCTGCGTTTAAATTATTGCAATATGTTGCCGCTTCGTTCGAATGCAATCAAGGTTCGATTACAAAATGTGACCGGATTTCAAAATACGATACTTCCAATAACCGCGCATTCCAGATGTAAATTACCGGTTGTTTCTTGCTGAATACGTTATTCTCATTACCTATAATCATGTTGAACCGGAAAATCAACAATAATTTTTTTTTCAATTTTTTGCGAAAATCCCTGATGGTTAGCCTTACTGATTTTAACCGGATAAAATTTATTGTCACCGATTCGGTAAGTATCGATCATTTTGGGTAACTGTGGGTATTCTGATTGGATCTGCGTTTAAATTATTGCAATATGTTGCCGCTTCGTTCGAATGCAATCAAGGTTCGATTACAAAATGTGACCGGATTTCAAAATACGATACTTCCAATAACCGCGCATTCCAGATGTAAATTACCGGTTGTTTCATGCTGAATACGTTATTCTCATTACCTATAATCATTTTGAACCGGAAAATCAACAATAATTTTTTTTTCAATTTTTTGCGAAAATCCCTGATGGTTAGCCTTACTGATTTTAACCGGATAAAATTTATTGTCACCGATTCGGTAAGTATCGATCATTTTGGGTAACTGTGGGTATTCTGATTGGATCTGCGTTTAAATTATTGCAATATGTTGCCGCTTCGTTCGAATGCAATCAAGGTTCGATTACAAAATGTGACCGGATTTCAAAATACGATACTTCCAATAACCGCGCATTCCAGATGTAAATTACCGGTTGTTTCTTGCTGAATACGTTATTCTCATTACCTATAATCATTTTGAACCGGAAAATCAACAATAATTTTTTTTCAATTTTTTGCGAAAATCCCTGATGGTTAGCCTTACTGATTTTTACCGGATAAAATTTATTGTCACCGATTCGGTAAGTATCGATCATTTTGGGTAACTGTGGGTATTCTGATTGGATCTGCGTTTAAATTATTGCAATATGTTGCCGCTTCGTTCGAATGCAATCAAGGTTCGATTACAAAATGTGACCGGATTTCAAAATACGATACTTCCAATAACCGCGCATTCCAGATGTAAATTACCGGTTGTTTCTTGCTGAATACGTTATTCTCATTACCTATAATCATGTTGAACCGGAAAATCAACAATAATTTTTTTTTCAATTTTTTGCGAAAATCCCTGATGGTTAGCCTTACTGATTTTAACCGGATAAAATTTATTGTCACCGATTCGGTAAGTATCGATCATTTTGGGTAACTGTGGGTATTCTGATTGGATCTGCGTTTAAATTATTGCAATATGTTGCCGCTTCGTTCGAATGCAATCAAGGTTCGATTACAAAATGTGACCGGATTTCAAAATACGATACTTCCAATAACCGCGCATTCCAGATGTAAATTACCGGTTGTTTCTTGCTGAATACGTTATTCTCATTACCTATAATCATGTTGAACCGGAAAATCAACAATAATTTTTTTTTCAATTTTTTGCGAAAATCCCTGATGGTTAGCCTTACTGATTTTAACCGGATAAAATTTATTGTCACCGATTCGGTAAGTATCGATTATTTTGGGTAACTGTGTGTATTCTGATTGGATCTGCGTTTAAATTATTGCAATATATTGCCGCTTCGTTCGAATGCAATCAAGGTTCGATTACAAAATGTGACCGGATTTCAAAATACGATACTTCCAATAACCGCGCATTCCAGATGTAAATTACCGGTTGTTTCTTGCTGAATACGTTATTCTCATTACCTATAATCATTTTGAACCGGAAAATCAACAATAATTTTTTTTTCAATTTTTTGCGAAAATCCCTGATGGTTAGCCTTACTGATTTTAACCGGATAAAATTTATTGTCACCGATTCGGTAAGTATCGATCATTTTGGGTAACTGTGGGTATTCTGATTGGATCTGCGTTTAAATTATTGCAATATGTTGCCGCTTCGTTCGAATGCAATCAAGGTTCGATTACAAAATGTGACCGGATTTCAAAATACGATACTTCCAATAACCGCGCATTCCAGATGTAAATTACCGGTTGTTTCTTGCTGAATACGTTATTCTCATTACCTATAATCATGTTGAACCGGAAAATCAACAATAATTTTTTTTCAATTTTTTGCGAAAATCCCTGATGGTTAGCCTTACTGATTTTTACCGGATAAAATTTATTGTCACCGATTCGGTAAGTATCGATCATTTTGGGTAACTGTGGGTATTCTGATTGGATCTGCGTTTAAATTATTGCAATATGTTGCCGCTTCGTTCGAATGCAATCAAGGTTCGATTACAAAATGTGACCGGATTTCAAAATACGATACTTCCAATAACCGCGCATTCCAGATGTAAATTACCGGTTGTTTCTTGCTGAATACGTTATTCTCATTACCTATAATCATTTTGAACCGGAAAATCAACAATAATTTTTTTTTCAATTTTTTGCGAAAATCCCTGATGGTTAGCCTTACTGATTTTAACCGGATAAAATTTATTGTCACCGATTCGGTAAGTATCGATCATTTTGGGTAACTGTGGGTATTCTGATTGGATCTGCGTTTAAATTATTGCAATATGTTGCCGCTTCGTTCGAATGCAATCAAGGTTCGATTACAAAATGTGACCGGATTTCAAAATACGATACTTCCAATAACCGCGCATTCCAGATGTAAATTACCGGTTGTTTCTTGCTGAATACGTTATTCTCATTACCTATAATCATGTTGAACCGGAAAATCAACAATAATTTTTTTTTCAATTTTTTGCGAAAATCCCTGATGGTTAGTTAGCCTTACTGATTTTAACCGGATAAAATTTATTGTCACCGATTCGGTAAGTATCGATTATTTTGGGTAACTGTGGGTATTCTGATTGGATCTGCGTTTAAATTATTGCAATATGTTGCCGCTTCGTTCGAATGCAATCAAGGTTCGATTACAAAATGTGACCGGATTTCAAAATACGATACTTCCAATAACCGCGCATTCCAGATGTAAATTACCGGTTGTTTCTTGCTGAATACGTTATTCTCATTACCTATAATCATTTTGAACCGGAAAATCAACAATAATTTTTTTTCAATTTTTTGCGAAAATCCCTGATGGTTAGCCTTACTGATTTTTACCGGATAAAATTTATTGTCACCGATTCGGTAAGTATCGATCATTTTGGGTAACTGTGGGTATTCTGATTGGATCTGCGTTTAAATTATTGCAATATGTTGCCGCTTCGTTCGAATGCAATCAAGGTTCGATTACAAAATGTGACCGGATTTCAAAATACGATACTTCCAATAACCGCGCATTCCAGATGTAAATTACCGGTTGTTTCTTGCTGAATACGTTATTCTCATTACCTATAATCATTTTGAACCGGAAAATCAACAATAATTTTTTCTTCAATTTTTTGCGAAAATCCCTGATGGTTAGCCTTACTGATTTTAACCGGATAAAATTTATTGTCACCGATTCGGTAAGTATCGATCATTTTGGGTAACTGTGGGTATTCTGATTGGATCTGCGTTTAAATTATTGCAATATGTTGCCGCTTCGTTCGAATGCAATCAAGGTTCGATTACAAAATGTGACCGGATTTCAAAATACGATACTTCCAATAACCGCGCATTCCAGATGTAAATTACCGGTTGTTTCTTGCTGTATACGTTATTCTCATTACCTATAACCATTTTGAACCGGAAAATCAACAATAATTTTTTTTTCAATTTTTTGCGAAAATCCCTGATGGTTAGCCTTACTGATTTTAATCGGATAAAATTTATTGTCACCGATTCGGTAAGTATCGATTATTTTGGGTAACTGTGGGTATTCTGATTGGATCTGCGTTTAAATTATTGCAATATGTTGCCGCTTCGTTCGAATGCAATCAAGGTTCGATTACAAAATGTGACCGGATTTCAAAATACGATACTTCCAATAACCGCGCATTCCAGATGTAAATTACCGGTTGTTTCTTGCTGAATACGTTATTCTCATTACCTATAATCATTTTGAACCGGAAAATCAACAATAATTTTTTTTCAATTTTTTGCGAAAATCCCTGATGGTTAGCCTTACTGATTTTTACCGGATAAAATTTATTGTCACCGATTCGGTAAGTATCGATCATTTTGGGTAACTGTGGGTATTCTGATTGGATCTGCGTTTAAATTATTGCAATATGTTGCCGCTTCGTTCGAATGCAATCAAGGTTCGATTACAAAATGTGACCGGATTTCAAAATACGATACTTCCAATAACCGCGCATTCCAGATGTAAATTACCGGTTGTTTCTTGCTGAATACGTTATTATCATTACCTATAATCATGTTGAACCGGAAAATCAACAATAATTTTTTTTTCAATTTTTTGCGAAAATCCCTGATGGTTAGCCTTACTGATTTTAACCGGATAAAATTTATTGTCACCGATTCGGTAAGTATCGATCATTTTGGGTAACTGTGGGTATTCTGATTGGATCTGCGTTTAAATTATTGCAATATGTTGCCGCTTCGTTCGAATGCAATCAAGGTTCGATTACAAAATGTGACCGGATTTCAAAATACGATACTTCCAATAACCGCGCATTCCAGATGTAAATTACCGGTTGTTTCATGCTGAATACGTTATTCTCATTACCTATAATCATTTTGAACCGGAAAATCAACAATAATTTTTTTTTCAATTTTTTGCGAAAATCCCTGATGGTTAGCCTTACTGATTTTAACCGGATAAAATTTATTGTCACCGATTCGGTAAGTATCGATCATTTTGGGTAACTGTGGGTATTCTGATTGGATCTGCGTTTAAATTATTGCAATATGTTGCCGCTTCGTTCGAATGCAATCAAGGTTCGATTACAAAATGTGACCGGATTTCAAAATACGATACTTCCAATAACCGCGCATTCCAGATGTAAATTACCGGTTGTTTCTTGCTGAATACGTTATTCTCATTACCTATAATCATTTTGAACCGGAAAATCAACAATAATTTTTTTTCAATTTTTTGCGAAAATCCCTGATGGTTAGCCTTACTGATTTTTACCGGATAAAATTTATTGTCACCGATTCGGTAAGTATCGATCATTTTGGGTAACTGTGGGTATTCTGATTGGATCTGCGTTTAAATTATTGCAATATGTTGCCGCTTCGTTCGAATGCAATCAAGGTTCGATTACAAAATGTGACCGGATTTCAAAATACGATACTTCCAATAACCGCGCATTCCAGATGTAAATTACCGGTTGTTTCTTGCTGAATACGTTATTCTCATTACCTATAATCATTTTGAACCGGAAAATCAACAATAATTTTTTTTCAATTTTTTGCGAAAATCCCTGATGGTTAGCCTTACTGATTTTTACCGGATAAAATTTATTGTCACCGATTCGGTAAGTATCGATCATTTTGGGTAACTGTGGGTATTCTGATTGGATCTGCGTTTAAATTATTGCAATATGTTGCCGCTTCGTTCGAATGCAATCAAGGTTCGATTACAAAATGTGACCGGATTTCAAAATACGATACTTCCAATAACCGCGCATTCCAGATGTAAATTACCGGTTGTTTCTTGATGAATACGTTATTCTCATTACCTATAATCATTTTGAACCGGAAAATCAACAATAATTTTTTTTCAATTTTTTGCGAAAATCCCTGATGGTTAGCCTTACTGATTTTTACCGGATAAAATTTATTGTCACCGATTCGGTAAGTATCGATCATTTTGGGTAACTGTGGGTATTCTGATTGGATCTGCGTTTAAATTATTGCAATATGTTGCCGCTTCGTTCGAATGCAATCAAGGTTCGATTACAAAATGTGACCGGATTTCAAAATACGATACTTCCAATAACCGCGTATTCCAGATGTAAATTACCGGTTGTTTCTTGCTGAATACGTTATTCTCATTACCTATAATCATGTTGAACCGGAAAATCAACAATAATTTTTTTTTCAATTTTTTGCGAAAATCCCTGATGGTTAGCCTTACTGATTTTTACCGGATAAAATTTATTGTCACCGATTCGGTAAGTATCGATCATTTTGGGTAACTGTGGGTATTCTGATTGGATCTGCGTTTAAATTATTGCAATATGTTGCCGCTTCGTTCGAATGCAATCAAGGTTCGATTACAAAATGTGACCGGATTTCAAAATACGATACTTCCAATAACCGCGCATTCCAGATGTAAATTACCGGTTGTTTCTTGCTGAATACGTTATTCTCATTACCTATAATCATTTTGAACCGGAAAATCAACAATAATTTTTTTTTCAATTTTTTGCGAAAATCCCTGATGGTTAGCCTTACTGATTTTAACCGGATAAAATTTATTGTCACCGATTCGGTAAGTATCGATCATTTTGGGTAACTGTGGGTATTCTGATTGGATCTGCGTTTAAATTATTGCAATATGTTGCCGCTTCGTTCGAATGCAATCAAGGTTCGATTACAAAATGTGACCGGATTTCAAAATACGATACTTCCAATAACCGCGCATTCCAGATGTAAATTACCGGTTGTTTCTTGCTGTATACGTTATTCTCATTACCTATAATCATTTTGAACCGGAAAATCAACAAT
Source organism: Nephrotoma guestfalica (assembly GCA_963691935.1). Lineage (NCBI taxonomy): Eukaryota > Metazoa > Arthropoda > Insecta > Diptera > Tipulidae > Nephrotoma > Nephrotoma guestfalica. The sequence continues at coordinate 308,734,452 of OY829913.1, read as the reverse complement.
AATTTTTTTTTCAATTTTTTGCGAAAATCCCTGATGGTTAGCCTTACTGATTTTAACCGGATAAAATTTATTGTCACCGATTCGGTAAGTATCGATCATTTTGGGTAACTGTGGGTATTCTGATTGGATCTGCGTTTAAATTATTGCAATATGTTGCCGCTTCGTTCGAATGCAATCAAGGTTCGATTACAAAATGTGACCGGATTTCAAAATACGATACTTCCAATAACCGCGCATTCCAGATGTAAATTACCGGTTGTTTCTTGCTGAATACGTTATTCTCATTACCTATAATCATTTTGAACCGGAAAATCAACAATAATTTTTTTTCAATTTTTTGCGAAAATCCCTGATGGTTAGCCTTACTGATTTTTACCGGATAAAATTTATTGTCACCGATTCGGTAAGTATCGATCATTTTGGGTAACTGTGGGTATTCTGATTGGATCTGCGTTTAAATTATTGCAATATGTTGCCGCTTCGTTCGAATGCAATCAAGGTTCGATTACAAAATGTGACCGGATTTCAAAATACGATACTTCCAATAACCGCGCATTCCAGATGTAAATTACCGGTTGTTTCTTGCTGAATACGTTATTCTCATTACCTATAATCATGTTGAACCGGAAAATCAACAATAATTTTTTTTTCAATTTTTTGCGAAAATCCCTGATGGTTAGCCTTACTGATTTTAACCGGATAAAATTTATTGTCACCGATTCGGTAAGTATCGATTATTTTGGGTAACTGTGGGTATTCTGATTGGATCTGCGTTTAAATTATTGCAATATGTTGCCGCTTCGTTCGAATGCAATCAAGGTTCGATTACAAAATGTGACCGGATTTCAAAATACGATACTTCCAATAACCGCGCATTCCAGATGTAAATTACCGGTTGTTTCTTGCTGAATACGTTATTCTCATTACCTATAATCATTTTGAACCGGAAAATCAACAATAATTTTTTTTTCAATTTTTTGCGAAAATCCCTGATGGTTAGCCTTACTGATTTTTACCGGATAAAATTTATTGTCACCGATTCGGTAAGTATCGATCATTTTGGGTAACTGTGGGTATTCTGATTGGATCTGCGTTTAAATTATTGCAATATGTTGCCGCTTCGTTCGAATGCAATCAAGGTTCGATTACAAAATGTGACCGGATTTCAAAATACGATACTTCCAATAACCGCGCATTCCAGATGTAAATTACCGGTTGTTTCTTGCTGAATACGTTATTCTCATTACCTATAATCATTTTGAACCGGAAAATCAACAATAATTTTTTTTCAATTTTTTGCGAAAATCCCTGATGGTTAGCCTTACTGATTTTAACCGGATAAAATTTATTGTCACCGATTCGGTAAGTATCGATTATTTTGGGTAACTGTGGGTATTCTGATTGGATCTGCGTTTAAATTATTGCAATATGTTGCCGCTTCGTTCGAATGCAATCAAGGTTCGATTACAAAATGTGACCGGATTTCAAAATACGATACTTCCAATAACCGCGCATTCCAGATGTAAATTACCGGTTGTTTCTTGCTGAATACGTTATTCTCATTACCTATAATCATTTTGAACCGGAAAATCAACAATAATTTTTTTTCAATTTTTTGCGAAAATCCCTGATGGTTAGCCTTACTGATTTTTACCGGATAAAATTTATTGTCACCGATTCGGTAAGTATCGATCATTTTGGGTAACTGTGGGTATTCTGATTGGATCTGCGTTTAAATTATTGCAATATGTTGCCGCTTCGTTCGAATGCAATCAAGGTTCGATTACAAAATGTGACCGGATTTCAAAATACGATACTTCCAATAACCGCGCATTCCAGATGTAAATTACCGGTTGTTTCTTGCTGAATACGTTATTCTCATTACCTATAATCATTTTGAACCGGAAAATCAACAATAATTTTTTTTCAATTTTTTGCGAAAATCCCTGATGGTTAGCCTTACTGATTTTTACCGGATAAAATTTATTGTCACCGATTCGGTAAGTATCGATCATTTTGGGTAACTGTGGGTATTCTGATTGGATCTGCGTTTAAATTATTGCAATATGTTGCCGCTTCGTTCGAATGCAATCAAGGTTCGATTACAAAATGTGACCGGATTTCAAAATACGATACTTCCAATAACCGCGCATTCCAGATGTAAATTACCGGTTGTTTCTTGCTGAATACGTTATTCTCATTACCTATAATCATTTTGAACCGGAAAATCAACAATAATTTTTTTTCAATTTTTTGCGAAAATCCCTGATGGTTAGCCTTACTGATTTTTACCGGATAAAATTTATTGTCACCGATTCGGTAAGTATCGATCATTTTGGGTAACTGTGGGTATTCTGATTGGATCTGCGTTTAAATTATTGCAATATGTTGCCGCTTCGTTCGAATGCAATCAAGGTTCGATTACAAAATGTGACCGGATTTCAAAATACGATACTTCCAATAACCGCGCATTCCAGATGTAAATTACCGGTTGTTTCTTGCTGAATACGTTATTCTCATTACCTATAATCATTTTGAACCGGAAAATCAACAATAATTTTTTTTTCAATTTTTTGCGAAAATCCCTGATGGTTAGCCTTACTGATTTTTACCGGATAAAATTTATTGTCACCGATTCGGTAAGTATCGATCATTTTGGGTAACTGTGGGTATTCTGATTGGATCTGCGTTTAAATTATTGCAATATGTTGCCGCTTCGTTCGAATGCAATCAAGGTTCGATTACAAAATGTGACCGGATTTCAAAATACGATACTTCCAATAACCGCGCATTCCAGATGTAAATTACCGGTTGTTTCTTGCTGAATACGTTATTCTCATTACCTATAATCATTTTGAACCGGAAAATCAACAATAATTTTTTTTCAATTTTTTGCGAAAATCCCTGATGGTTAGCCTTACTGATTTTAACCGGATAAAATTTATTGTCACCGATTCGGTAAGTATCGATCATTTTGGGTAACTGTGGGTATTCTGATTGGATCTGCGTTTAAATTATTGCAATATGTTGCCGCTTCGTTCGAATGCAATCAAGGTTCGATTACAAAATGTGACCGGATTTCAAAATACGATACTTCCAATAACCGCGCATTCCAGATGTAAATTACCGGTTGTTTCTTGCTGAATACGTTATTCTCATTACCTATAATCATTTTGAACCGGAAAATCAACAATAATTTTTTTTTCAATTTTTTGCGAAAATCCCTGATGGTTAGCCTTACTGTTTTTAACCGGATAAAATTTATTGTCACCGATTCGGTAAGTATCGATCATTTTGGGTAACTGTGGGTATTCTGAGTAGATCTGCGTTTAAATTATTGCAATATGTTGCCGCTTCGTTCGAATGCAATCAAGGTTCGATTACAACATGTGACCGGATTTCAAAATACGATACTTCCAATAACCACGCATTCCAGATGTAAATTACCGGTTGTTTCTTGCTGAATACGTTATTCTCATTACCTATAATCATTTTGAACCGGAAAATCAACAATAATTTTTTTCAATTTTTTGCGAAAATCCCTGATGGTTAGCCTTACTGATTTTAACCGGATAAAATTTATTGTCACCGATTCGGTAAGTATCGATCATTTTGGGTAACTGTGGGTATTCTGATTGGATCTGCGTTTAAATTATTGCAATATGTTGCCGCTTCGTTCGAATGCAATCAAGGTTCGATTACAAAATGTGACCGGATTTCAAAATACGATACTTCCAATAACCGCGCATTCCAGATGTAAATTACCGGTTGTTTCTTGCTGAATACGTTATTCTCATTACCTATAATCATTTTGAACCGGAAAATCAACAATAATTTTTTTTCAATTTTTTGCGAAAATCCCTGATGGTTAGCCTTACTGATTTTAACCGGATAAAATTTATTGTCACCGATTCGGTAAGTATCGATCATTTTGGGTAACTGTGGGTATTCTGATTGGATCTGCGTTTAAATTATTGCAATATGTTGCCGCTTCGTTCGAATGCAATCAAGGTTCGATTACAAAATGTGACCGGATTTCAAAATACGATACTTCCAATAACCGCGCATTCCAGATGTAAATTACCGGTTGTTTCTTGCTGAATACGTTATTCTCATTACCTATAATCATTTTGAACCGGAAAATCAACAATAATTTTTTTTTTCAATTTTTTGCGAAAATCCCTGATGGTTAGCCTTACTGATTTTTACCGGATAAAATTTATTGTCACCGATTCGGTAAGTATCGATCATTTTGGGTAACTGTGGGTATTCTGATTGGATCTGCGTTTAAATTATTGCAATATGTTGCCGCTTCGTTCGAATGCAATCAAGGTTCGATTACAAAATGTGACCGGATTTCAAAATACGATACTTCCAATAACCGCGCATTCCAGATGTAAATTACCGGTTGTTTCTTGCTGAATACGTTATTCTCATTACCTATAATCATTTTGAACCGGAAAATCAACAATAATTTTTTTTTCAATTTTTTGCGAAAATCCCTGATGGTTAGCCTTACTGATTTTTACCGGATAAAATTTATTGTCACCGATTCGGTAAGTATCGATCATTTTGGGTAACTGTGGGTATTCTGATTGGATCTGCGTTTAAATTATTGCAATATGTTGCCGCTTCGTTCGAATGCAATCAAGGTTCGATTACAAAATGTGACCGGATTTCAAAATACGATACTTCCAATAACCGCGCATTCCAGATGTAAATTACCGGTTGTTTCTTGCTGAATACGTTATTCTCATTACCTATAATCATTTTGAACCGGAAAATCAACAATAATTTTTTTTCAATTTTTTGCGAAAATCCCTGATGGTTAGCCTTACTGATTTTTACCGGATAAAATTTATTGTCACCGATTCGGTAAGTATCGATCATTTTGGGTAACTGTGGGTATTCTGATTGGATCTGCGTTTAAATTATTGCAATATGTTGCCGCTTCGTTCGAATGCAATCAAGGTTCGATTACAAAATGTGACCGGATTTCAAAATACGATACTTCCAATAACCGCGCATTCCAGATGTAAATTACCGGTTGTTTCTTGCTGAATACGTTATTCTCATTACCTATAATCATTTTGAACCGGAAAATCAACAATAATTTTTTTTTCAATTTTTTGCGAAAATCCCTGATGGTTAGCCTTACTGATTTTTACCGGATAAAATTTATTGTCACCGATTCGGTAAGTATCGATCATTTTGGGTAACTGTGGGTATTCTGATTGGATCTGCGTTTAAATTATTGCAATATGTTGCCGCTTCGTTCGAATGCAATCAAGGTTCGATTACAAAATGTGACCGGATTTCAAAATACGATACTTCCAATAACCGCGCATTCCAGATGTAAATTACCGGTTGTTTCTTGCTGAATACGTTATTCTCATTACCTATAATCATGTTGAACCGGAAAATCAACAATAATTTTTTTTTCAATTTTTTGCGAAAATCCCTGATGGTTAGTTAGCCTTACTGTTTTTAACCGGATAAAATTTATTGTCACCGATTCGGTAAGTATCGATCATTTTGGGTAACTGTGGGTATTCTGATTGGATCTGCGTTTAAATTATTGCAATATGTTGCCGCTTCGTTCGAATGCAATCAAGGTTCGATTACAAAATGTGACCGGATTTCAAAATACGATACTTCCAATAACCGCGCATTCCAGATGTAAATTACCGGTTGTTTCTTGCTGAATACGTTATTCTCATTACCTATAATCATTTTGAACCGGAAAATCAACAATAATTTTTTTTCAATTTTTTGCGAAAATCCCTGATGGTTAGCCTTACTGATTTTTACCGGATAAAATTTATTGTCACCGATTCGGTAAGTATCGATCATTTTGGGTAACTGTGGGTATTCTGATTGGATCTGCGTTTAAATTATTGCAATATGTTGCCGCTTCGTTCGAATGCAATCAAGGTTCGATTACAAAATGTGACCGGATTTCAAAATACGATACTTCCAATAACCGCGCATTCCAGATGTAAATTACCGGTTGTTTCTTGCTGAATACGTTATTCTCATTACCTATAATCATGTTGAACCGGAAAATCAACAATAATTTTTTTTTCAATTTTTTGCGAAAATCCCTGATGGTTAGCCTTACTGATTTTAACCGGATAAAATTTATTGTCACCGATTCGGTAAGTATCGATTATTTTGGGTAACTGTGGGTATTCTGATTGGATCTGCGTTTAAATTATTGCAATATGTTGCCGCTTCGTTCGAATGCAATCAAGGTTCGATTACAAAATGTGACCGGATTTCAAAATACGATACTTCCAATAACCGCGCATTCCAGATGTAAATTACCGGTTGTTTCTTGCTGAATACGTTATTCTCATTACCTATAATCATTTTGAACCGGAAAATCAACAATAATTTTTTTTTTCAATTTTTTGCGAAAATCCCTGATGGTTAGCCTTACTGATTTTTACCGGATAAAATTTATTGTGACCGATTCGGTAAGTATCGATCATTTTGGGTAACTGTGGGTATTCTGAGTAGATCTGCGTTTAAATTATTGCAATATGTTGCCGCTTCGTTCGAATGCAATCAAGGTTCGATTACAAAATGTGACCGGATTTCAAAATACGATACTTCCAATAACCGCGCCTTCCAGATGTAAATTACCGGTTGTTTCTTGCTGAATACGTTATTCTCATTACCTATAATCATTTTGAACCGGAAAATCAACAATAATTTTTTTTCAATTTTTTGCGAAAATCCCTGATGGTTAGCCTTACTGATTTTAACCGGATAAAATTTATTGTCACCGATTCGGTAAGTATCGATTATTTTGGGTAACTGTGGGTATTCTGATTGGATCTGCGTTTAAATTATTGCAATATGTTGCCGCTTCGTTCGAATGCAATCAAGGTTCGATTACAAAATGTGACCGGATTTCAAAATACGATACTTCCAATAACCGCGCATTCCAGATGTAAATTACCGGTTGTTTCTTGCTGAATACGTTATTCTCATTACCTATAATCATTTTGAACCGGAAAATCAACAATAATTTTTTTTTCAATTTTTTGCGAAAATCCCTGATGGTTAGCCTTACTGATTTTAACCGGATAAAATTTATTGTCACCGATTCGGTAAGTATCGATTATTTTGGGTAACTGTGGGTATTCTGATTGGATCTGCGTTTAAATTATTGCAATATGTTGCCGCTTCGTTCGAATGCAATCAAGGTTCGATTACAAAATGTGACCGGATTTCAAAATACGATACTTCCAATAACCGCGCATTCCAGATGTAAATTACCGGTTGTTTCTTGCTGAATACGTTATTCTCATTACCTATAATCATTTTGAACCGGAAAATCAACAATAAAATGTTTTCGATTTTTTGCGAAAATCCCTGATGGTTAGCCTTACTGATTTTTACCGGATAAAATTTATTGTCACCGATTCGGTAAGTATCGATCATTTTGGGTAACTGTGGGTATTCTGAGTAGATCTGCGTTTAAATTATTGCAATATGTTGCCGCTTCGTTCGAATGCAATCAAGGTTCGATTACAAAATGTGACCGGATTTCAAAATACGATACTTCCAATAACCGCGCATTCCAGATGTAAATTACCGGTTGTTTCTTGCTGAATACGTTATTCTCATTACCTATAATCATTTTGAACCGGAAAATCAACAATAAAATGTTTTCGATTTTTTGCGAAAATCCCTGATGGTTAGCCTTACTGATTTTTACCGGATAAAATTTATTGTCACCGATTCGGTAAGTATCGATCATTTTGGGTAACTGTGGGTATTCTGAGTAGATCTGCGTTTAAATTATTGCAATATGTTGCCGCTTCGTTCGAATGCAATCAAGGTTCGATTACAAAATGTGACCGGATTTCAAAATACGATACTTCCAATAATCGCGCATTCCAGATGTAAATTACCGGTTGTTTCTTGCTGAATACGTTATTCTCATTACCTATAATCATTTTGAACCGGAAAATCAACAATAAAATGTTTTCGATTTTTTGCGAAAATCCCTGATGGTTAGCCTTACTGATTTTTACCGGATAAAATTTATTGTCACCGATTCGGTAAGTATCGATCATTTTGGGTAACTGTGGGTATTCTGAGTAGATCTGCGTTTAAATTATTGCAATATGTTGCCGCTTCGTTCGAATGCAATCAAGGTTCGATTACAAAATGTGACCGGATTTCAAAATACGATACTTCCAATAACCGCGCATTCCAGATGTAAATTACCGGTTGTTTCTTGCTGAATACGTTATTCTCATTACCTATAATCATTTTGAACCGGAAAATCAACAATAATTTTTTTTCAATTTTTTGCGAAAATCCCTGATGGTTAGCCTTACTGATTTTTACCGGATAAAATTTATTGTCACCGATTCGGTAAGTATCGATCATTTTGGGTAACTGTGGGTATTCTGAGTAGATCTGCGTTTAAATTATTGCAATATGTTGCCGCTTCGTTCGAATGCAATCAAGGTTCGATTACAAAATGTGACCGGATTTCAAAATACGATACTTCCAATAACTGCGCATTCCAGATGTAAATTACCGGTTGTTTCTTGCTGAATACGTTATTCTCATTACCTATAATCATTTTGAACCGGAAAATCAACAATAAAATGTTTTCGATTTTTTGCGAAAATCCCTGATGGTTAGCCTTACTGATTTTTACCGGATAAAATTTATTGTCACCGATTCGGTAAGTATCGATCATTTTGGGTAACTGTGGGTATTCTGAGTAGATCTGCGTTTAAATTATTGCAATATGTTGCCGCTTCGTTCGAATGCAATCAAGGTTCGATTACAAAATGTGACCGGATTTCAAAATACGATACTTCCAATAACCGCGCATTCCAGATGTAAATTACCGGTTGTTTCTTGCTGAATACGTTATTCTCATTACCTATAATCATTTTGAACCGGAAAATCAACAATAAAATGTTTTCAATTTTTTGCGAAAATCCCTGATGGTTAGCCTTACTGATTTTAACCGGATAAAATTTATTGTCACCGATTCGGTAAGTATCGATCATTTTGGGTAACTGTGGGTATTCTGAGTAGATCTGCGTTTAAATTATTGCAATATGTTGCCGCTTCATTCGAATGCAATCAAGGTTCGATTACAAAATGTGACCGGATTTCAAAATATGATACTTCCAATAACCGCGCATTCCAGATGTAAATTACCGGTTGTTTCTTGCTGAATACGTTATTCTCATTACCTATAATCATTTTGAACCGGAAAATCAACAATAAATTTTTTTTCAATTTTTTGCGAAAATCCCTGATGGTTGTTAGCCTTACTGATTTTAACCGGATAAAATGTATTGTCACCGATTCGGTAAGTATCGATCATTTTGGGTAACTGTGGGTATTCTGAGTAGATCTGCGTTTAAATTATTGCAATATGTTGCCGCTTCGTTCGAATGCAATCAAGGTTCGATTACAAAATGTGACCGGATTTCAAAATACGATACTTCCAATAACCGCGCATTCCAGATGTAAATTACCGGTTGTTTCTTGCTGAATACGTTATTCTCATTACCTATAATCATTTTGAACCGGAAAATCAACAATAAAATGTTTTCGATTTTTTGCGATAATCCCTGATGGTTAGCCTTACTGATTTTTACCGGATAAAATTTATTGTCACCGATTCGGTAAGTATCGATCATTTTGGGTAACTGTGGGTATTCTGAGTAGATCTGCGTTTAAATTATTGCAATATGTTGCCGCTTCGTTCGAATGCAATCAAGGTTCGATTACAAAATGTGACCGGATTTCAAAATACGATACTTCCAATAACCGCGCATTCCAGATGTAAATTACCGGTTGTTTCTTGCTGAATACGTTATTCTCATTACCTATAATCATTTTGAACCGGAAAATCAACAATAATTATTTTTTCAATATTTTGCGAAAATCCCTGATGGTTAGCCTTACTGATTTTTACCGGATACAATTTATTGTCACCGATTCGGTAAGTATCGATCATTTTGGGTAACTGTGGGTATTCTGAGTAGATCTGCGTTTAAATTATTGCAATATGTTGCCGCTTCGTTCGAATGCAGTCAAGGTTCGATTACAAAATGTGACCGGATTTCAAAATACGATACTTCCAGTAACCGCGCATTCCAGATGTAAATTACCGGTTGTTTCTTGCTGAATACGTTATTCTCATTACCTATAATCATTTTGAACCGGAAAATCAACAATAATTTTTTTTCGATTTTTTGCGAAAATCCCTGATGGTTAGTTAGCCTTACTGATTTTTACCGGATAAAATTTATTGTCACCGATTCGGTAAGTATCGATCATTTTGGGTAACTGTGGGTATTCTGAGTAGATCTGCGTTTAAATTATTGCAATATGTTGCCGCTTCGTTCGAATGCAGTCAAGGTTCGATTACAAAATGTGACCGGATTTCAAAATACGATACTTCCAGTAACCGCGCATTCCAGATGTAAATTACCGGTTGTTTCTTGCTGAATACGTTATTCTCATTACCTATAATCATTTTGAACCGGAAAATCAACAATAATTTTTTTTCGATTTTTTGCGAAAATCCCTGATGGTTAGCCTTACTGATTTTTACCGGATAAAATTTATTGTCACCGATTCGGTAAGTATCGATCATTTTGGGTAACTGTGGGTATTCTGAGTAGATCTGCGTTTAAATTATTGCAATATGTTGCCGCTTCGTTCGAATGCAGTCAAGGTTCGATTACAAAATGTGACCGGATTTCAAAATACGATACTTCCAGTAACCGCGCATTCCAGATGTAAATTACCGGTTGTTTCTTGCTGAATACGTTATTCTCATTACCTGTAATCATTTTGAACCGGAAAATCAACAATAATTATTTTTTCAATTTTTTGCGAAAATCCCTGATGGTTAGCCTTACTGATTTTTACCGGATAAAATTTATTGTCACCGATTCGGTAAGTATCGATCATTTTGGGTAACTGTGGGTATTCTGAGTAGATCTGCGTTTAAATTATTGCAATATGTTGCCGCTTCGTTCGAATGCAGTCAAGGTTCGATTACAAAATGTGACCGGATTTCAAAATACGATACTTCCAGTAACCGCGCATTCCAGATGTAAATTACCGGTTGTTTCTTGCTGAATACGTTATTCTCATTACCTGTAATCATTTTGAACCGGAAAATCAACAATAATTATTTTTTCAATTTTTTGCGAAAATCCCTGATGGTTAGCCTTACTGATTTTTACCGGATAAAATTTATTGTCACCGATTCGGTAAGTATCGATCATTTTGGGTAACTGTGGGTATTCTGAGTAGATCTGCGTTTAAATTATTGCAATATGTTGCCGCTTCGTTCGAATGCAGTCAAGGTTCGATTACAAAATGTGACCGGATTTCAAAATACGATACTTCCAGTAACCGCGCATTCCAGATGTAAATTACCGGGTGTTTCTTGCTGAATACGTTATTCTCATTACCTATAATCATTTTGAACCGGAAAATCAACAATATTTTTTTTTCAATTTTTTGCGAAAATCCCTGATGGTTAGCCTTACTGATTTTAACCGGATAAAATTTATTGTCACCGATTCGGTAAGTATCGATTATTTTGGGTAACTGTGGGTATTCTGATTGGATCTGCGTTTAAATTATTGCAATATGTTGCCGCTTCGTTCGAATGCAATCAAGGTTCGATTACAAAATGTGACCGGATTTCAAAATACGATACTTCCAATAACCGCGCATTCCAGATGTAAATTACCGGTTGTTTCTTGCTGAATACGTTATTCTCATTACCTATAATCATTTTGAACCGGAAAATCAACAATAATTTTTTTTCGATTTTTTGCGAAAATCCCTGATGGTTAGCCTTACTGATTTTTACCGGATAAAATTTATTGTCACCGATTCGGTAAGTATCGATCATTTTGGGTAACTGTGGGTATTCTGAGTAGATCTGCGTTTAAATTATTGCAATATGTTGCCGCTTCGTTCGAATGCAGTCAAGGTTCGATTACAAAATGTGACCGGATTTCAAAATACGATACTTCCAGTAACCGCGCATTCCAGATGTAAATTACCGGTTGTTTCTTGCTGAATACGTTATTCTCATTACCTGTAATCATTTTGAACCGGAAAATCAACAATAATTATTTTTTCAATTTTTTGCGAAAATCCCTGATGGTTAGCCTTACTGATTTTTACCGGATAAAATTTATTGTCACCGATTCGGTAAGTATCGATCATTTTGGGTAACTGTGGGTATTCTGAGTAGATCTGCGTTTAAATTATTGCAATATGTTGCCGCTTCGTTCGAATGCAGTCAAGGTTCGATTACAAAATGTGACCGGATTTCAAAATACGATACTTCCAGTAACCGCGCATTCCAGATGTAAATTACCGGTTGTTTCTTGCTGAATACGTTATTCTCATTACCTATAATCATTTTGAACCGGAAAATCAACAATAAAATGTTTTCGATTTTTTGCGAAAATCCCTGATGGTTAGCCTTACTGATTTTTACCGGATAAAATTTATTGTCACCGATTCGGTAAGTATCGATCATTTTGGGTAACTGTGGGTATTCTGAGTAGATCTGCGTTTAAATTATTGCAATATGTTGCCGCTTCGTTCGAATGCAATCAAGGTTCGATTACAAAATGTGACCGGATTTCAAAATACGATACTTCCAATAACCGCGCATTCCAGATGTAAATTACCGGTTGTTTCTTGCTGAATACGTTATTCTCATTACCTATAATCATTTTGAACAGGAAAATCAACAATAAAATGTTTTCAATTTTTTGCGAAAATCCCTGATGGTTAGCCTTACTGATTTTAACCGGATAAAATTTATTGTCACCGATTCGGTAAGTATCGATCATTTTGGGTAACTGTGGGTATTCTGAGTAGATCTGCGTTTAAATTATTGCAATATGTTGCCGCTTCATTCGAATGCAATCAAGGTTCGATTACAAAATGTGACCGGATTTCAAAATACGATACTTCCAATAACCGCGCATTCCAGATGTAAATTACCGGTTGTTTCTTGCTGAATACGTTATTCTCATTACCTATAATCATTTTGAACCGGAAAATCAACAATAAATTTTTTTTCAATTTTTTGCGAAAATCCCTGATGGTTGTTAGCCTTACTGATTTTAACCGGATAAAATGTATTGTCACCGATTCGGTAAGTATCGATCATTTTGGGTAACTGTGGGTATTCTGAGTAGATCTGCGTTTAAATTATTGCAATATGTTGCCGCTTCGTTCGAATGCAATCAAGGTTCGATTACAAAATGTGACCGGATTTCAAAATACGATACTTCCAATAACCGCGCATTCCAGATGTAAATTACCGGTTGTTTCTTGCTGAATACGTTATTCTCATTACCTATAATCATTTTGAACCGGAAAATCAACAATAAAATGTTTTCGATTTTTTGCGATAATCCCTGATGGTTAGCCTTACTGATTTTTACCGGATAAAATTTATTGTCACCGATTCGGTAAGTATCGATCATTTTGGGTAACTGTGGGTATTCTGAGTAGATCTGCGTTTAAATTATTGCAATATGTTGCCGCTTCGTTCGAATGCAATCAAGGTTCGATTACAAAATGTGACCGGATTTCAAAATACGATACTTCCAATAACCGCGCATTCCAGATGTAAATTACCGGTTGTTTCTTGCTGAATACGTTATTCTCATTACCTATAATCATTTTGAACCGGAAAATCAACAATAATTATTTTTTCAATATTTTGCGAAAATCCCTGATGGTTAGCCTTACTGATTTTTACCGGATACAATTTATTGTCACCGATTCGGTAAGTATCGATCATTTTGGGTAACTGTGGGTATTCTGAGTAGATCTGCGTTTAAATTATTGCAATATGTTGCCGCTTCGTTCGAATGCAGTCAAGGTTCGATTACAAAATGTGACCGGATTTCAAAATACGATACTTCCAGTAACCGCGCATTCCAGATGTAAATTACCGGTTGTTTCTTGCTGAATACGTTATTCTCATTACCTATAATCATTTTGAACCGGAAAATCAACAATAATTTTTTTTTCAATTTTTTGCGAAAATCACTGATGGTTAGCCTTACTGTTTTTAACCGGATAAAATTTATTGTCACCGATTCGGTAAGTATCGATCATTTTGGGTAACTGTGGGTATTCTGATTGGATCTGCGTTTAAATTATTGCAATATGTTGCCGCTTCGTTCGAATGCAATCAAGGTTCGATTACAAAATGTGACCGGATTTCAAAATACGATACTTCCAATAACCGCGCATTCCAGATGTAAATTACCGGTTGTTTCTTGCTGAATACGTTATTCTCATTACCTATAATCATGTTGAACCGGAAAATCAACAATAATTTTTTTTTCAATTTTTTGCGAAAATCCCTGATGGTTAGTTAGCCTTACTGATTTTAACCGGATAAAATTTATTGTCACCGATTCGGTAAGTATCGATTATTTTGGGTAACTGTGGGTATTCTGAGTAGATCTGCGTTTAAATTATTGCAATATGTTGCCGCTTCGTTCGAATGCAATCAAGGTTCGATTACAAAATGTGACCGGATTTCAAAATACGATACTTCCAATAACCGCGCATTCCAGATGTAAATTACCGGTTGTTTCTTGCTGAATACGTTATTCTCATTACCTATAATCATTTTGAACCGGAAAATCAACAATAAAATGTTTTCGATTTTTTGCGAAAATCCCTGATGGTTAGCCTTACTGATTTTTACCGGATAAAATTTATTGTCACCGATTCGGTAAGTATCGATCATTTTGGGTAACTGTGGGTATTCTGAGTAGATCTGCGTTTAAATTATTGCAATATGTTGCCGCTTCGTTCGAATGCAATCAAGGTTCGATTACAAAATGTGACCGGATTTCAAAATACGATACTTCCAATAACCGCGCATTCCAGATGTAAATTACCGGTTGTTTCTTGCTGAATACGTTATTCTCATTACCTATAATCATTTTGAACAGGAAAATCAACAATAAAATGTTTTCAATTTTTTGCGAAAATCCCTGATGGTTAGCCTTACTGATTTTAACCGGATAAAATTTATTGTCACCGATTCGGTAAGTATCGATCATTTTGGGTAACTGTGGGTATTCTGAGTAGATCTGCGTTTAAATTATTGCAATATGTTGCCGCTTCATTCGAATGCAATCAAGGTTCGATTACAAAATGTGACCGGATTTCAAAATACGATACTTCCAATAACCGCGCATTCCAGATGTAAATTACCGGTTGTTTCTTGCTGAATACGTTATTCTCATTACCTATAATCATTTTGAACCGGAAAATCAACAATAAATTTTTTTTCAATTTTTTGCGAAAATCCCTGATGGTTGTTAGCCTTACTGATTTTAACCGGATAAAATGTATTGTCACCGATTCGGTAAGTATCGATCATTTTGGGTAACTGTGGGTATTCTGAGTAGATCTGCGTTTAAATTATTGCAATATGTTGCCGCTTCGTTCGAATGCAATCAAGGTTCGATTACAAAATGTGACCGGATTTCAAAATACGATACTTCCAATAACCGCGCATTCCAGATGTAAATTACCGGTTGTTTCTTGCTGAATACGTTATTCTCATTACCTATAATCATTTTGAACCGGAAAATCAACAATAAAATGTTTTCGATTTTTTGCGATAATCCCTGATGGTTAGCCTTACTGATTTTTACCGGATAAAATTTATTGTCACCGATTCGGTAAGTATCGATCATTTTGGGTAACTGTGGGTATTCTGAGTAGATCTGCGTTTAAATTATTGCAATATGTTGCCGCTTCGTTCGAATGCAATCAAGGTTCGATTACAAAATGTGACCGGATTTCAAAATACGATACTTCCAATAACCGCGCATTCCAGATGTAAATTACCGGTTGTTTCTTGCTGAATACGTTATTCTCATTACCTATAATCATTTTGAACCGGAAAATCAACAATAATTATTTTTTCAATATTTTGCGAAAATCCCTGATGGTTAGCCTTACTGATTTTTACCGGATACAATTTATTGTCACCGATTCGGTAAGTATCGATCATTTTGGGTAACTGTGGGTATTCTGAGTAGATCTGCGTTTAAATTATTGCAATATGTTGCCGCTTCGTTCGAATGCAGTCAAGGTTCGATTACAAAATGTGACCGGATTTCAAAATACGATACTTCCAGTAACCGCGCATTCCAGATGTAAATTACCGGTTGTTTCTTGCTGAATACGTTATTCTCATTACCTATAATCATTTTGAACCGGAAAATCAACAATAATTTTTTTTTCAATTTTTTGCGAAAATCACTGATGGTTAGCCTTACTGTTTTTAACCGGATAAAATTTATTGTCACCGATTCGGTAAGTATCGATCATTTTGGGTAACTGTGGGTATTCTGATTGGATCTGCGTTTAAATTATTGCAATATGTTGCCGCTTCGTTCGAATGCAATCAAGGTTCGATTACAAAATGTGACCGGATTTCAAAATACGATACTTCCAATAACCGCGCATTCCAGATGTAAATTACCGGTTGTTTCTTGCTGAATACGTTATTCTCATTACCTATAATCATGTTGAACCGGAAAATCAACAATAATTTTTTTTTCAATTTTTTGCGAAAATCCCTGATGGTTAGCCTTACTGATTTTAACCGGATAAAATTTATTGTCACCGATTCGGTAAGTATCGATTATTTTGGGTAACTGTGGGTATTCTGATTGGATCTGCGTTTAAATTATTGCAATATGTTGCCGCTTCGTTCGAATGCAATCAAGGTTCGATTACAAAATGTGACCGGATTTCAAAATACGATACTTCCAATAACCGCGCATTCCAGATGTAAATTACCGGTTGTTTCTTGCTGAATACGTTATTCTCATTACCTATAATCATTTTGAACCGGAAAATCAACAATAATTTTTTTTTTCAATTTTTTGCGAAAATCCCTGATGGTTAGCCTTACTGATTTTTACCGGATAAAATTTATTGTGACCGATTCGGTAAGTATCGATCATTTTGGGTAACTGTGGGTATTCTGAGTAGATCTGCGTTTAAATTATTGCAATATGTTGCCGCTTCGTTCGAATGCAATCAAGGTTCGATTACAAAATGTGACCGGATTTCAAAATACGATACTTCCAATAACCGCGCCTTCCAGATGTAAATTACCGGTTGTTTCTTGCTGAATACGTTATTCTCATTACCTATAATCATTTTGAACCGGAAAATCAACAATAATTTTTTTTCAATTTTTTGCGAAAATCCCTGATGGTTAGCCTTACTGATTTTAACCGGATAAAATTTATTGTCACCGATTCGGTAAGTATCGATTATTTTGGGTAACTGTGGGTATTCTGATTGGATCTGCGTTTAAATTATTGCAATATGTTGCCGCTTCGTTCGAATGCAATCAAGGTTCGATTACAAAATGTGACCGGATTTCAAAATACGATACTTCCAATAACCGCGCATTCCAGATGTAAATTACCGGTTGTTTCTTGCTGAATACGTTATTCTCATTACCTATAATCATTTTGAACCGGAAAATCAACAATAATTTTTTTTTCAATTTTTTGCGAAAATCCCTGATGGTTAGCCTTACTGATTTTAACCGGATAAAATTTATTGTCACCGATTCGGTAAGTATCGATTATTTTGGGTAACTGTGGGTATTCTGATTGGATCTGCGTTTAAATTATTGCAATATGTTGCCGCTTCGTTCGAATGCAATCAAGGTTCGATTACAAAATGTGACCGGATTTCAAAATACGATACTTCCAATAACCGCGCATTCCAGATGTAAATTACCGGTTGTTTCTTGCTGAATACGTTATTCTCATTACCTATAATCATTTTGAACCGGAAAATCAACAATAAAATGTTTTCGATTTTTTGCGAAAATCCCTGATGGTTAGCCTTACTGATTTTTACCGGATAAAATTTATTGTCACCGATTCGGTAAGTATCGATCATTTTGGGTAACTGTGGGTATTCTGAGTAGATCTGCGTTTAAATTATTGCAATATGTTGCCGCTTCGTTCGAATGCAATCAAGGTTCGATTACAAAATGTGACCGGATTTCAAAATACGATACTTCCAATAACCGCGCATTCCAGATGTAAATTACCGGTTGTTTCTTGCTGAATACGTTATTCTCATTACCTATAATCATTTTGAACCGGAAAATCAACAATAAAATGTTTTCGATTTTTTGCGAAAATCCCTGATGGTTAGTTAGCCTTACTGATTTTTACCGGATAAAATTTATTGTCACCGATTCGGTAAGTATCGATCATTTTGGGTAACTGTGGGTATTCTGAGTAGATCTGCGTTTAAATTATTGCAATATGTTGCCGCTTCGTTCGAATGCAATCAAGGTTCGATTACAAAATGTGACCGGATTTCAAAATACGATACTTCCAATAATCGCGCATTCCAGATGTAAATTACCGGTTGTTTCTTGCTGAATACGTTATTCTCATTACCTATAATCATTTTGAACCGGAAAATCAACAATAAAATGTTTTCGATTTTTTGCGAAAATCCCTGATGGTTAGCCTTACTGATTTTTACCGGATAAAATTTATTGTCACCGATTCGGTAAGTATCGATCATTTTGGGTAACTGTGGGTATTCTGAGTAGATCTGCGTTTAAATTATTGCAATATGTTGCCGCTTCGTTCGAATGCAATCAAGGTTCGATTACAAAATGTGACCGGATTTCAAAATACGATACTTCCAATAACCGCGCATTCCAGATGTAAATTACCGGTTGTTTCTTGCTGAATACGTTATTCTCATTACCTATAATCATTTTGAACCGGAAAATCAACAATAATTTTTTTTCGATTTTTTGCGAAAATCCCTGATGGTTAGCCTTACTGATTTTTACCGGATAAAATTTATTGTCACCGATTCGGTAAGTATCGATCATTTTGGGTAACTGTGGGTATTCTGAGTAGATCTGCGTTTAAATTATTGCAATATGTTGCCGCTTCGTTCGAATGCAATCAAGGTTCGATTACAAAATGTGACCGGATTTCAAAATACGATACTTCCAATAACCGCGCATTCCAGATGTAAATTACCGGTTGTTTCTTGCTGAATACGTTATTCTCATTACCTATAATCATTTTGAACCGGAAAATCAACAATAAAATGTTTTCGATTTTTTGCGAAAATCCCTGATGGTTAGCCTTACTGATTTTTACCGGATAAAATTTATTGTCACCGATTCGGTAAGTATCGATCATTTTGGGTAACTGTGGGTATTCTGAGTAGATCTGCGTTTAAATTATTGCAATATGTTGCCGCTTCGTTCGAATGCAATCAAGGTTCGATTACAAAATGTGACCGGATTTCAAAATACGATACTTCCAATAACCGCGCATTCCAGATGTAAATTACCGGTTGTTTCTTGCTGAATACGTTATTCTCATTACCTATAATCATTTTGAACCGGAAAATCAACAATAATTTTTTTTCAATTTTTTGCGAAAATCCCTGATGGTTAGCCTTACTGATTTTTACCGGATAAAATGTATTGTCACCGATTCGGTAAGTATCGATCATTTTGGGTAACTGTGGGTATTCTGAGTAGATCTGCGTTTAAATTATTGCAATATGTTGCCGCTTCGTTCGAATGCAATCAAGGTTCGATTACAAAATGTGACCGGATTTCAAAATACGATACTTCCAATAACCGCGCATTCCAGATGTAAATTACCGGTTGTTTCTTGCTGAATACGTTATTCTCATTACCTATAATCATTTTGAACCGGAAAATCAACAATAAAATGTTTTCAATTTTTTGCGAAAATCCCTGATGGTTAGCCTTACTGATTTTAACCGGATAAAATTTATTGTCACCGATTCGGTAAGTATCGATCATTTTGGGTAACTGTGGGTATTCTGAGTAGATCTGCGTTTAAATTATTGCAATATGTTGCCGCTTCATTCGAATGCAATCAAGGTTCGATTACAAAATGTGACCGGATTTCAAAATACGATACTTCCAATAACCGCGCATTCCAGATGTAAATTACCGGTTGTTTCTTGCTGAATACGTTATTCTCATTACCTATAATCATTTTGAACCGGAAAATCAACAATAAATTTTTTTTCAATTTTTTGCGAAAATCCCTGATGGTTGTTAGCCTTACTGATTTTAACCGGATAAAATGTATTGTCACCGATTCGGTAAGTATCGATCATTTTGGGTAACTGTGGGTATTCTGAGTAGATCTGCGTTTAAATTATTGCAATATGTTGCCGCTTCGTTCGAATGCAATCAAGGTTCGATTACAAAATGTGACCGGATTTCAAAATACGATACTTCCAATAACCGCGCATTCCAGATGTAAATTACCGGTTGTTTCTTGCTGAATACGTTATTCTCATTACCTATAATCATTTTGAACCGGAAAATCAACAATAAAATGTTTTCGATTTTTTGCGATAATCCCTGATGGTTAGCCTTACTGATTTTTACCGGATAAAATTTATTGTCACCGATTCGGTAAGTATCGATCATTTTGGGTAACTGTGGGTATTCTGAGTAGATCTGCGTTTAAATTATTGCAATATGTTGCCGCTTCGTTCGAATGCAATCAAGGTTCGATTACAAAATGTGACCGGATTTCAAAATACGATACTTCCAATAACCGCGCATTCCAGATGTAAATTACCGGTTGTTTCTTGCTGAATACGTTATTCTCATTACCTATAATCATTTTGAACCGGAAAATCAACAATAATTATTTTTTCAATATTTTGCGAAAATCCCTGATGGTTAGCCTTACTGATTTTTACCGGATACAATTTATTGTCACCGATTCGGTAAGTATCGATCATTTTGGGTAACTGTGGGTATTCTGAGTAGATCTGCGTTTAAATTATTGCAATATGTTGCCGCTTCGTTCGAATGCAGTCAAGGTTCGATTACAAAATGTGACCGGATTTCAAAATACGATACTTCCAGTAACCGCGCATTCCAGATGTAAATTACCGGTTGTTTCTTGCTGAATACGTTATTCTCATTACCTATAATCATTTTGAACCGGAAAATCAACAATAATTTTTTTTCGATTTTTTGCGAAAATCCCTGATGGTTAGTTAGCCTTACTGATTTTTACCGGATAAAATTTATTGTCACCGATTCGGTAAGTATCGATCATTTTGGGTAACTGTGGGTATTCTGAGTAGATCTGCGTTTAAATTATTGCAATATGTTGCCGCTTCGTTCGAATGCAGTCAAGGTTCGATTACAAAATGTGACCGGATTTCAAAATACGATACTTCCAGTAACCGCGCATTCCAGATGTAAATTACCGGTTGTTTCTTGCTGAATACGTTATTCTCATTACCTATAATCATTTTGAACCGGAAAATCAACAATAATTTTTTTTCGATTTTTTGCGAAAATCCCTGATGGTTAGCCTTACTGATTTTTACCGGATAAAATTTATTGTCACCGATTCGGTAAGTATCGATCATTTTGGGTAACTGTGGGTATTCTGAGTAGATCTGCGTTTAAATTATTGCAATATGTTGCCGCTTCGTTCGAATGCAGTCAAGGTTCGATTACAAAATGTGACCGGATTTCAAAATACGATACTTCCAGTAACCGCGCATTCCAGATGTAAATTACCGGTTGTTTCTTGCTGAATACGTTATTCTCATTACCTGTAATCATTTTGAACCGGAAAATCAACAATAATTATTTTTTCAATTTTTTGCGAAAATCCCTGATGGTTAGCCTTACTGATTTTTACCGGATAAAATTTATTGTCACCGATTCGGTAAGTATCGATCATTTTGGGTAACTGTGGGTATTCTGAGTAGATCTGCGTTTAAATTATTGCAATATGTTGCCGCTTCGTTCGAATGCAGTCAAGGTTCGATTACAAAATGTGACCGGATTTCAAAATACGATACTTCCAGTAACCGCGCATTCCAGATGTAAATTACCGGTTGTTTCTTGCTGAATACGTTATTCTCATTACCTGTAATCATTTTGAACCGGAAAATCAACAATAATTATTTTTTCAATTTTTTGCGAAAATCCCTGATGGTTAGCCTTACTGATTTTTACCGGATAAAATTTATTGTCACCGATTCGGTAAGTATCGATCATTTTGGGTAACTGTGGGTATTCTGAGTAGATCTGCGTTTAAATTATTGCAATATGTTGCCGCTTCGTTCGAATGCAGTCAAGGTTCGATTACAAAATGTGACCGGATTTCAAAATACGATACTTCCAGTAACCGCGCATTCCAGATGTAAATTACCGGGTGTTTCTTGCTGAATACGTTATTCTCATTACCTATAATCATTTTGAACCGGAAAATCAACAATATTTTTTTTTCAATTTTTTGCGAAAATCCCTGATGGTTAGCCTTACTGATTTTTACCGGATAAAATTTATTGTCACCGATTCGGTAAGTATCGATCATTTTGGGTAACTGTGGGTATTCTGAGTAGATCTGCGTTTAAATTATTGCAATATGTTGCCGCTTCGTTCGAATGCAATCAAGGTTCGATTACAAAATGTGACCGGATTTCAAAATACGATACTTCCAGTAACCGCGCATTCCAGATGTAAATTACCGGTTGTTTCTGGCTGAATACGTTATTCTCATTACCTATAATCATTTTGAACCGGAAAATCAACAATAATTTTTTTTCGATTTTTTGCGAAAATCCCTGATGGTTAGTTAGCCTTACTGATTTTTACCGGATAAAATTTATTGTCACCGATTCGGTAAGTATCGATCATTTTGGGTAACTGTGGGTATTCTGAGTAGATCTGCGTTTAAATTATTGCAATATGTTGCCGCTTCGTTCGAATGCAATCAAGGTTCGATTACAAAATGTGACCGGATTTCAAAATACGATACTTCCAATAACCGCGCATTCCAGATGTAAATTACCGGGTGTTTCTTGCTGAATACGTTATTCTCATTACCTATAATCATTTTGAACCGGAAAATCAACAATAATTTTTTTTCGATTTTTTGCGAAAATCCCTGATGGTTAGTTAGCCTTACTGATTTTTACCGGATAAAATTTATTGTCACCGATTCGGTAAGTATCGATCATTTTGGGTAACTGTGGGTATTCTGAGTAGATCTGCGTTTAAATTATTGCAATATGTTGCCGCTTCGTTCGAATGCAATCAAGGTTCGATTACAAAATGTGACCGGATTTCAAAATACGATACTTCCAATAACCGCGCATTCCAGATGTAAATTACCGGGTGTTTCTTGCTGAATACGTTATTCTCATTACCTATAATCATTTTGAACCGGAAAATCAACAATAATTTTTTTTCAATTTTTTGCGAAAATCCCTGATGGTTAGCCTTACTGATTTTAACCGGATAAAATTTATTGTCACCGATTCGGTAAGTATCGATCATTTTGGGTAACTGTGGGTATTCTGAGTAGATCTGCGTTTAAATTATTGCAATATGTTGCCGCTTCGTTCGAATGCAATCAAGGTTCGATTACAAAATGTGACCGGATTTCAAAATACGATACTTCCAGTAACCGCGCATTCCAGATGTAAATTACCGGTTGTTTCTTGCTGAATACGTTATTCTCATTACCTGTAATCATTTTGAACCGGAAAATCAACAATAATTATTTTTTCAATTTTTTGCGAAAATCCCTGATGGTTAGCCTTACTGATTTTTACCGGATAAAATTTATTGTCACCGATTCGGTAAGTATCGATCATTTTGGGTAACTGTGGGTATTCTGAGTAGATCTGCGTTTAAATTATTGCAATATGTTGCCGCTTCGTTCGAATGCAGTCAAGGTTCGATTACAAAATGTGACCGGATTTCAAAATACGATACTTCCAGTAACCGCGCATTCCAGATGTAAATTACCGGTTGTTTCTTGCTGAATACGTTATTCTCATTACCTGTAATCATTTTGAACCGGAAAATCAACAATAATTATTTTTTCAATTTTTTGCGAAAATCCCTGATGGTTAGCCTTACTGATTTTTACCGGATAAAATTTATTGTCACCGATTCGGTAAGTATCGATCATTTTGGGTAACTGTGGGTATTCTGAGTAGATCTGCGTTTAAATTATTGCAATATGTTGCCGCTTCGTTCGAATGCAGTCAAGGTTCGATTACAAAATGTGACCGGATTTCAAAATACGATACTTCCAGTAACCGCGCATTCCAGATGTAAATTACCGGGTGTTTCTTGCTGAATACGTTATTCTCATTACCTATAATCATTTTGAACCGGAAAATCAACAATAATTTTTTTTCAATTTTTTGCGAAAATCCCTGATGGTTAGCCTTACTGATTTTTACCGGATAAAATTTATTGTCACCGGTTCGGTAAGTATCGATCATTTTGGGTAACTGTGGGTATTCTGAGTAGATCTGCGTTTAAATTATTGCAATATGTTGCCGCTTCGTTCGAATGCAATCAAGGTTCGATTACAAAATGTGACCGGATTTCAAAATACGATACTTCCAATAACCGCGCATTCCAGATGTAAATTACCGGTTGTTTCTTGCTGAATACGTTATTCTCATTAC
Organism: Nephrotoma guestfalica; assembly: GCA_963691935.1. Taxonomy (NCBI): domain Eukaryota; kingdom Metazoa; phylum Arthropoda; class Insecta; order Diptera; family Tipulidae; genus Nephrotoma; species Nephrotoma guestfalica. The sequence goes on along the minus strand of OY829913.1, from coordinate 308,709,846 downwards.
CTATAATCATTTTGAACCGGAAAATCAACAATATTTTTTTTTCAATTTTTTGCGAAAATCCCTGATGGTTAGCCTTACTGATTTTTACCGGATAAAATTTATTGTCACCGATTCGGTAAGTATCGATCATTTTGGGTAACTGTGGGTATTCTGAGTAGATCTGCGTTTAAATTATTGCAATATGTTGCCGCTTCGTTCGAATGCAATCAAGGTTCGATTACAAAATGTGACCGGATTTCAAAATACGATACTTCCAATAACCGCGCATTCCAGATGTAAATTACCGGTTGTTTCTTGCTGAATACGTTATTCTCATTACCTATAATCATTTTGAACCGGAAAATCAACAATAATTTTTTTTCGATTTTTTGCGAAAATCCCTGATGGTTAGCCTTACTGATTTTTACCGGATAAAATTTATTGTCACCGATTCGGTAAGTATCGATCATTTTGGGTAACTGTGGGTATTCTGAGTAGATCTGCGTTTAAATTATTGCAATATGTTGCCGCTTCGTTCGAATGCAGTCAAGGTTCGATTACAAAATGTGACCGGATTTCAAAATACGATACTTCCAGTAACCGCGCATTCCAGATGTAAATTACCGGTTGTTTCTTGCTGAATACGTTATTCTCATTACCTATAATCATTTTGAACCGGAAAATCAACAATAATTTTTTTTCGATTTTTTGCGAAAATCCCTGATGGTTAGTTAGCCTTACTGATTTTTACCGGATAAAATTTATTGTCACCGATTCGGTAAGTATCGATCATTTTGGGTAACTGTGGGTATTCTGAGTAGATCTGCGTTTAAATTATTGCAATATGTTGCCGCTTCGTTCGAATGCAATCAAGGTTCGATTACAAAATGTGACCGGATTTCAAAATACGATACTTCCAACAACCGCGCATTTCAGATGTAAATTACCGGGTGTTTCTTGCTGAATACGTTATTCTCATTACCTATAATCATTTTGAACCGGAAAATCAACAATAATTTTTTTTCGATTTTTTGCGAAAATCCCTGATGGTTAGTTAGCCTTACTGATTTTTACCGGATAAAATTTATTGTCACCGATTCGGTAAGTATCGATCATTTTGGGTAACTGTGGGTATTCTGAGTAGATCTGCGTTTAAATTATTGCAATATGTTGCCGCTTCGTTCGAATGCAGTCAAGGTTCGATTACAAAATGTGACCGGATTTCAAAATACGATACTTCCAGTAACCGCGCATTCCAGATGTAAATTACCGGTTGTTTCTTGCTGAATACGTTATTCTCATTACCTATAATCATTTTGAACCGGAAAATCAACAATAATTTTTTTTCGATTTTTTGCGAAAATCCCTGATGGTTAGTTAGCCTTACTGATTTTTACCGGATAAAATTTATTGTCACCGATTCGGTAAGTATCGATCATTTTGGGTAACTGTGGGTATTCTGAGTAGATCTGCGTTTAAATTATTGCAATATGTTGCCGCTTCGTTCGAATGCAATCAAGGTTCGATTACAAAATGTGACCGGATTTCAAAATACGATACTTCCAATAACCGCGCATTCCAGATGTAAATTACCGGGTGTTTCTTGCTGAATACGTTATTCTCATTACCTATAATCATTTTGAACCGGAAAATCAACAATAATTTTTTTTCAATTTTTTGCGAAAATCTTTGATGGTTAGCCTTACTGATTTTTACCGGATAAAATTTATTGTCACCGATTCGGTAAGTATCGATAGGTCGGCGATTGATCGTCGTAGAGGAAGGACGTGTTTTTGTCTCTCCTTTAAATAAATAAATAATTTATTTTAAATGTATTTTAATTAACTAATAAAAAGTATAATATTGATATAGTTGATAATTTTAATAAATAATAATTTCAATAATAATTTGCGTGAATTTAATAAGTGAAGTGAATAGTTATACGTATTGTATATTTATTTTAATCTGTGTACGGTGCGCTTGTGATGGTATAAAATATGTACATAACGTTTTCGTTTATATGTATTTTGATACCGTTGCTTGAACGCAACGTACGCAGTGTATGTAAATCTTCAATATGTATGACTTTTGATTCCAATGGATGCCTAAGATAAGTGTTTTTCATTATTTTAATTCATATTTTTCTGAAACAAATTTTAATTATATAAAATATGTATTTAACTGTTTCTATTTGCGTAAACGTGTTAAGAGAGGAGCGTAAAATAAAATACCATTTCATTTATATGTTTTGGTTTAGTATATTAAATATATACATACATTTCTATTTTTTGTTTTTGCGCTTGTTGCGTGAGTGAGAACTGAGAATAGATTATTATGATCATGCTTAGTGTTTTATAATTTATCCCTTCCAAGTTTCAACTAAAAAAGAATAAACAGGAAATAGACAAATAAAATACATAAAACAAAATTTTGAGGGGATAAATATATGACGAAATTGGATAGAAACTAAACAAGCATGATCGTGGTTATTCTGTACTTTTCGTTTTCTCCTCCTGACATATCTAAGATTCATTCATTCATATACAGATGAATTCATTCATTCATATACACCCATCCTCCGATTTACACGGTAGATTGGTTCCGCGGAAAACGTATTATCGCATTCATATATACAGATCCTTGTAGAAGTATAAATTAATAATTTATTAATTTGAATTTTAGGTTTTAGTGTAAAATTAAATTAAATTTCTTAAATTTCTTATTATTCTTGTTTTGAACGTGAAAATAATAATTTAACGAATTTTGGAACTCTAGTTTAGGACATGTAGAGGTAGGCGGCTGTGATCGAATTGGAATTGTTGGCTTAACTTTATAACTTGTTCTAGGTTGGATAAATAATTATCGACGTATGTCGATTATATAATTTATAATTTATTTAATGCTGTTGTAGATATATATATATATGTGTGTGTGTATGTATATGTGTGTGTGTATGTGTGTGTGTATGTATATATATATGTATGTATGTAATTTTTTTCTGATTTATTTATTTTATAATTAAAGCATTGAACCATATAATTGGGTTATTTGATTATCATGGATCCTACAGATGTGCTAGCTACTTATTATTAATTCTGTTATCTTGCAGATTCCTGATTACTTTAATAGTTTTATTTAATTTTGGTTGAATTTGTTTAGGTATTGGGGATTCTAAAGCTGTGAAAAACATTCATTATTAATACATTACCTTACAGTTTCCAGATTAGCTGTTTTTGGAACCAGTTTGGTCATTTTCTATTTTTATAAATAAACATATTTGTATTAGATTAGGGATGACACGGACAAGTGACTTTCATAAATATTTTTTTATAAATAAATCCATCAAATCAACAGACTTAGAAGTTAGGAAGGCCGTGCGTGCCTTTCCTGGATTCGATTTATTTTATTTGTTTTATGAGAACCAAATTAATTTAGTTAATACTAATCGTTACTTTACATTTATTTTATTCAAGTATAATTTTATTATATTGTATATATATTGTCCTAAATATACTAATGAATTTTAGAATTATTTTGAATATAGTTCAAATAACTTTGGTTTCAGGAAATTCGACTGTAAGTTGCGGAGTTGCAGAATGATTAAATTAATAAATGTTTCAATTATTTAGGAAGCCGGAAAATATGAATTTAGAATTAAATTTCAGGAAATTTACAGATGCTTGCGAATTAATGCTTCATTGTAATTGCTGATTGTGTAGTTTAGAATTGTGTTGTCATTTTATTACTAACGACTTTACATAGGTGTCTGTAACGGGTCGAGTCAACCAATTTTGGTTAGGAAGCCGAAAAGTATTAATAGAATTAAATTTCAGGAAAATTCCAGATGCATGTGAAATAATAATATTTTTTCTTAGGTTGCCGTTTTAAAGAAGCAATTGTTGAAGACCAATACCATCGTTATCCATTAACCTATTAAGCCTTTATCCTTCATCTAGTAGATTAGAATTGTGTTGTCTTTGTGTTACTAACTATCGGCTATACCTAGGTGTCTGTAACCGGGCCGATTCTGTCCCACTTAACTAACCTATCCAATCCTTCGGTTTTGTTATGTGTAAAAAAGGGTGTACGGTGGACCCGGCGTCATCCGGGAACTCAAGCCTAAGAACTTGGTCGTACATTCAAAATCAATCAATCAATCAATCAACCGATTCGGTAAGTATCGATCATTTTGGGTAACTGTGGGTATTCTGAGTAGATCTGCGTTTAAATTATTGCAATATGTTGCCGCTTCGTTCGAATGCAATCAAGGTTCGATTACAAAATGTGACCGGATTTCAAAATACGATACTTCCAATAACCGCGCATTCCAGATGTAAATTACCGGGTGTTTCTTGCTGAATACGTTATTCTCATTACCTATAATCATTTTGAACCGGAAAATCAACAATAATTTTTTTTCAATTTTTTGCGAAAATCTTTGATGGTTAGCCTTACTGATTTTTACCGGATAAAATTTATTGTCACCGATTCGGTAAGTATCGATCATTTTGGGTAACTGTGGGTATTCTGAGTAGATCAGCGTTTAAATTATTGCAATATGTTGCCGCTTCGTTCGAATGCAATCAAGGTTCGATTACAAAATGTGACCGGATTTCAAAATACGATACTTCCAATAACCGCGCATTCCAGATGTAAATTACCGGTTGTTTCTTGCTGAATACCTTATTCTCATTACCTATAATCATTTTGAACCGGAAAATCAACAATATTTTTTTTTCGATTTTTTGCGAAAATCCCTGATGGTTAGTTAGCCTTACTGATTTTTACCGGATAAAATTTATTGTCACCGATTCGGTAAGTATCGATCATTTTGGGTAACTGTGGGTATTCTGAGTAGATCTGCGTTTAAATTATTGCAATATGTTGCCGCTTCGTTCGAATGCAATCAAGGTTCGATTACAAAATGTGACCGGATTTCAAAATACGATACTTCCAATAACCGCGCATTCCAGATGTAAATTACCGGGTGTTTCTTGCTGAATACGTTATTCTCATTACCTATAATCATTTTGAACCGGAAAATCAACAATAATTTTTTTTCGATTTTTTGCGAAAATCCCTGATGGTTAGTTAGCCTTACTGATTTTTACCGGATAAAATTTATTGTCACCGATTCGGTAAGTATCGATCATTTTGGGTAACTGTGGGTATTCTGAGTAGATCTGCGTTTAAATTATTGCAATATGTTGCCGCTTCGTTCGAATGCAATCAAGGTTCGATTACAAAATGTGACCGGATTTCAAAATACGATACTTCCAATAACCGCGCATTCCAGATGTAAATTACCGGGTGTTTCTTGCTGAATACGTTATTCTCATTACCTATAATCATTTTGAACCGGAAAAACAACAATAATTTTTTTTCAATTTTTTGCGAAAATCCCTGATGGTTAGCCTTACTGATTTTAACCGGATAAAATTTATTGTCACCGATTCGGTAAGTATCGATCATTTTGGGTAACTGTGGGTATTCTGAGTAGATCTGCGTTTAAATTATTGCAATATGTTGCCGCTTCGTTCGAATGCAATCAAGGTTCGATTACAAAATGTGACCGGATTTCAAAATACGATACTTCCAGTAACCGCGCATTCCAGATGTAAATTACCGGTTGTTTCTTGCTGAATACGTTATTCTCATTACCTGTAATCATTTTGAACCGGAAAATCAACAATAATTATTTTTTCAATTTTTTGCGAAAATCCCTGATGGTTAGCCTTACTGATTTTTACCGGATAAAATTTATTGTCACCGATTCGGTAAGTATCGATCATTTTGGGTAACTGTGGGTATTCTGAGTAGATCTGCGTTTAAATTATTGCAATATGTTGCCGCTTCGTTCGAATGCAGTCAAGGTTCGATTACAAAATGTGACCGGATTTCAAAATACGATGCTTCCAATAACCGCGCATTCCAGATGTAAATTACCGGTTGTTTCTTGCTGAATACGTTATTCTCATTACCTATAATCATTTTGAACCGGAAAATCAACAATAAAATGTTTTCGAATTTTTACGAAAATCCCTGATGGTTAGCCTTACTGATTTTAACCGGATAAAATTTATTGTCACCGATTCGGTAAGTATCGATCATTTTGGGTAACTGTGGGTATTCTGAGTAGATCTGCGTTTAAATTATTGCAATATGTTGCCGCTTCGTTCGAATGCAATCAAGGTTCGATTACAAAATGTGACCGGATTTCAAAATACGATACTTCCAATAACCGCGCATTCCAGATGTAAATTACCGGTTGTTTCTTGCTGAATACGTTATTCTCATTACCTATAATCATTTTGAACCGGAAAATCAACAATAATTTTTTTTCAATTTTTTGCGAAAATCCCTGATGGTGTTAGCCTTACTGATTTTTACCGGATAAAATTTATTATCACAGATTCTGTAATTTTCGGTCATTACGGATAAATGTGGGAATGTTGAGTAGAGCATCGTTTAAATTATTGCAATATGATGCCTCGTTCGAATGCAATCGAGGCTCGATCACAAAATGTGACCGGATTTCAAATACGACACTTCCAATAACCGCGCTTGCCAGATGTAAATTACCGGTTGTTTCGAGCTCAACATGTTATTCCTATTACCCATAATCATTTTGAACCGGAAAATCAACAATAAAATGTTTTCGATTTTTTGCGAAAATTCCTGATGGTTCGTCTTACTGATTTTTACCAGGGGTGTCAAATATTTCGTAATCCTTCCCTAGTCTGGTTTTTAAACTTAGTATACAGTTAGGAAATATTTCACGCGTATTTATAATTCCTTTTTTCACGAATGGTAATCGTCTCGATAAAGGTAACTTTAAACCCTATTGTCTTGCAGCCAGTAATCCTAAAAGTATTTTTTAAATGTTTCTAGAAAGTAATGAAAATAAATGTAGATGTTGCGGTGCACTTTTTTTGATACAGTTGCAGGTGCCAAAATCAATTCACGTTCAGCTGCTTCATTGAATATTTCGTATTCTCTCGAAATTGAACGAAAATTTGTAAAATTAAGCCTCACTGATTGGCAGGGTATTTTCCGCCAAGAAAAAGGACAATGGAAAGCTTTATTAAATTCGAAGACAACTTGATTTCTTTTACCTCGAAATAGATGGAAACTGATTGTCGAAACTGAAAATCCGCATTTACGGAGAAATTATGAACAAATCATTTATAGGAAGCTTCGTATGTCGACGTAGTGGTGAAACATTTGGCAACATTTCTACTTTCTATAATTTTGTTAATAAAGTGACACAGTTTCATTTTGATGAACTTTAATATGACATCTCTTACTTTATTGAACACAATTGCCTCATACATGAGCAAAATATATCGATTTTTATATAATGAATGAAATATATAAAATATAATTTCGAATTTAGCAGAAAACAACGCGATACTCTAGTCTATTCACGTTGAATTCATCGTTGCGAAATACCAAATCAACAAGGAGAAAACTCGAATGACTATATCGAATTAAATTGGTTCGATTCGAATTCACCTCGTTCTTCCATATCACTCACACACAGACATGCAATTAATGGAAGTCACATTCCTTCATTCTCGCATATTTTTTATTTTGTATTTTTATTTCATATTCATTCAATGAAAAATGAAACAAACCAAAAAAATTTTCATCTACCAAACCCCCACCATACAAAAAATATCTCGGAAAAAATTATCCAACAAGTGGTTTTTCTTTATTTCTTCGTTGTTTTTTGTTTTTTTATTGTAAAACAAAGAAAACAAAAAAGTTTTTCACCAGTCGGATGTGTTGTATATTTTCTCCTAGTGTGTAGCGTAATTTTTCCTGGTTTTCCGAATGTTTTTACTATACACGTTCACTAACACTATAGTAGCATGTGAAAAACATAAGCAAGAAGAAGAAACAAAAAAATTTCCATTTTTTATTTTTTTGAATGGAATTTTCTTTTTTATTTGTTTTGTGTTATGGCGGCGGTTGATTTTTGGATGCCATCGCGCGCCGAGGGGAAAAATGTATGAATTCAAAAAATATGTTCTTACAGAACATACACATACATTTTTTTGTTGGTGTGTTGAATTTGTTTGTATGTGGTTGATTCTGGTACTCTGCTTTTTTATACGATTTTCATAACTGTTTTGTTGTTGTTGTTATATAAGGAAAATTGTAGTATAGTAAAATTTATTGTTATGTAACAGTAGAGTATTGATTTTGTAGAAACAATTTTCTAAATTTGGTTGTGTTGGAATTTTATAGGAGACTAAAATAGTCGAATGATTGTTACAGGAACAGCAAAGCACGGATGGAAGGCCTATAAAAGTAAATGCCCTTATAATGCACGGTAAGGACAATACGCTTAAAAGACTGAACAGAGACGAGGTCTTGTTAATAAAGGCTTACGCTCGTTATGTATCGTGACGAATTATAAATTAAAATGAATTAGCTGGAAAATCGAGTGGGAAAACAGTATCGAAAATTAGTTATCATTTCGCAGGTATTTTATGGACTTTTCAAATTTAATTGAAACATTTAAATGAAATCTTAGTCTCACTCAAATAAACAATTAGACCCATAAATTTAGATTGTTTACTTATTTATGTTGTTATACCGCCGATGAGGCCATTTTGCGGATTTGTGGTCTGTCAGGTTATATGCACTAGAGCATGGACAGTATGTAGGAGGTGAACAAATTGCAACAAAATAATAATTAATACTCTCCTTGTGTACAAACATTTATCTGAAACACTAAATTTGTTTGCTCCCCAAAACTATGTTAAAATTCCAAACCATTATTGTCTTCTCCAGTACAACCATGACAAACGTATTAATAAATCAAATGAAACAGTCTAATACATTAAAAATAATTGTTTAATTATTTTAATCAGAAAACAAATCAAAATTGACTTAAGTCAACAAAATTATCAAAATTAAATCAACAGCAACTTAATCATTTTCCCCGTTGAGCTAGCTTCAATGACACTATTGAGGCTTTCCGTGTGAATAGGGAAATGTGGAAAATATTTTCATTAAACTTTGTTTCGAAAATTGTTACACCTAGCAAATTCAATCAGTAGTCCAGAAAAACACCATTCAATCAAAAATGCGATGCAAATATTTTCACTATTCCCAAGGAAAGTGAGATTAATGCCAAAGGACATTAAATGTGATATAAGCCTAGTAAACTATAACTCACCCTCTGAGTTTGTTTATTTAAATTTCTGCGATACTGAAAATACTGTTCCATTCTTTGGTAATTACGAAAATGGCACCCTCTTTATATGGTGCTTCGAGCTTGCCAAACAGCATTAACAACTGAAACGACAAGATAAAAACTCCAGGTAACTAATTTAGTATTTTCGAAAAGCTGTCTTAACAAACATAACAATTTAATAATAACGGGCGTAAATTCCTTGTGAATAGCAATTAGTGCACTAAATAAGGTTAGCATAGAGCTCTTCAAAGAGCTCTGAAGAACTGAATGTAGAACGGAATTGTCTAAGCTTACAAGCTTATTTAAGAAAGGCTATAGGTTCGCGAGGATTGTCCAGGCGAACAAAAACGAGAACAACTAGTGCTTAACAAAATATGAAATTTAGAGATTGATATCACTGAATAAAGCCAGCCAGATAGCGCAATTCACAATGACTCTGGAGAACTACGGATGAAAACACGCGTTATTCTCGAAATAGAGTGAATTTTTCACATTTTTAAACAGAAATGACCACCCGCTAATGCGTGAGCAGCCTCTTTCATCAGACTGACATCAACGTTGAGATGACTCCATTACCTCTAACCTTACCCCTGTTAAACATGTGGCGGTAATTGGTAACTGGTAACAGAAAAGTGGAAAGACATCTGTAAACAGGCCACTGTATTAAAAAGGATATTGGTGAAATTTATACAACCGTATGATAGCATTCCTGAACAGAAGCTACTAGTACTCCAACTTGTGTCAACCTTTGTACCGCAACATTTACCTTAGCGCCAATGAAAAGGAATAACTGTTACGGGGGTCTATTAACTACTAGGATTACCGAAGATTAGTATTACCGCCAATGACCATTTACAGCATTGTCTCAAATTTTACTGCAAGAATGCGAGTCCGTAAAGTAGTATTTGTCATGAAATTTCGTGATCTTCATTGTATCCGCATAATGTGGGTTGCTTGCGATCACTGCGAAAATATTCATAGATTCATGTTCCTCTATCACTATTCCGATGCATGATTGACTCGCATAACTTGGAAGCACATTGGGAAGTCATTCGTTCACCACGAACTTACCTTGCACGAAAATAATTGTTTCTCTTCTGAATCCAAATTGTCCGAATGATCCAATAAATTTTACGATTTAGACAAAATCTATTACTCTCAAAATTAAACAACGTTCTATTTAGTTCTACGCGTTTTTTCTCGGGTATGTCGCTAGGTTCCAAATTGTTCCAATATGCATTTGACGGAAGCATGTTTGATTTTGCCTATAAATGGGACTTAAATCGAAGGCGGAACAGCTTCAAGTGATATTGTTATAAATTTGACTAGTCAAATATAATTCGTATCACTGCACTGAATTGTGAATACATCTATAAATTTGACGGCTTACAGCACCAATTACCGTAATTTACACTGCTTCCAGAATATTCCCGAATATATCGGAAATAATTTCTCAAAGTTTTGTTTCCAAATATTTACCGAACACTTACCACAATTAGTTATTAATTGACTTTTAACACCAGTTACAATTTTACATTAGTTCTATTTTCTCGTTACTTACTTTCAATCTATGGCGCATCACATCTTAACTAAGACTTAACAAATACTATCTTAAGACTCACTCGTTGCGCTCATCACACCCATATTTACTTTAGATACCACGCTGAATATTCCAGATTCCCGCGACCAATCGCAACTACACTTCAATACCAGTAAACTGTTATAAAACTACTTCTAATGCTGCTACTTAAACCTAGATGTCACTAAATTTTATAAATTTTAATAAACCCTTAACTCATGTGACTCATTTGTATTAAGAGAATCAAGACAGGTCTTTTTATTATCGGTTTTTATTGATGAAAATCTAGAGACTTGAAGTTCACCTTGAGTATCCGTTGTGTACGATGCTGACTGGTTTCATTTTCAAACTGAATACCTTTGTTTTCGCTGTTTTTATTTTCTTTGCGCCTCCTGTTTGGCAGACACAGTTACATTCGGTTTTTGGTAATTTTCGTGTTTTTTTTTCAAGTGTGTTCTCCTTTTGAAATAACGTTCCTGAATTATTACTGTCTTGATAATATTGGATCCTTCTCGATGGATGCAGCTCGCATTGAGTTGCAGTTTCAACTTTAAGTATCTGTAATGAAAGATAAGTTAAATTTATGCTATGCATTAATGTGATTCGTTAACTTACGTACAATAATTATTGTTTATGGTGTTCATGCAAATATTTCACTGTCTTACCTCGATAAATAGTGCCAATATAGCTTTTCATTTCAAGATGTAGTGGAAGATTTACCGCGCTCTGGTCGGCCTCAACGTCTTCAACTGAAGATAAGTGAATTAATTGAAGGAAACAGCGACCGAAAATCGTCATTTAGGCTTGAGAGAGATAGCCGCTGAACTTTCTGTATCTCACGAATCAATTCGTACCATTGTACACGATTGTTTGGACGTGAAACGTATTGCCGCTCGACTAGTTCCAAAAGATCTGAATTTTCTTCAACAACTGAGTTAAAACCGAAAAAATCACGTCGAAGTCGATCCAAAGTCTCGGTAATGTTGATTGTTTTCTTTGATTATCGCGATGTTGTGTACTCGGAATTCGTGCCAGAAAATCAGATGGTATATAAAAATATTATGTGGGCGTTATGCGGCGATTGCTAGAGCAAAATGGCCACAAATAAAACTCAGGGATTTTGCACCATGACAACGTACGATCTCACAAGACTATCATTGTGAACGAATCTTTGGCCAAAAACTCAATAAATATCATCGAACAACCATCATATATTCACCTGATATGTCTCTGGCTGACTTTTTGTTCTTTCCACCCGTTTTCAGTCGATAGAAGACATAAAAAAGAATTCGCGACGAGAACTGAAGTCGATTCCAGAAAATGCAGTTGACAAATGTTTTGATGATTGCATTATTCATTGGCATACGAGTAATATTTCGGAAAGCGATACAACAAATTTGAATGAATAAAAAATACTTTATGTTTTATTGACCAATTCCCGTTTTTTGAAAGAATGTGCATTATTATAAAATAAAAATGCATCAGCCGCAAGTTTAGTTCTCTTTTAGTTCTCTGTGTAAAATAATAATACCTGATCTCCGACCAGTTTGATACAACAACTATATAGTTTTGTCATTCGACGGTCATAATTTTGAGAGTTCTGGACATATACAGCACCAAGCAGCCATTGCTATAGTTAATACAAAATTGGGTGATCGGAAGAGAACGCAAAGAAGATTATGAAATACGGAATGAAATGAGCACATCCTCCTCCCCCTGGCATGTTAGTTGGAACCTGGTTAAGATTCAATGGACTGATTAATCTTTAATCTAATGTAAAATCTGATCGTCGCAACCTCATATGAAGCGGTCAAATCCCTTAATAGTCAAACCCCTTCAGAGCGCCAGCAATAAAAAGACTCGATCCTTAATCCTTCTGTTATTCAAATATGGAACAACTGTGAAAGAAATCCGGCTTCCTCCCTAAAAATTGATTACATTTTCAACAGTCAACAAATTCAACAGTAAACAAAAAAAAATTATTTTAAATGTTGTCGGTTCAATGTAAATCTTCTAGCAGAAGAAAATAAATTTAGAAGATTTATATTGAACATTAACAAATATAAGTAAGGTGCAATCTTATTAAAGAAGTTGACATCCAACAATTAAAAAATTGTTTTCCGATACATTTCAGGTGGAAAGTTTGCAATGTATACAGGTAGTTCTGTGAAACCGAGGTGGATTATCTGATAACAAAACCGAATTTGTAGAAGCCATGAAAAAACTTATGTTTACATTTATTTGAGAGTTTTGTACAATGATAGCTGATGTTTCGAGGTGCAAGAGTTCCTACTAGCAGAGCAGCCCTCGCAGTCGCGCTTTGGAGGTAGCACACACAATCGTCGTCTTTCTGATGCGATTCCACTGATTTTATCGTCGTTCACACGCGACATAATTTTTGCATAAAATATTTCTCAGCGTAAACAGATATTAATCATATGTTAAGCAGATTCATATGAAGACATTTTCACCTTTTCAGTGACATCATGTAAGTACTAAATACTATATACATAAAAAACAAAACATCGATCACAATCAATTAAATTGGCGCACTGACAAGCAACTAAATATGTACATCTACTCGTATATGTACATACAATAAATCACTAAGCGATCTCGTCTCCATCATTTATTATCATCACATCATATTATACTATAATGTATCAAATCGTGTTTTGTTGTTGTTGCTATAACTTTACAATTCAATTTTCACGTATGTGCTCGTATATAGTCAGCTTCAGGTCAATAGCTTGCGAATAATTGTCTTGTTAAAAAAAATTGTAACCGATCACCTTGAAAATAAATAAATTTTTATTTATATAAATTTCCGCTGATCGTTGAAATACTTTATTCAGCATAACATATAAATATATCGTAGTATTGTATTGCGCTATTAATAACCCTCAATTGCACACAGTTGTTTTTGCATAGGCATCACAATATACTTGCATAAGTGTCAGATCTATATGTGCTATTGAAGGAATAATATAACATTTTTATAAAGAACCGTTCAACCGTCAACGAGAATAATCATCAATACTCGAAGTACGTACGTATTATGACGATCGCACGTCTATTTGCATTGATCTAGAAATTTTGCATATGATCGCTAGTGGCATTCTTGTGTCGTCGATTACTCGAACCTATATACCATATGAATATTATATAACGACCTCTGTTTGTCCATTCACAGAAAGCATCTGCATAATTCGAGTACATGTGTATGGTTTTATTTGTGATCTATAATTTATAATCTTTAGGTTTTGTGTTATAAACGAGGGAATTTCATTAAGATAATAAACAAGGATCATGAAAAATGTCTATTCGAATGCAAAATATGATCATATTTCATTTTTTGGTTTTTACGATCGTTCTGGATAAATTGTGCCTCATCTTCATTTACAACTTTCTTTGTTTTGTACGACTATTCCTACAAAAGATTTCATTTAAGATTGTACTAAAACACTTGTTTGCAATATGTTCATGTTGTTTGGTTTGTTTTTTTTTGTGTGTGCATTGTGCAAACGATCATGAAAAATGTGTGATCGTTATAAACTGAGTGTGATACGAAAACGAATCGATATTAATATGGGTGATACTTGAACTAGAAAGTGTGAAAGATTGCCGCGTATTGCGTTCGACCCTGATATAGTTTAAGCGTTTCGCCTACATGTTACATAATATACGGTTTGTAAAAGACGCTATCAACTGGCCGTTAACGCTCTGATAAAAGGCTCTAAAAATATAAATGGATTTTATATGGTCGTCGAGAATTGCAGAATGTGCAACTCTATTTTGACCAATTTCACGTTTTATACAGCAAAATAAGAAGGGGACAATTGTGCATCGAATCCTTTTAATTCTAGATAATGAAATATATCTCAAAATAAAACTAAATGGCCTTAGGGGCGATAAGTTCCACATCACTTTGAATCAATTGATAATTCAGTAGTAAATTTGAGGAACAATATCAAAAAATAAATCAAAAATTATTTGTACGGGAATCGAACCAGTGCAAATGGGATGAAAGTGTAAAAATAAATTTCTACAGTAGTAGTTCAGTAGTAGTTCTATATATAAATATATAACACAAAGTGTGATCATTGTGCTAAAATATTCAGTGATGAGTTGATTGAACCTTCTCATAATCTTATCAGATCGAAACTGGATATTACTTCTGTTACAAATCTTCTTCGAAAATTTAACTCCAATAACTTGATTGAATAGTTGACTTGATAAATAACAAAAAAAGACAAAAAATATCAAGTGCCAATACGAACGTAAATTTAATCGTTTCCTGAACTTTTGGACTTACAAATTGTGTATTTCTCGTCGACGATATATAAATAAGCGCGTTTTGCGTTTGTGTTAATCATTGTGGTTTTCAAATGAATCCTCTACAAATATTTAATTTTAATAAAGTCGAATTGAGTTACGAGTTAGTCCCTGTAAATAACAATGTCCGTATAAGTATTAATTGATATCAGTTCGTTGGACCAAGTTATTGAAATCCTGATAAAAGATCTATAGGTCCAAAATCACTTTTCTCTGCATTTTCCAGGTTCTTGAGGCCAAAAAATTAAAAATGATATTGTCTGACCATCTGGATCTCTGTCTCGATGATATCTCGAAAATAGCTTGTGCGATTTGAATTCTTTTCCATCAATCTTCTTCTATTTTTCATTTGAAGAATTGAAAAGCTTTTAGCTCTCGTTCTTCAAGAGAACACCAGCATACGAAATCAACCAAAAACCATCCTTCACAATATAGCTTTACAGTCTTTCTAACTATTCCCATATATTCTTATCGATTGAAAGACTCTTGATTAGACCACAATTTTGACAATTTAAAAATTTTAGACTTGAGTCGACTTTGCTTCCACAGAAATTTACGCTTAGTTTGCATTCAATTGTTTTCTTTCAAAGAGCGTATATTGTGAATTTCAGGACTTAGTATCCTTTCTCAATACTACAACACTTTGAGTCATAGTATTCATAAATTGGTGTGTTCCGAATATTTTCTTCGTCAACTCCCAGAAAGTATAATTTAATTTAATTTAATGGCTGACCAAGAAAAAAATACTTGTTCCACAACCCTAAAAACCGAAAACCACGTGACTCAGTATAGTTGTGTTTTAAAAAATTCGAAACATTCTTTGAGGAGTCCACACCGAATTATATATGCCATATAGTAAACAGAGGCATAGTTTTCTGTGTCCGCACTAACATTTGCAATGTCAAGACTGCACTTATTTAGGCACGACAATAACTGGATTTCAATCGATTCTGAAAAGTCAATTATTTTAATCTGATTACATTTATTTATAACAAAGTATTTAACAGGTATTTAGGTAATATTTTTTAATTTTCAATCTTTGAAGAGTCATATTGCTAATGTAAACGGAAGTGGGTTTGAGGTATCGACTTTTAATGCTATCGAATAAGTTCAATTGATTTGTGAATTAGTGCGAACCTTTTTTGCTATTAGTGATTTGCCGTACCCTTTAGAACTGAGTTTCAACTCCACAATGAAGATTTACGTAAATGTGGTGATCGTTGATTCCATAATATACTTGCGCACTTAAACTAATTTAAATTACTTGTGTTGGCTCTGTAGTTTGGTTCTTTGCAATAAATGACGACATTAACATACTGCACCATGACACTAAAATCATCGTGAGTAACTTTAATGCAAAAATCGGTAGGAGTGAAGGATATACCTCGCACATCGGTCCTAACAGCCTGCACCTAACTATTAATAACAAAGGCTAACACGTGATCGACCTAGCAAGAACGGACAACCTATAGTTGTATCAAGTACGTTTTTTCTGCATAAGAGAATTCACAAAGTAGCGGGCAGATCGAATGATGGAAGAACAGAAAACCAAATTGATCACGTCATGGTGTCTAACAGACACTGCACCAGCATATCCGACGTTAGATCTTACAGACGACAGCGATCATGTGCTTGTCATATTCAAATATTAGCGCAAACTGTTATCTCCGTTCAATAGACAAGCACAAACAACCGTTCGATGGAATGTGATGACGCTTTAAAAGGCCAAGTGTCACTGCAGAGTTATCAATCAGCTATCGCTAACTATTTAGACCGGTGCAGTAATAACCAAGAAATTTCTAATATCAACCAGGGGCAGTGGCACGCTATACAGTCAGCCATAACTGTATGAGTCAGCCATAACTGACGCCAGCTGGACAAAAATAAACAAAAGCTTCGTGAAAAATGGTTCCAACCCTAGAAGCACTGTAGCAGAATATCTCCGTGTTAGGAGAGCCACGACTAAATATCTTCCACAAAGGGTATCTGTGGTCAATAATAAAATATTATTAACCTCTACCAGAGAAACAAAAGTTCTCAGCATACTGCGTTATATACTTGATAAAATGCATTCTACTTCTTGTCTCAAAAGATCATCCTTCTACAAAATTCAGTTCATGAAATTCTTTCTACAATGTCAAAATTTTACCTTTCCTCACTAATCCAAGGATATTGCTAATCTAAGGACATTCATTGATCTGAACCTCTGCACTTCAATCAACATTGATAAGACGCTCATCAACTCAACTTTTGGGAAATGGAATATATTAAAACTCCCACACACCAAACTCAAGAAGAAATTTATCACCAGAATTATTTTTTGAAAAATGTCGTCGCTTTACCATTCAAACCCGAAGCTTCACCTCGCAACCCGTCAGAAGACTCCAACCTAAAAAAGGAATATTTTGAATTAATGAGAGAATACCAGCATTTTGGATAAATGGAACGTAAACCCGATATCGAAACAGATCGCCACGGAATCAGTTTTATTTTTTACCGCATCATTCAGTCTGCAAACAAATCAGCATCACAACCAGGATTCATTCAAGTCGGTTTTGATGCTTAGATCAAAACCAAAACAGGCTGATCTGTGGAACTAGACAAGATGTTCAGAAAAATATTAGTAACTAAACTATTTTCAAAGAATTTTGTGTGGAGAGGAACTATTCGATCCTACATAGTAGAATTACGATTACTTACCGTAATATACGGAATGGCACTTGCACCATTTCTGGCTGCGCAATTACTGAAATATATTATTGATAACAATCAATAACCTGACCAATGGATTGGATGCAGAGGAGCAAGTCGCATGACAAGTTGAATCTCCGAAAGTAATTCTAATTGTCTACTTAATTACCAAGTTCCAAATGAAGCTAGTAAAGTGATCGAGACCGGAAAGGAATCAAAATTTTCGAAGATGTTAGGTATTTATTGAAACGTTTGATTATTTTACTTACAGAGTTACACTTACGGATTATCCACCTTATACTAAACGAGGCGTCCAAGTTGTTCGATTCTCAAGGATGGTTTGTCCAATAACAATATACAGTATGTAAAACTAATATTTTAGAAAACATGCTTCAAACGTTTAGATTGTTATGATCCACTTCCGCAAGAAATTTTAAATGATTTGTGTAAATTTCGATCATAACTAAATATAACTGATTCTGTTACCCCAGAAATAGTGCAAATAATACGGACATTAACGATACCAAAACACGAACTCTGGCACCACTACTTCTAACAAATTAGGTATGTAATGAACAAACTTAGCTTTCAGAACGAGAAATAAATGTTTACACGGGAAAAGATTCAATAATTGTGCTGGCATAGCAAGAAACAATAACTGGGTTACTTGACGTTTTCTGGGTAACCGCGTGTCATAAATTACAACCAAATACCCAATAAACTATTGCCAACGTATAATCACAAGCCAAATTCCAACCGAGTATATACGTCCAGAGGGATACTACCTTTTGAATTGCTGCTTTGCAATCTACGGTGGACAGGGCACGAGTGTCTTAAACTATCTGTTTACGAATTGCAAATAGCGATAGTTTTGATTACAGCAAGCAATTCGAATTATTACAAAATAGTTCGCAATCTGCATACTGCAGACGGTTAGTCGGAAATTGAATATCGAAGTGTGAACAAAAATCAATAAGTTTGTTAACCATAATCTAAAGTTTGCGCTTGGACAGAACGAGCACCGAACGAACGGTCAAGCATCCATTGTGTTATCAAGGGAGCGAGTCATTACGAAGTGTATTAGATGCTTACGGCATATCTCAAAAAATATTCAATTAATCAAACCAAAGAGGGCTAGAGTCAGATAAATTTTACATATCTGTTTTTATTTACCTTCCATTGTTCCATATCGCGCCGTGGATGCAATTTGGCGAGTCCAAACATACACATTGCACACTTTTTAATTGAACATCCATTTACGTATTAGCCTGACTCAGGCATGAGCAGTCTAAAATGTACATCATTGCGGAAAACAACGAAGTGACAAACCGACACTCTTTTACTGCAGATCGACGTTATTGTCTTAATCAACGACAGTAATTCACAACCCCCTAAGAGGTGAAATTTGGACAGGTTATTGCAGTTCTCCTAGAGCGGATCGCATTGTCACACTTAAAATATCCGGTGTTTTGAAGCGAACCATTCTTAATTTGTTTCACTTACCAGATAATCTGACGTTTATAGCGGCCGGAGGATGTATATTGTATATTATGGGAGGAATTAATAATTTGATTACATAAAAACCAATTAAATTATTTCATTACGCTACCGAGAGCATTAAAAGTAAAAAACCGTCCTTAGTCCAAACTGTTCTCAAAAACAGAGAATTAGGAGGAGGCAATAATTTTTTCAAGCGCAAGTGGAAAATGTTAATTAAAAATAATAAAGGAATCGATGGAGTTTCAAGGGCATTCGAATAAGCTCGCCAGAAAGATCTGTACTGTGGTGGTTTTTTCATAATTCAACATCTACTTAATTTCAGATATTCTAGAAATATAATTCCATATAATAAATAAAGCGCACAACCAATTGAATTACATTTAGAATGCGTCATTCATTTTGCACACATGTTATCTCGTTGCATGAAGTTTTAGTTTTTCCAAGAATTTTCCAGTAAATTCAATTTAATTATGAGTATATCGGTAAATAATTTTTTGCTTGCTTTGTTATCGATCCTGCACTTTTGGATACAGTACGAATACATATAAAATTATAATCAAACAGTTGTACTACACACCATACAGAATACACATTTAATTAATAAAAAAAATATTGAATTTTTAATTAAATTAACTCAACCGAATGGAAATTAAATATCACATGCATTGCACAGAACTATTTGTATTTCCCAGAATCACCAGCACATTAATTTTATGGTTTACAAAATGATTTTATGTAGGTATACCAGTTATCAATTAATGCATGAATTCTGGGAAAAAATCTGTACGAGCCAATTAAGTGTGGAATTAGAATTATTTACAGGGAGAATGAGTGGATTCTCTTCTTTTGATGGAGTTTACTGATCCTCCCTTAATGAATAGTACATACAAAACTTTTCACGATTTAAAATTTTTCCAAAATAGCTACTCATGATATTACAACCTGTTTGAAATCAAATTATGCTTAATCGAATTATATAAGTAGTGCTAATATCCAATATTGATCGAGCCCACAAATCGTGACTAAGAATTTAGCATCCACATATAGCAAAATCATCAGTATACAAGTGAGAATCATTCATGAGAGAGAACACCCCTTGCTACAGGTACTACACAATGCCAATACAAATTTGTACTGTAAATTATAAAACTTCAAATCCAGGTCAGTTCCTACCTACTGTGCGTGTTTATATTAAATTATCACAAATACGCGCACACCCCAAAAAATTTAAATTTTAAGAATTCAAATTAAGAAACAATTCGAATCTCATGAGATATTGTGTTGTCTCTGTATCATGACTCGTAAGCTATACGACGATATACTACACGCAAAAAACTGTTTTATTTGTAAATTAAGATATTACGTAAACACAAAAATTTTCCATAATTTGCATAAATACTGAACGTGTATGTTTACATAAAATTTTATAATTTACTTGTGAATTTAATAATTGCGCGTTGTGTGCGATTCGCGAGTGCTAATATTTTTTTGGTCTATCTCATGTGAACACAAATATGGTTGGTAAATAATCAATTGGAAATGCACATTTCATGTCATGCATGTATCAGATACTTCGCTCTGGCAATGATTATTGTAGAGCAGACATATTTTGGATGAAAATCCAGCATCGCACAAATAATGATCACCTCGATTGAATATACCAAGCAGCATATACTACATTCTATCTCGTATAGGACTGAAAAAATAATTATTATGATTGATTAATCACGAAATTTATGATTCAGGAACACAAAATGTTCAACAACAAGAAAATGAAAATAATTTAATTTAATTAATTTTAATTGGATTTTATTTAAATTGGAAATGACAGTGATTAGTGTGTTTCGAGTGGAGGTTTGGTTGTTGTTGGTTGCGCACAAGCCAAAACTAACAATCGATATAGTATTTTTTGTGTTAATATTTAATAGTTAGTGGCGGCGAAACAGGTGCTAAATGATAATTTATGAGCGTGCATCAAGGTCATTATAATGTAAACGGCAGAGTAGAGTTACAAGTTTAGCTCAATTAAAGTTCAGAGCCTATAATCGGCTAGTTGATCAAATTGAAGGTTTCAAGCTTAATAGCCTAAAATTGCATTAATACGTCTTGAGAATAGGGTTTATTGTCTGAACATCATGTAATCTAGGAAAAGGATAGCTTACAACTTAGATTACAAGGGTGCAAAAAGCAACAAAGTTAACTCCAAAGAAATCGGTAATGACAGCTATAAATGTATGAATATTCGTCATTTCATTGAAGTTAAGCCATTATTCGTGCCCATTTTTTTTAATTCAATCTATTTGGCTTTCTCATCTGCAGCTTATAATCTGAAAACGCCAATCGTTTACAGAACTAATTACTGAGTTCCTCTGGACTCTATTTTTTCTCGTTGTATGTACAAGTAGTGAGTATTTCCGGTTAGGGATATTTTCATATAAATTTAATGATATCCCTAAATCCACCAACAACAACACAAAACACGAGTAAAAATTGGTAATACCGAATAAATTGAATAATTTCGTATTAAAGGGTTAATTAATTTTCAAGATATTCAATTTATTCTAATCGCAAGCAAAACACAGAAAGTTTTCGAGAAGGATGTATCACCGCATATACAGTTCCAGCCCACTACTTTTCGGAAACATACACTCGCATAATGTCGAGTATACTCGTCATAAAGATAACAAAATTACATTCGTATTCAAGGAATCTTTGTTTATTTTAATTCACAACAGCTTGTATTATCGTCTTCGCTGAAAAATAACTAAGCAGGGAGAAATAGTTTTTCGAAACAAACTTAAACAGTTAAAGGGTTAAAGACATAAACTTACTTAGAATTAAGGAAATATGGACAGGACAAATGTACGATATTGAAACTAATTAAATTCTAAACGGCACTAATTCTAACGACAAATTGTTTTGAATAGTTGTTTTGACAAGACCCGCCCAACCAAATGACAGAACATAATTCAGAAAATATCGGGGTTCTGCAACTAAGGATAGAAGTTTACTGAACTCTCGCCACATACATAGAAGTAACGCGCAAATTTTCTCGAGATAACTTCAATTTCTAACACTTTTCCAACAATATTTAAATTCTGTAAAAAGTACGGCCTACCGTCTAAATCAGCAGATGAGGTTAGTTTGGATTCTCGACATGTCGCGCTGATGAGTTTATGTTTCCAAAGAAATCTTTTGCGTTAAAAATTGCATGACTACCATAAAATCGTTTAAATTAATATTTCTCTCTCCGTTGTCGATGACTCTATCTTTTCGTAAGATTGAACCAAAAGTATTACACACATTACAGCTATGTATATATGATGTGGATTCTAAACTAAACCAAACATAAGTGGTTCAACCCCGAGGTTTCCAGTGTCCCCAGATTTTCTAAAATACCAATTGTATCTTGGTGTAAGCAGAGCTTGCGCTATTTAAAGTAATTTCTCGTTTGAATTATTATTTTTAAATTTGGCTGGAACCTATGCAGGTTCCGCATCAACGCAAATGCACTCGGCTGCTGTGGCAAACTGTAAGCTTGAACGAGGGCTAGGAAGATAACTGACCTACATTCAGATCTAACCTTGAGATACCTCAAAAGTAATTTAAGAACTTTGCCTTCTATGTTTCAACCTCAATAAATTCGAGAAGTGACCGAATTTTCGCTAAAGCATACGCTAGTACATTTCCCTCACTATCACATTGAGCATGAACTCCTTGACAATATTGCTGCAGCAAAGAAGACTAGTCAAATGTTTACAGTTCTTGACCAGTTTGGATGGTCATAGGGTTTCATAAAGAATTGAGCACAGGTTAACTATCTGTATACAGAAAAATATTTTCGCCTAAAATAGTGAGATTGGAAGCATCAATCGCACATCGTATGAGTGCTATATGCTCGGCTTGGAACATCGTGCAGTTTAGGCCTCGACCCCCATATGCTCGTAGATCATCTGAAGGATCATATGTTTCAAAACCCGCACCAAATCCAGAGTGAGAGCCGTCGGCGAAAAACACTAAAGAGTCATACACCCAGTTATTGAAATCTTAAGACATCCATGAGCCTCTCGATGGATACACCTATCGAAGCAGAATTCTTGTAGCAACCATATTGATTTTTGGTTTAGATGAACTAAATAAATTATAAGTTAGTCATAGTCTATGGCCTGCAATCAAACTGAGAATGTCCCAAGCGCCAATGTACCGCAGTCGAAAAGCAGTGGCGCAAGCCGTGCCTGAGACGAACACCTGCAGTTCGGGTAGAACCAAGATTATCTGCAATGCAATTACATTATTTCGCACAAACGGAGTTTGATTTAACCACAGGTCACCAAACAACAGAAGCGTAAGATAGCCTAGGTAAAACCTGAGATTTGTAAATAAACATCAGCATATTAGGAATCAAGTCTCTTCACATTACCAAAAAGTGGTAATTGGCTTTTTGAAGTTTACTTTCATGGTGAAATTTGTAGGAAAGTTTACTGTCTCAAGTAACACTAAGATGTTTTACGATTTCAAATGTGGCGATCGTTTCCACAAAACGAGTTGGAGTAGACAGGTCGTCAATATTTCTAACGTACAAACCATTTTCAAGACACCATTAAGTAAGATAGTTCATTAACGAGTTTACAAGCAACCAAAACTACTAAGCCATCAGCTTATCTCTGAGCTATAAAGCCACAAGAGAGGTGGCAAAACACACCTCTGGAGGCAACTTTTGGTAACTTTAATAGAAACAGAAAGAGAATCCAGCTCGGCCACAGCAATGCGAGAGTTAAGCATGGATCCAATCCATGTAACGCTGGTTTGGTCAATGCCAAAATTTGTACTCATTGATGGTAGAGAAAGATGTACTATCAAACGCAGCCAAAACATCTAGGAAAGTGTAAAAAAGTGAAGGTTAGAGACATATACATCTATTATCAATTTATACAAAGCTATATGGAGAAAGTTGAAGAAAGTCTAATAGGACGGGATGGAAACAACTCTACTCCTGTTCCAAGATTGTGGAAAATTTACAAAAGCAATGCATGCTTGAAAGAGTAGAAATAAGTGATCTTGAATGAGAGGAAACCCATGCTGTAATAAAGAAGAAAAAACTCAATTTGAACCGCCTGATTTATAAGGTGGGAAGCAGAAGAATACCTTCTAACACAAAATGTCGCGAATGGCAAGCCTACATACTAAGTTCCAATCGGGCGAATTAAATGTACTGTTTAAGCTGCTAAAATGTTATCCCATCAACCTGAAAATTAGATCGTTTGGCTATATTTTTTAGTTCCTTAGCAGTTTTCCCAAGTTCTTAAGATCAGATCATCAGACATGTCCTAAGCTTTCTGCGTGATAAATGCTTATGTAAATGCTTCCGCCAAAGACGAAGTTAACAGCTCAAAGTCATTTGTCGAACGTATCTCACCCGACGAAAACAGCAGAGGTACCAGCTCAAGAGGGAATAATTCCCAGTTGGTTGGCTTCATTTTACGATAAGGTTTAAGAGTAGATCTTTTAGAGTTTATATCAAAAGAGATGCACCTGTGGCAAGAGATGAGAGTATTATTGATCATTTTCAATTGGAGATTAAACCGATAATCGACAGACTAATATCAATGTACGCTTTCAAGTCCATCATCATGATTAGTGAAATCATCGCCAATTTGGTTTGAACATTTAATATTATTAAACATTTTCATAACGTTTGCCGCGATTTTAATCAACTTGTTCCCAACTGTTGGATGTTCTGAAAGCGCCCAATCACTTCCCTCCTAACTGAATTGATAAAAGTTGGATCACAGCATTTATTAAGGATTCCATGCTCAGATAACCTCGTGCTCGGTTACCTCGTGCTTGTGTTTACATATTCATCCTAACTTCATAGATGCCTTTCAACTGAAATGAACATAACTTCAATTTTCTTATTAAGTTACAAGTTATATTATTAGGAAGTTTAAACTAGTTTTGAGCACGATTACAGCAAAACCCACACTCAGGGGTGGCAAATGGCTTATATTTTCTATAACTAGCGTTATTACTTCAGGCGTTCAAATATATTAAGTTTTCAGGTTAATACTATTGGCGACTGGACTTACTAATATAATAGGTCTCTCATAAATGCTGAACAAGTTCTAATTGTATAAATAATGCGTTTATTTTGTCCAAGGTGATTTAACTTTGTCTTGAATCGTCGTTTATTTGTGGTGATTATGACATCAAATTTTAGTATGTTTTGTTTTGTTGGAAAGTTAACATGTTTCCAAAAAAAAAAACTTAAAATGTTTATAAATTGTAACAAAATCCTTGATTTCATATTTCATGAGTTCAAACAAGGACAAACTGCAATGGCAGCGACAAAAATATTTGGAATAGGTTGGGCAAAGCAACAACTAGCGAAATTTCTTCTAGCAAATGGTTTGCAAATTTACATTCGAGCAATACTAAAGTTGTAATGGCATGAAGCGTCGGACAAACGAATGTTGCAGCATGATGACGGAAAAACGCGGCGATTTTCTCCGAGAGCATTTTTTTTCTGTGGCCTAAGATTATCAAAATAATGGCCATTATGATCCACTAGTTATTTAGAAAAGGTGAACTACTAACAGATGTTTAAATATGTAATAATATTTATGGGGCATTACCTACAAGTCGTAAAAACATTGAGTCCACCATTTTCGAGATGATTGACGAATATGATTTCCGTTGGCTTTAAATACTGGTTTAGAGAAAACGATAGTTCCGCAGTAAGAAATAATTATTCCAAGCAATAAGTAATTTTTTAACCTCGTGCGGTTTGTACGATGTTAGCACCTAATACCAAGTTACTTTTTGGTCAGCGGACGTATTATAAAAAAATGCTATTTTTCATTTTGATGAGACCTCGCATTTTATTATAATGAAACGATTCCCTATATTATAAAATAAAAAGGCGGATTTTTACGAAAACATAAATGACAAATCCGAATGCATTAATAGTAGATGTTTATTTATATTTTTTATTTTAAGTTTAATTTGTGTTTGCCACTCAAATTATTGTGTTCTATTTCTTACAAGGCTTTTCAGAGTGAAAGCTCCGAAACGTGGTGCAATGTAACTTTGTTGTTTTACTCATGGTGATGTTTACTCATGACCAATCCTTTAGCTCACTTCTCCTTTTGTGAGAATATGTCTTGCTATGGTTATGTATAGAATAAATAAGTATAAGCCTCAAAACTTGTTAACAACTTTGTAGTGACGTTAAAATTTATACTTTTTAGTATTTTGTCCGATTGATACAGCTTTTGGTTATTAACTTTGCAAGTTGCGAGACATATAATATGATGTACAGAACATAAGTTGATGCGGTAATGACCAGAAATTTATATACGATGAACCGGATAGTATTTATATAAAAAAGCTTCGCATGGCAACTAAACATTTCTAGTTCGTTGTGAACACAATTTTAATATACACATATTACTATTTATAATTCTAAGAAATCATATATGCTCTAATTACCAACTAATAGCTGATAAGATCATTAACTTTGCAACACTAAACAATAAAATTACAAGAGACTCATAAACCAATCGATTCGAATAAATTTTTATACGAGTGCTTAACTCGTAATCATGCCGTTTACAGAATCAGAAATGGAATAAAATGTTAATAGCAAAACGCGCTTTTATATTGTTCACCCCTTGTCAATAAAACAAACGAAAATCTAGATGGAGGAAAAACGATTATTTCATTATCCCAATTAAGTGTATAATAGGAAAAACTTCAGAGGCGCACGAGAAAAGTTAATTAATTGACATATGTTAAAGCCATTTGGACAACTTTACGATGTCATTTCGGAAGAAACAAAATCTCGTAAAAAATACGCGGTTTGTTCGCCCGCTTGTCAATTTTATGTTTTATTTCGATTATCATGATTCGCGTGTGAAGCGAAAGCGCCTTTAGCAAAGCACTTTCTTTGTGTTACAGAATTTATAGGATGCTTCGACTTTATGTTTAATATACAAATTCGACTAAATATCGTTCCGAGTGATTAATTACAAATTGAGAATAGCTGTGCGCGTGGGACTCAAATTAAACATATTTTTGTGTTGTAAGACGTCATTCGAGTGATAAAATATTTTTGGCCGTCTAGACACAGAGTAAAATACCGGAAAAATATTATTTTATTTTTAAACGCTTTTCTATATGTTTGTCTCTTTTTGTAATTCTCTCCTTGGAAACTTGTTTAATAATTCGCAGTATCTTCATTTTAAATATTTGTTATGATGATCATTTCAAATCTTTCAAACCTGCAGCCATGAGCAACTTAAAATAAATCATTATTCGTTAAATAAATATTTATTGAGGCACAGTGTTTGAAAAAATATGAGAAAGAACAAATTTTTGAACAGTGCATGAATGAAAATTTCCAGCTGTTTTCTACAAATCATTCCGAAAAAATATTAAGTCAGTTGTGTAAGTTTTTTAACGATTTTCTTTTACTGACACAATATACGATATGGGATTCACCTGGTAAAGAATATACAGACACGTTTTGTTCAGGAACTAATATCTAACGAGCGTTAATGCGCAATCGTTTGCAGAATTTTGCCAGTATAAAAAGAACTTTTTGCAGCAAACTCTAGAAAAAATTGTATGAATCTGTTTATCACCATGGAAATACAATTTTGACGTATACATTAAACAAATTTATCCATAGTATACTAGATGCCTCATAACGTCCAACATTGGAAAATTAAATTAAGTCATTCGAACCCATTCCGAACATCAACCACTTTATACAACACACAACATTATTGTGTGTGTTGCTGTCGCGTATCATTAATTTTCATCTAACCAGAATCACGCGATTCCATTTCTCTTTTCAAAAAAATGTCAATGTCACGTAGCTAGCAGCAGTACAGTATTTAATCTTCGCTTAAAATTGACCTTTTCCACAAATTTTGTACGTTTTCCTCAAATATAAGAAAAGAAAATTGAAAATCTGAGAACAGAACAACGGAAAACGATGAAAAACCATAACCTTTTACAACAGCTTCTACAGTACGGAGAGAAAATATAAAATAATACAAGGGAAACTCATTTTCTTTTGGGTTGTTGTTGTTGTTGTTGGGTGTTATTTCATTTCATAAATTTAAAATTTTCTTTCGTTTTTTGTTATTTTGGGTTTTGTTGCTGTTGGATTATTTTTAAAATGAATTACATGAACAGCTGAGCATTTTACGTGACATTTTCCATACTATGCAAATTTACAGACATACTATAATACTACTAGTGGAAATTGGATATTTTATTTTTAACTTTCCAGTATTAAAGGAAGGAAAGTATTGCAATAAGCCAGAACTTCAGCAATTTTTAGGGCATTATTAGGCAATATTCGTGTGTTTGTTCCAATAAAGGCGATGTTTATATTAATTTGGCAAATCAATATTTCTCGAAAAATTAGTGTCCTATGTAAAAAATAGTTAAGGAATTTTACGTATTCAACAACAATGGCGTTTTGTAAAATGCAAACTCTTTGAACAGGATATCTTTAAGTCATGCACAGGTTGAAAGAGCACAATGAAAAAAATGGTTTGGAACACTTATCCTGAATGACATACGATATCTGTTAACACCATTAATCTGTTTAGGTATTAGCCTTTAACACAGCCTGTAGCACCTTGTGCTTTTGTTTTCAGTAAATCTACTGGCACTACTGTTATTGGAAGAGATGGCTTGATTTCTTCGTTGTGTTTTAGTGTATGAATTTCAGATAACGTTGAGAGTGGTAGTAGTTTTGCCGCCTTTTCGAGGGTGAATGCTTTAAACTGGTTGATTTAGGCAAGAATGGAACTTGAGGCTAGATAAACGACGATTCCCCGAGTATTCCATCAGAATATAACTATTAAATCAAAATAGGAGGTATCAATTTAAACAATAATATAATATAATAATAATACTCTAACAATCTTAAAATAACATGTTTAATTAATTCCGATTTAACTAATGTCCTCCAATGTATTGCAAAAGCTTAAGATCCGTTTACATCTTGCGATTAGCATTCTAATATTTTCTTATTTTTCTGAAAGGGAAACTGTGCCTATTTGGATCAGTACATTTTCAAATAGCATATTTTATGCTTAACATCTTCATGATACGTATTAAAAGTTAGTGTTACAAAATAATACTGTACAACAAATATTGCACAAAAATTACATAGGCCCTTAATTGTGAAGTTTCACTAAAATTAATAAACCAGTAAGAAGCTTAAAGAAACTGAATTTTGGTGAAAAAAGCTTTTAATTTCCTCTTAAATTTTGAAAACCGTTTAGATCAAATCTTTTTGTGTGTTAATTTAGAATCTTTTAGTTCATGGCCATTTTTCGTAAATATATTTCAGGTAAGTCGATATCCATACACACAGACCGATAGACAACTCTTCGATAGCCACTTTTCGGACTTCGACGATATAGCGGATGATGCTTCTGCAAGAATCGTGATATCGAAAATTTTCATTATTTCACTAGAGGCTCACTAGAGTTGCATCGCTAATACGCACCACGAAAATTGTACGCAACTCAAAGCAAGACAATTCCAGTTCGGGAATTTGCAATTCGTCACTGGAACCCTATCAGAGATGAGCTCTACTCCAAATTAATTGCAGTTTTCAAAGCTTAAATTACGTCCAACATTGTCAACACAGTTATATTGTTAACAATAAAATCCTCTGCCGCCTAAGCAAAATGAAAATATTTAGTTTACAAAACATATCAGTAAAATGTTCAAACGTAAAAGATAAACATTGATCAAGTCATTAGTATCATCGCACATCATCATCATCGCATATATAAAGACTGACCCCGGAAATACCATTGCAGCACTTTCACCTACGCTACGTTATACAGTTATATTGTGTGGATTTATAAAGACGCTCGTAATCCACAAGTGTGACAAAAGACTTAAAAAATTATCAATTTGGTTTTTTATTACATTTACATTTTACACAATCGAAAAAGCGAGTCGTAAAGTCATTATAAATTTAATTTTAATAAATTACAGCCGAAAAATTAAGAAAATTCGTGTTAAGTGAAAAATATATACACGGTAAAACACTCAACAAAGAAAATCATATACTATCTGTTACTTTAGTATTTGTGATTAGAATTTTTTTTTAAATATTAATTTAAACCTTAACTTGGAGCTTGGTGCAATTTAATTACCGTCTTTCATCATATGTTAATTTTGTTTAATTTAGTTTACGTGACAAATAAACATCAGGATTCTAGTTAATTGAATTTTATGCTGTATCGTCATAATAATTTTCAGTTTCCTGGCAGTTGACAAGTATCCTCGAAATCGTAACATGAAACTACCTCGAATAATACCTTATTATCCCGCGGCGAATTACCCGCGGTTCAATTCCTCAGTCACTGCCACCGCGGGCATTACCACCGCCATTAATCCACCCCCCCCCCCTTCCTTTAATAATAATTTTCATGAATTCTATCTTACCACAATTTTTAAATAATTTAAAAAATTTACTTCCGTGACTACTTGAGCTAAATGTCAAATCTCACTAGAAACATGATAATTGACAAAATTTACTTTAGGAGTAAAATTTTGTTTTCTTATGACGAATTCGATTTCAGCTTGAAAGTTAAACCTATGTTCAATCGCTATAAATTCGTATTATATGTTATTTAACGTAGTTCCCCTATCTAGAACAGTAAGCCGTTTCATGGTATTTTAACTAGGAGCTGAGATATGTGAGTGACAGATGGAAAATAACCTGGGGTAATGGCTGTAGGAGTAATGAACCGGGGGTTAAATGACCTGGGGTAATGGCAATGGCGAGGGATATTGTCCGGGGGGGGGGGTGATATCCAGGGAATAAAGTCCTAGTCCACCTCGAAACACATACATAGAATAAGAAAATTTAGTATTCTTAAATAGGTTTGAAGAACTAAGTAACTAAAACAACTGTCCCTACCATATAGCGCAACATCAATATTGTTCCTGTCTTTCTAGGCACATAATTTGAAATAAGATACAGCAATTCTTTCAAAAGCCATATTTGCCAAATTTAAATTGTACACATAACCATTACTAAAGCATCAGATAGTATATTTTGAATATTCGTTTCTTTATATAAACAACAACGATGCTCTCACATTTTTTATTCATCAAAGTCGAGATAATAAAATAAAATTGGGAATTAAGAAATTTAATTTTGGTTTAGGTGTATATTTGAGTATCTTATTGTTGTTGCGCGTTTTATTGATTTCATTGGATTTCATGTTTGACTATAAACATTGTACCGCCGAATCGCTACATGGCTCATTGTCTCTGAAAGTAATGAAAATTTAAATTGTAAACTATCATAATCACAACTATCAGTTAAAGTATCATTTATTTTTAATTTCCCTTTGATAGCGGGTAAACGAATAAGAATATTTGCAAGAAGTCCTTTCACCAGTTATGTGTCGCATGTTGTTACACCGAATTTCATAATTGTTACATTTGACAATGACTTCAAGATCTAAAGCTTTTGAAGTTTCTAGTTCATCCCACCTTTTTATTTTCACCAGCACTCTTATTGAAAAAGTGGATGTATCACAATTGCCCTTCTTAACGTGGACGCAAAACAGTTGAAAATTATATCTTTGTGTACTGTAAGGAGTTTGAATTTTATCAGCACTTAATAGTAAACCCATCAGCAGAACTGCATCTAGTTACCAGTTCTTTCCCTCGGACTGCTTTTTCTTCCCTCGGATTGGATTTACACTTAAGGAATAATGTACAAAGTGTATTTAAAACTAAAATTAAATTTCTCGAAAGCTTACTACCCCTAATGTGTCCAATATTTTAAGCTAATGTGGGGAATTATTTCTAATTTAGGTGGTATTGCTTTCCATATATAAATAAAATAATATCAAATCAATCAATTTCCGAATGTTTAGCATAAAAATCGCCAAATAAAATGGCGGCCTTCCCTCTCCTGAAATTAACCCTTAATAGGTGGTATCCACGTTTACCACTCAGCCACCAAGTGTTTTGCTTGCCCAGAACAGACACATTCGTTTTAGTTTATCGCCTTAGATGACTTTCCGTTCTTCTTCTGAAGTGCCCTCGTATTCGACACACTATCGCTGTTCTCTTAAAAATTTTGAATGCATCTGTCAATTACTAATTCTACAGCGACACCAAATCGCAACTTTATTGCAACTTTATTTTTACTCATTCTTTGTCTTAGATCTACTACTTTGCGTTTGTCATGTATTTAATTCTCCTTCTCAGTTTAACTTCTTGGTCTCGCTGCAACTCTCCTCGTTAGTAGGTTATCTTGATCCTGAATCTCACCTTGGTTCCTTGTATTCTAGCTCTCCTTTACTTCAATTCTACCGCGTCTTTTACTTTTCAGTGTTGCGACCGAGTATTTGCCTCTGATATTTTTCGTTTCTTGAACCCGCTGTGGTTTTTCGTATTACCGATCTCTGTTATTCTCAACAGTTTCCACATTGCTTCCCTCGGAAAGCAGGCTGCCTCGTAAAATAATCATTTCATTGCTGTCCATAATCTCGGATCCAATGTTCTAACATCCCGCACCTGAAAACAACTCCTTAAGCACTTTATGTCACCTGGCTCTTGTCTTAATACCCACATTTCTGCGTGACTCAGAACGATAGTCGAATCATCTCCTTCCTTCTGAGTACGTTTATCTGTGTAATCGATGCTCTGAATTAAGCTTACGCTACTTTTTAAGTTAACGCCAACACTTTGTTCATGCTTTTACCTTTCGTGTGTGTCCTTAAATGATATTTTAGAGGGTCGTCATTGATAAAAATGAGGCATGCAATTAGTAGCTGTCGTTTGTTTAGGAATTGTATCTTGCATAACTCTCCGACGTATGGCTCCCCACATCTTAGTTTTCCACCTTTGTCATGCTTCGCTTCGACATTTCCGCTGTACTGCCTCATCCAATATGATGCACTACTTTTTGTTACTGCACACTAATGTTTTGAATGAAGTTTCACTATCAAATCTCGAAGAATTCAAAGCTTATATTGCGAAATAATGTCCCTTATAGTCTGTTGACCTTCCTGATCGGCGAGTGAGAAATATATTTTCAAGCCGGCATTAACTTCTTTAACTTTACTTTCCAGCTCTTGTCGGAATTTTCTCTCGAACTGATTAGTTCGATCGCTACTTCTGATTTCAACTTGATAGTCTTTCGCTAGGTCTATTTAGAGCTCTTGAGTCTGTATAATTTACTCGAGATTTTCGTTATTTTCATGATTTTGTTTATATAGCTCAAACTGACAACTTTGCTCGTCCAATTTGGTACGTAGCTTACCTAATTTAACACCTAGGTGGTTTAATCCAGCTTCTTCTTCGCGGCTCGTATTTCGCCCAATGGAATGACTGCAGCAAGGACTTTGCTGGCAAAAACGGTGTTTTCTTTGTTGATGCTTTCTCATCGTGCTATTCACTGTCTCTTTTCCGGATGAATAAAACCTCTTTCAATTGAAAGCCTTTGACTCCAGAAAGCGGTTATAAACTTCTAGTTTTGTATGCTATGTTCGGGTTCATTTTTATTTCCGGATCCATTGCAGTAAAAATCTTACTTTTAACCCCACATGTTACGAAGCTTAGCGTAAAGTTCAATTAATTTACAAATGTGAATTAATTGTTTGTGGGGACATGAATGCACATGTGACGATGGTTAGTGTATAAATAACTGAGTGAGAGGAAATCTGATAGCAGACGGCATTCTTTATTTCAGTTTGATAATCTTTAATGACGATATGCCAAGCCAAACTAATCATGGATGATAATCAAGTATATGGACGAAAGCATGAAATCATGAATCAAAGTAAACGGATTTAAATGAGATTCCCGGAGTTAATTAATTGTATGCGAGGTTCAACTTAATAGATAGATAGTTCAGGGTCAGTTGTCAATTGAATGAACAAACAAATTTGTAAGGAAAATACGAAAAATGTATAAAAAATTAGTGACAGTATTTTTGGATGAAGAAGGGGCGATTGCGATTCCATCGAAGTTTCATTCAATTCTTGTTAATTTGTGATTTCCACGGAAATGTCGGTTCTTTTAAAAGGTCGAGAGTAAGGTCTGGCGAGTGTATAACTATAACAACATCTAAATGTGATCAGAAAGCTGAGTAAACCAAATCCTTCATCGTGGAATGACTGATCTGTTACGAAAGGCATTTGTATCTTTCACAATTGCTTAGGGAATTTTTATGTATATGGTGATGAACCGAACGGGGCTATTAAGCAATTATTGAAAGTTGAGAATGCATATAGAAGGGCGATACAGGGGCGATTAGAAATGATATATTTTTGAATGAAATCGTAGAAACTATAAAGATTACAAATATGAAAAGATTATAAACCAACTTACAGCCTTGTTTGAATGAGTCTATGCAAGTGATTTTATCAAAAAGGGAAAAATTGCGAATCGAGCTGTCATTAAATATTTATTTTTGATAGGCAATACGCCTACGCCAAATAAAACATGAGTTGGACGCTGTGTGCGGTCCCATCATTTACCACCGTGAAATATTGGAAGGCTAAATTTAAACGTGGCCGTACCAGCTTGGGTTTCGATGAACGTTCGGGACATCCAAAAAACGCAACTGCTTGCCTAGCACCATTTTGTTATCACTGACGATAACATCGCTCAAGTTCACCAAATGGTGCTAGACAAGGGTCAAATTAAAGTAAGAGAGATAGAAGAGGCTATGAATATGTCCAAAGAACGTGTTTTTCACATATTGAATTAAGATTTAAGCGTGAGAAAGCTGTCCGCGCGTTGGGTGTTACATTTGCTCTGTTGGCGCAGTTTAGGCGCAATAAATCAGAGTTTTGGCGCCGGCTCATTACTGTTGATGAAACTTGGATACGCCATTACTGGAGAGTAATCAAAAATACAGTCAAAACAATAAACTGCAAAGGGGAAATCGGCTCCAAAAAATAGTAAAGGCTGTTCCTTCGGCTGAGAAGTGAAGACGACTATTTTCTGGGACAGTCATGGATTTATCTTAATTGATTATCTTCAAAAAAGGAAAACGCATTACAGGAGCATAGAACGCTTCATTACTTGACAAGCTGAAAGCAGAAATTGAGGAAAAACCGCCACATTTACGGAAAAGAACATCTTGCTCCACCAAGACAATGCGCTGTGTCCCACAACTCAGCGGTTGTCATGACAAAAATCCACGAATTAGGTTTGAACTGCAAGATCACCCTCCTTACTCACCAGATCTAGCTCCCAGTGAATTTTTTGTTTCCTAAGCTAAAAGTTGCGCTCGGAGGACAGAAATTCGTGAATGAGGGAGCCATCACCTTCCTAAACAACTATTTTGCAGAGAAGGGCGCCGAGTAATATTTGGACAGGTTGAACAGATGGGAGTTTCGCTGGGAGAAGTGTAGTGACTTACAAGGAGGCTATGTAGAGAAATAAAAATAAATTTGAAGAAAAATATCTTGGATCTTTGTTGTTTCTTCTAGCATTCTCATTGATTCACACGCCGCCGTTTACAATTGCAATCGTTATTTGAGTATTTCCGTTTAGAATGCCATTGTAAAATTCATTTTTAAACCAGTGGTGGAATCCTTAAAGCATGTTTAGCCTAATAATTACAAACTAAAATTATAGACCCCATCATGACTCGAACCGGCAACCATTAGTATGACAAGATATGGCAATGAACACCTTACCACTCAACCGCCAAATGTTATATTTTGTGTAGTGAAGTTCGTCACAATATGATGATTTTGTTTCAATTTTGCGAAGTTTAAAATCTTATTTATTTATATATTCAACCTTCCTTCACAATCATCAGATCAATTTGAACATTATGATCACGATGAAGTGTCATATACCGTATACCGAAAACGATATATTTAAACTTTTTACAGAAAGCTGGATGTTGGTTGAAAACACTGCTTCTATACTCACGTGTTGTGAATTAACTTTCGATTGGATATTAGGTTCACGTGTATTTTATTAAATTTTCGATGAACATTGTGACAAGTTATGATTACGTCACAGTTCCGTATTGAATATGAAATGAAGAGTTAAGACGTAAACTGTTGAATAGTTTATAAATTTCTATATTCAGTTGTTGCAGAAAATCCTCTTTAATATACGCGTAAACTCCAAAATATTTCACAATTTGT
Source organism: Nephrotoma guestfalica (assembly GCA_963691935.1). Taxonomy (NCBI): domain Eukaryota; kingdom Metazoa; phylum Arthropoda; class Insecta; order Diptera; family Tipulidae; genus Nephrotoma; species Nephrotoma guestfalica. Next base: position 308,673,377 of record OY829913.1, on the reverse strand, counting down.
ATTTATCTCAAAGGTTCCAAATTGTCCCAAATCAAATAAATTTGTCACTGAGCAGAGTTACTACAAAAAGTTATTACTTGAATTTTTTTATCACCTCATCTTAATAAAAGTCTTATCGGCCACGATATATTTTACAAAATAGCAACTAAACGTATTTTTATCGTACGTGTGTGCAAATACCTATGTACAAATTCCTTAGTTCAAACTGAATGGATAGGTAAATAAATTTTGAAATCTAGCTAATCCGCAATAATCTCTCATTGAGTTAACATCAATTTTCTTATCAGTTTTCATTCAGAAAAAATTAAATGCGTGCGTGTAACATATAAAACACTAAAAGTATAAAATAAATTTGCGATCACCCGATCGGGAGTAAAGTGCAAATACGTTGGATTTAAATGCAATAAAGATAAAAGAAAATCCATGTTTTGCATTATAATCGCCGACCGAATATAAACTACAGCTTTGGTTACAATTAATTATTATCCATCCAGCTTATTTCGTATCTGGGCTGGGAATTTTCAGTCAATTATATTGATGTAAATCGACAAGTTCATTATATTGACGACACGTTATTCAGAGCTGCTCACACCATGGCGCACATGTTTACACAAATAATTAATTGTACGGCTAATTTGCATAAAGAAAACCAAACAAATTGGACTTCGAATTGGAACGATTTTTTTGACATAAATAAAACGACTTGGGCAACAACAACCAGCGCGACAATAAAATCTTTTCATTTTATATATTAGTAAATTATTTATTTATTTTTATTTATTAATAATGTGAAGTGGGTGTATGTGGAATGTGTCATGACAAACGAAAAATCTGTGTTGCTCGACAAGACATAACCGCGTACATTTCTTGTATGTGTCCTATGCTCTAGAACAAAGAACCATATATAATGTAGTGGTTGTATACGATTATGGCACACACACCGAACCAGACTCGATTCGTACGTATTCATGACAATACACATGGACAATAAGACGACAAAGATTAAGAAGAAATTCATAAACCGAATAAATAATTATTGTGATGTCTACTACTAGGTTTACACATTCAACCGAAATATGAAAATATCCAAGCCCAATAAGTAGAAGAAGAAAAATACAGCAACATAACATCCAATCAAACAATATGTATAAGGCAGCAACAACAAGAGTACAAAAATTACTACACAACAGATACAAAGAACATTCTTAAGACGAGAGACGAAGAAATGATTCTTATTACACAATTTTATTTAATACTGTTGTTGTTGGTGTTATCGTTTGTAAAATAAGAAAATATATTTAAGCTGGAATGGTTGGAAGATGAAAATGATTAAGAAGAAGAAAAGTACAATAAGCCGTATGCGAAGGTGTGTAAGATAACTGATAGAGTATACAGAAGAATTTTGTTTTCTTTCGTGATTTCTCGAGAAACCAAACAGGTTCTCAACATTATTTTTATATAATGGTATGGTCTTTAAAACGAATTTGTCTGTTTTCTTTTATCGTTCGTGCCTATGCGTGTTTCGTACCAGCGAGAGAGCCAACGTAAAGTTGTATTTTTAATTATGATACATAACTCATTGCTCTTATAATTGGCTTGGGTGATATATGCATCCAAGATACAATTCCAGTACAGTATTTGTAATTTTATACAACTTAGTATTGTTTGGAACGCATTACTTACCATCATAAATGAATTTAATAGCAAGACAAATGTCCCCTAGATAAAAATTCAGCATGTAACTATTAATTTAAAATTTATTTAGGAGAGTAGTTTTTTACAAAACGGTCTTTAGTTAGAATGGTTATTTGGGTCTGGTGGTAAATTGCATTTTAGTTGGTAAATTTTAAATTCACACTTAAAATTTGCTTACTAATTGGTGGGAAAGATCGAAAAGTGATAGCCCCTAATAGAGTGAGGAATGGCAAGAAATAAAAATTCTAATAGTGTCTTCATTAATTTAAAAATTCAAAAAAAAATTAATTCATTAATTGAAAATTGAAATTTCTCATTTTGCTGTTTTGTGTGTAAGAAAGTGCAGACCTAATAACTCCGCAATTGTTGCCTGTAGAAATTTCACAATAATTCGCAAAATTGGCCAATGGAAACTTTTATAATTTCCACTTAGAAGGGAACTAAGTCCACTCCAACCTCGTGGTCGCAGGTCCCAGAGAGTGTATCAATGGCCACAGTGTGCTTGCCTTTTATATGATCTATTGGATTGCGTTTTTTCGGTGAAGATAGTGAAATCTCGACCTTCGACAAAGGAAGTGCTTTGGAAGTATCACTGAAAAAACTGATAAGAGTTCTAAGCAATGATGAATATTTCTTTTCGGCATCTGTTAGTTTCTTTGAGAAAAATCCTAGAGCTCCCTAAGTTTTGTTACGGAATGGTTCAAAAACTACTCCGCAGATTCTTTTAAGTATGCAGAGGCCTCTCTCACGGTGATTTTGCCGACTAAATCTCAGAGTTTTGGGTCGTGGGAAAGTTGAGGCTTGCATACTCCTGGCCTACACCGTGGAACAGAACAAAAATAAAAAATAGATACTGAAATTAAATTATACCAGAATTACATCAGTCGAAATTTGAGGAAAACATAAAATAAAAATAATTAGAACCGAGTGTGCCCACCCAGGAACGACCGGATCTCCCCGAATGACAAGTACGATGTCTGCTGAACGGACCCCCGAATGACCCATCGACCCCTAGAGGCTGATGTCCAGGCAAAACGAAGCAGCATAAGAGGGTAGGAACGTCTCCCCAACAGACCTCTTCACCCGGAGAGACATCTAGAGGATCTCACACATTACACACTCCGACAGCTGGAGGCTACCGGAGTGCCACGCAGAGATCATATAGATTTTACGGTCGTCTCGAATGGATGACATATATAACGGACTCATCACTCCGACCCAGTGGATGACTTGAAAAGTGGATGCAAGGGAGTGGCGAGCCCAGCCTGGTAACGTGGAATCGACACGAAATGAGGCCCCTTCCCCCCCAACATACGGGATAATAAATAAATTTAATAATTCATTTTATTTTTCATGAGTACAATAACAAACAAATAAAACAAAAAAATAGCAAAGGAAAATAGACCAAGGCTGTAAAAACGAAACAAACTCCCACTCTGAATAGACTAGACTTTGTGCAATCCGACTCACAAATTGGGTTTCGAAAAAGGAAGGTAGGAAAATGTCAAAAATATGGATATATGGAATAAAAATGTAAGCCAATAGCATCTCGCGCGTGTGCCAATTGACCGGCACTCAAATACAATATAAAAAATTGAAAAAAAACTATTTTAATTTTAATGAAATGATTAACAGAAAGAGAAAAGAAACAAATTTAAATAAAAATGGTACCTTTACTGTCGCTTTCACCGATAAACCAAACAAAATCACAAATGCAGGCGGTGCCTTCCATCGATTACTGGATTAACTGTTGCGGCCTTGTAGCCGTCATGCCACCGGTGATGTCACGCCCGGACCGTTGCGGTCTGGTTGTGACGATTTTCCAATGTTCCGGCCCAACCGCTGTTGTTTTTATTCACAAAAACGTATTTTTATTACTTATTTCAAATTTATTCAACTTTGCTTTCTAAACTGTATTATATACTATTTTAATTAATCACATACAGAAATTAATAAATCTATAACTTAATAACAATAACAAAATTACAAATAGGCGCGCGGATACTTTAGTTTCCCGATTTACCACAAATTAAGTTTTTTTATATTTTAATTAATTTTATTTTTCAATAAGTTAATAAAAATACAATTATCTGTAGTGTTTTTGTTTTTTGAAAATAAAATGGCGGTTGGCTAAACAAATTACCACCCAACACTTTTCTTTCTTTTTTTATAATTTATCTTTACTTTTTAAAGTTCCATGCAAGACTGTCGAAATTTCTCGTACCAAAATATGATCTAGAAGAAATATTTTCGTTGTGGTGCTTTTGTTTTGCTTTTTCGTGCGCGTCACTGCACACTTCCTCTCACCGTGCTTCAATCGCACCAGACAAAACGAATAACGTATAACAAATATATTCATATATATCTCCTCCGGTATACACATGAGTCTCGCTTTTACAACTATTCGAAATTTACATGATACGGTATATGTGGATACGATGTAAAACAGAATATTAAGGCTAGTTTACAAAAATTTTAGTGGCAATACCATAGAACAGATGGAAATGCCATCAATAAAACTATTTTTATCATACAATTGCAAAGACATTTAGAAATTAAAACACAAAATAAATTGCGAATTGAGCGGTAAAACTGCGCCTCCAGCAGTGCTTGATGCATCAGTTGTAATCAGGGCCATACTCGGTTAAATCTATTAAAATTAACCCTTGTAGATATGCCTTAGTGCCGATTACAATTTTGCAGTCAAAACTTCGATTATTTCGTATTTTATAGATAATATTTAAGCCTCTTTTACCATTTGGAACAAATGACCTGCCCATTTATTCGCTATAAAACATCAGGAAATATTCAATTGCCACGCCTTAATCTCGCCTTAAACGCCTTAAAAATCGGGACGTAAACTAATCAATACAAACAAATATTTAAGCTTGTTTTCTCTGTACAAGGTAATTTCATCCACTACCTATAAATAACCACTATAGTGAAATATCTGACTGTTGTGTAGTCAAACCGAATATTCATGGCAAGAAGCTAATGCTGTGCATCTAAAAGTCTAACTGAAACCATCACTGGAAAACGTTGTCAACAAGAATTGATGCAATTAAGCCGAGCATTGAAGCTCAAACGCCCACAATATACCAAAGGACATGACAAAGTGATCTTTCAACACGATAACGCTCGGCCACATGTTGCAAGAGTCGTGAAAAATTAGAATAAAATTCATTGCAACATTTTCTCTGATTAAAGCTTTGAAGTTATAAAAAAAGCTCAAAACTTAGTTGTACCCCCAATAATAAATATTAAGTATCGAAAAATTGATTAAAAGGCATCGTACAGATCTAAATAAATCAAAGAATGCCAAAGTGCAGTACTGATCCTCTTTCGCATCTTTTGTGCAACGATTTATGCGACCCGTCAAAGCATAAATTTTCTACGTTGAACAAGGGATCGTAGAGATATCTAAGCAAATTTAACTATGTCATCGTGTAGTACTGATCCTATCGCATTTTTTGCAGAAGGCAACATAATTAAGTGACCCGTCGAACATAAATTTATTTGTGCCATAGTTGGCTTGGTTGTAGAGGGTATAGTTCCGGCAAACTTTATCAGGTTCCTGTTGGAATTATAAAATTCCAGCTGCAAAATCATGTAGTGCACAATGATACACAATCCATTATGCTTCTTGTGCAATAGTTAGTTTGGCTGAGGAGGGTATGCTTCCGGCTGGTTTTATTAGGTTCCTGCTGGAATTATAAGATTACGGTTGACAAGTGCACAATGACGCACAATACATCGTCCTGCTTGTGTCATATAGTTGGTTTGGCTCCGGATGATATGGTTCCGGCTGGCGTGACGGACACGAAGTTGGAGGAACCCATAATCACAACAAATCACAAACCTCTCGTGCTATCGCATCATATTTGTCAATCAGCAAAATTGCTTCATATTGTTCTTTCGCCACCCCATGATATTAGCAATTTAGCAAACCTACTACTGTATACGAGTATATCAATAAATAGCCAGGAAAAAACATTTAGCTGGCACCAAATAAAATCTTAAATTTTAACACATAATTTTTCAATTCTAAATGAAAATTCAAAAACAGAAAATTTTCACTTTCATGTGTATACGTATAAATGGATATCGTCTAAGAATATTAACGAATTATATAAAAAAAAAATCGTTCAAGACATACTACGAACACAAAGAAGAACAAAAATAAATAATTCTTTGTGCTAATCTTGGGTGTAGATTATGTGCAAAGACCAACGCAAACACCAAAAATAAATAATACATCGCATAATAATAAGAAAACTAAATATATTCTTAGAAATGTATACAACAATAACACAGATTTTAATAAATGATCATACTCACGACAAAATAATATATAATGATCATGATCAACCAATTCGATGACGATCATTACTATTAAACATTAGACGATCGTGTGTCCAGAGGTATAGAGTGACTAAATGCGAATCGCAGTTTGGCCCGCGATCACGACACAATAGAGATCGTTCTCCGCATAAATACATAAAACCACAGATAAATAAAATTCACAGACAAGGAAACATAAAAATAGAGACTCGTTTAGTGCGGCATAGTAAAGCAGCAACAATATAAAATCGTGTATGTGGTAGCCAGATGAACTCAAAATATTATTGCGATCGCGAAATGCTTGTAGGTTCACAAATGTTACTATCACTTTGGTGTTGTTGTTGTTGTTGTTGTTGTTGTTGTGTTATAATTTACGTTTCGTGTTTTAAAAATATCGCGCTGAATTAAAAAAAATTATAAAATTTTTTGATTCAATTAATTGAAATAGACAAACGTACGTTTTTTATTTATAATTTTATACAGAACGCGGAGACGGACGACGACGACGAGTAGGAACGTAATTATTTTACGAGAGACTGTTTTAGTGTTCACTGTGTATAGGCGTTTTTTATTTCTAATTTGGCACGATAGTTTATTCGTATGTATGGTTTATATTTATAGAGAGTACGGTGAATGATAGATTTAATGTGTTATTTACTATAACGTGCATAGTTTAGTTTTATAAATAGAAATAAATTGTTTGATGTATTCTCGTAGGACGGACTATTTTTAGTTTACAACTCACATTTTATAATTCTGTAAGCTCGTGACTGACTAGCACGTCTTCTATAAGATTTAATTTTGATTGTTTCGACAATTTAGGAGTTAGAGACGTTAATAATAGTCTGCCTGGAAGCATTACCATTACATTGCGCTTGAAGAGTCTGAACATTTTTTCAAGTTTCCATTTCTAATACCATATTTCTTAGTATTTAAGTCCGAAGTTGTCCTTCCGTTACTCAAACCGTCCGTTCATACCGAATGCAATTTCACAATGATGTCATTATACATAGGTTATAGAACATCCTTTGTGGCTCGTTAAAAAAACCACAATAATGATAGTAGATATGTATAAAGAGTCTAAACTAAGATATTATTAATAGAGTGAAGCACTTACCATGCGAGGCCAAGGTTAGGCTTCAGTGGTTGTTTACTGCACACTTAGACCAATTTTTAGGCCCATTGTGATACCACTCATTCACTCCACATCATTAACCCACCTACTTCACCTACTCACACAACTACAGTATACCACCTGCACATTGCAAGCTCCATGTCAACCCGTACATTGACATGGAAGGTGGGTCGGCGCGTGACACGGAATTCTGCACTCCATCAGAGGGTCTTAGTTGTATTTATTAGCATCACCGATCGTAATCGATGATGAAAATTCGATTTGCATCTAGCCTCTGATGGGATTCGAACCCAGCACCTCCCGGTCCAAGTGTCGAAGCTTTAACCACTGCACCACTTGTCCGGTCCAATGCGAGGCCAAATTATTTAATAATAATATTAAATTAATTTAAACTAGATATAATAATACTACCTGTATTGTGATTCAAGCACCACGCAATTCAACACGTTTGTTTGAACGATTTTGGCGACGCCTCTCTATTAATATCTAAGGGAATGGATGAAATTCCAAAGAAATAATCTGCGATGGATTATAGAAGAAAGAAATCGTAAATTTGAACGAAGTTCAAAATGGGAAAATGTAAATAGGTTAGAAATATGACTAAATTTCATAATACGGAGGGAGAAAATTTAAAGTTCGAAACAATTCGGAAAGCTCAGAAGAGTTGCTAATTTAAGGAATAAGAATAATCTGGTGGGTGCTGACCACCGCGCGGGATATGAAGAATGAATTGAAAATACAATTGAATGTGTTTACCGTAATACATTTAAAAATAGAACAAGTAGCTTGATACAAAAATTTGTTTTACTAATAAATAAGTAACAATAACTAGACCATGTACCTTTGTAACTACGCCACGATATCTTACATCAAAACCACTTTTTCGGACGTTTAAAAGGTCCCTTAGGCCAATCTTTTATTATTTTTAATTCGGGGAATTGAAAAGCTATGATCTGCGATATATCGATTGAAACAACTTGGATCAGACAATAATTTTGAGAATACCATGTTAATTCATAAATCCACCATTTTGGTGCTGTTAGAAAAATTCTTATACAAACATACTTGTTGTATATAGTTGGAAAGGTTTTGAAGAATGTTACAAAAAATTGCAGCGACTTAGTACGCAAAACCACCGTTAAAATTTGTTTCACTTCCTTATATGTCGGTTAAAAGGGTTTCGACCAAGCAACAATTTAGTTCACAAACAAGTTTACAAATTTACCATTTTGTCGTTGGGAGTAAATTATTAGTGTATTATAGAATATATATATATGTGTCGCATATCATTAATTTAACTGAAGCTTACTAACTACCGCTTTCTTGCTGAACATGAATACGCTTTTCCTCATTCCGATATAGTCATGTGTCATATCATTTGAAAGGTCTTGGACCAAAAAACATTTTTGTTACCAGTTTTTTAGTTCAAAAATCCAATGTTTTGGGGCTGGTGGCAAGTTATTCGTTTAGAAATTAAAAAGCTTCAATACAATATCAAACTTCCATTATTCCTTGTTAAAAACAAAATTTTGCAAATTCAGCGAAGAGCGATCAGCACATTTTTCGTTTTGTTACGAATGGTTTTAGTAGAATTATCTATGTCTTCTAACTGGTCCAGTTGAAGTGTTGGGTGAAGTGGCACAGACCACATGAGTCCATTTTGTTAAATTGTTTTCCTTAGCTTCCCCATGAAGTTGTAAATTCACAGTATGGTGAATATATATATTCACCAATATACCAAAATTCAATATCCAACCGCCCATTCTCCGCAACTCATCTGAACTGTTCTATTAACCATGAAACAAATTTGAAGTTGAATTAATGGCGATATTTACACTTTTTTCTTTCATATGATGACGTAACGAGGAATCAAACCGCCGAAGAAAACAAAACGGATAATTTTTGGTACAAGAGTGTTGTGGTGCCAAACAGCAGATGGCAATGCAATGAGCATATTTGAAGGAAATTATAGAGCACAGCAGCAAAAGTTTGATGGATGGAAGAGGACGATAACCATACGATCGGATACGAGACAGATCGGACCAAAAACCAAAGAAAACAAGGAAGATCGTTAAAAAGTGATGCTGTACAAAACTGAAAATTTTGCTGATCAGATTCTGAAGAAATAAATTAAAATTTATTTGGTTTTTTTAAAAGTTTTTTGGCTGTAAATAAAAAAATAAAAATTTAAATATATTTTGTTGAAACAAATTTATTTTACCTGCGCGCACCATATTTCGTGAAACCAACAAAGAGTTCCTCCATTATAAATATACAAGTTAGCGGAAATAAATACAAAAAAATATAAAAATCAAAAGAAAAGAAAAAGTGTGGCGTTAAAATTATAACCCAACAATATTAAGACGGGAACAGCCAAGTGGTTTAGTGTGTAGCTAATGGCGCAGAAGATAGCGGGTATACAAATACAAATTTTTTACAGAATCAATGATGGTCAGTATAACTTCCTCAATCGTTTTGTTATCAGTTTTCTTAGTGGAAATGTGGTTCCAAATTTTCAGTGATTTTTTCTGGTTGTGATTTTTGAGACCGAAGTTTTAATTACATCGTAAGCTATCAACCTCTAGCACTTTAATAATAGAAAAATAAATTTCCGCTTCTTAACGAAGAAATTTATAAAATGAAACTTAAGTTCAGACACGAGCCTTTGAGAAATTGAGAGGGGAACCAGCACAACTTAGCATGCAAGATGCTTGTTAATATACATTCATACATCAGGATAATTAGCTGGTGGAGTAGCCTTAACTCGCCTGAATAAATTGTATCATTAATGGCCAATGTAGATTCATGAATATTTGGGGACAAAAATGTTTCAGAAAAGCAAAGGATATCAGCTGTATTAAAAATATAGCAAAGTTCGCAAATGTTTAATATTATAACCCTGGGCGCCTAGACGAAAGCTGGGAGTAAAGAAAGCCTGTTGTCGGCCATCACGAAATGTGGCACACTTGAACACTTACTTTCCTATATATTATGTTTTAAAGAGTAAGAGTGAATGAAGAGAGTGAGTACTTGTTCAAAAATGAAAATAGAAAGAAAACTGTAACGGCAACCATATCTTAAGTATCACTGATATACAGAGTGTATTACAACAATTAATTGATTTAAATTATATATGTGAGTCATATCGATATTAATAGCGTAACCGACCATATGGACGACCAAATAATACCGCGATCGTCCGTCTATAAAGCAAAGTAAAATAAACATTCTTCTTCTCCTACATAGTCGCGTTTATATTGTAGTATTTGAGCATTGTTGTATTCAGCTGAAATCGCGATTATTATCGCGCGCGTAATTTACGATAGAATTTTGCTGTTGTTATTGTTGTACTTTACTGGTTTAAATATAAATAATACAAATTATTGTAAATTAACTTGTGCACGCTGTATGGTCATTGCGTATAATAATATGTACGAGTATAAATATCACATTCAAGTTCCATTCAATTTTAATTTTAATTCATTTTATGCATACTAATTATAAAGTAAAAAATTAATTAAAATCCAACAACAAATCGTACATATACACAAAAAGACAATTTAAATTGTTTATATTGTTGGTCTGAGATCATATTCATCGGTTTATTGTTTATAAACGAATAATGTTTTGTATATAAAGCAGCGTACATGTAAGACATAATATCGTATTTCCATATAAGCAAAGTTGGTTTACTACTTGCTCGTTGTACTAAAGAGTATGTGCTGCTAAATTTGGGATGGGTAATCTCTGAACCAAGGTCATCGATTTGTGTGCGATACGTGGAAGATATGTCGAAAATCGAGCAGTCCACCCACTGCTTTATACTTGACGTATGTGTAACCTAGATTTTTCTGTATTTTCGTAATCCTCATAGAACAATTCAGTGAAAGATATCCACTCAAGGGTAACATACCTATTATTTCGGTTTTGGTATATCGCCAAGAAGGATGTAATAATTGTATTATTCAAAAATTATTCGGTTGCCTTTTTTGTATGGATTATCGATTTGCGGTTGTGCGTGCCTAAGAAGGAAATCATAAATATTTTCATTGCAATTATGTGTACCACGAATATATGAAATATTGTTATTGAATGGTGTTTTGAGAGTGTCTCCTTTGTCCCAGTAGTTTTATTTTGCATAATGGGTTGGTATTTATGTACTATGTATGTATAAATATGGGTAGCCACTGACCACAATCGTATATTGTGATCGAAAAAGGAAAGAACTAATCTATTTTATGAGAGTATGGAACTAATTAAGCTTCAAAATTTGAAGGCTATGTTTTATTATTTTATTCCAATTTGATTTTTTTTAAACTAATAGTGCAGCCGAAGCACCATGTGTCACTTAGTAAAACGTTGGAAACCGCTGTTCCGCTGTGCTCATATTATAACTCAATCGATTTAAATTTAATTGCTTTTGGTATACGGTTTTTGTATACATCTCGAAGAATGTGACAACTTCTTAATGAACCTCAATTAATTGTGGTACGATTTAAGATCGAGATCAACTTGGTTGAAAAAAGATAAAAATTAATTTGTTTTGAGTATTGTATGACTGCATTATGTATGAAACGCATATTGCTTGATCTTTGATATCTACATATATCTTGGGATTGTAATGTTCCATATTTGCGATTATTTCGATAAAGAATTGGGTAGCAAAACTGATTCTATGATTACAGAGCACCATCTAGTTTTATTTACAACCGCAAATATTCTGCCTAAAATCTGTTGCAACTTAAATCTACTGAGTTTTGCTTATCAATCAGCAGTGACGAGGTGTCTATGAATTTGTTATCAGGAACACTAGCTTCCCCTAAGCTTGAAAATGAGAAACCACCCCTCTCCAATTATAGTACAAGTTGTGAAGTCTTCGTAATTCAAATCAAGTCGTGTGAGATCGAAGACTATACTGTATATGGTATTTGTATGCATTACCTTTACTACGTTTTCCTTAATAGAAATAGATTTTCATGGGCCATAACATTTTGAATTTATTATTCGTTTTCGAAGTTAATGAGTAATAAAAATTCATTGAGAAGTGCACGTTTCATGTATTGTAGTACTCTGTTAACGAAGATGAAGAAGTCGAGCGGGAGTGAAGCACTGCGTGTTGTAGGCGTATCCTTTATAATCATAGGTCCTTTAAAAGTCGATAATTTTAATATTAAAAAAATAAATTTTAGACACTCACAAAACATCAAATATATTAATTAACCAGGACACTTTCAGCTGAACAAAGAATCAATTGGTTATAATTTGTAAATGTTCCCAACTTGTTGGAAATGAGTTTTATTCCCGTTTTAGGCAAAAATGTGTCATGTTTACGGCTCTAGTAATAAAAATTAAAAATTGCTAAAAAGTTTAAAAAAATATTTTCAAATGGATTTGATTTGTTGTTTTTATTTAACGCAGGTTAAAGCGATTTAAATATCTCATGCGAATAGGTGTATTAGTTAAAAGCAACATTAATATACAATACTTGTAAAGTTAGAAGAACCCATTCAGCAGAATATGAGTACAAGAACGGATCGAAAATCCACTTTAAACGCAAAACACGATCTAATGACACACAAATAATGAACTCATTGTCGCTCTTTGCCCTACGGTGAATTGAGCTCCACTTGTTCTTGACAAAGCATTGAATTTTTCATTTAAATCTAGCAAAACATAAACCGAAAATATTTTTTTGGAGGTATTTAATTAATATTTAATGTGGCATTCGGCCACACATATTTGTATGTCAACAGATCTTGTTTTGCATTCTAAAATTGGCCAGTTCTACCAGTTTTAAAAGAGAAACCCATGCAATGGAGGCCAAATTTTTTTTTAAAGGAATCTCTACACTAGAATGTGGTTAGAGTTCTAAATTTCGTTTGGATCCACTTTTCGATTTGGGTTCTGCTAGCTTTATAATAAAACCCCAATGCTTTGCTAAGCCTATTAGAGTTCAAAAAATTTTGTGGGACATTTAATTAGGCCATGAACCTTTAATTATTTACATGTCAATTGATTGTTTTGCATTCTATAGTGGATTTTTGACCCGTTTTCTTATTTGGATTCGGCTGCTTTAAACAGAAAAGATCAATGTTCTATGAAAAAGTGGAGCGCAATATCATTAAATATATAGGAAGTGATTAGCCTGCAAAGATCATGTTTTGAGTTCCAAATTCGGCTTTGGCATTTGCTCCGATTTTGAATTTGGATTTGCTATAGTTTTAAATAAAAAAGCCCAATGCTTTATCAAGAACGATTTAGGTTCAAAACTTTTTTATTGTGGGCAAAATTAAGCCACAATAGTCTAAAGTTAATGTTAGAATCTTCTTTTGGAGCCGAGCGCTTTATCAAAAACTGTTGAAGAAATCATAATAATATAATGATTTTTGATATGGGTTCCTACTGACTTTTTCTAAAGCTATAGCAGGAATGGACCCTACAAATTAGAGCATTTAATTAGCGAACAATTTTCAATAGAATCTTCTAATATTCGACTGATCGGTTATGATAACCTTATAATAGTCATGCACGCATTTGCAGTTATGTAAGGAAATTTGCATGATAAACTAAATGAATATTTAGTCTAAAATCAGTGCATCAGTGAATTCTGAATTTCAAATTTCAACGGAAAAATACAAATAAAATGCAACGCATGGCACTATTTACTTAGTCGGATTTGGTCGAATAGTCATGAGTACATAATTTAAGTTAGTATAATCGAATTCATCACATATTTATTGAATATTCTGTTCAAGACTATTGAATCGTTTTAAGGCTATAGACTCTTAAGGACAAAATGCACCAGATTATCTTATTAAAATGAAATGGGCGAAAAATTTGCATTCAGGCAAACTGAATTTCTCCACAAAAGACATGTTTCCATTTTTCTGAGTTTACTTGTAATCGTTACCGAACCTGCGTATCTTATTTATTTTTTTTCGGTTTACGGTATTGACAAAAATTATTACGGAAAGCTCAGTAACAGGAAATTATGTTTTCGGAATAAATCGTTTATGGGAACCTCCGGTTTACAAATTCCATGCCGAGTCACTGTATCACTATAAAAATTTCGTCTGTAACTATGCCACGCAAACTAGGTTTGTTTGATAAGTTTATCCAGAAATGTTTGACAGAAATGCTGTGTAATTATTTTTCCCAATTCCTTATTCCTAGGGACAGGCAGAATAGAACCTCGAAGTTCCATTTTAAAAGCAAAACAGTTTCTCGCGCTCCTTTCGTTACTTTAAATAGTTGGTTGAGTCATAATTTATTCTACATATTGACCAATAGTGCCCGTCACTCTCTCAAACAGCTAAACGTACTAGTGTTAAAGTTTGCTGAAAGTCTTCAGTTGCAATATGTCGATAACGCAGATTTTTATTAACAACAACAATAGAAAATGTCGATATTGCGTATGCAAACAAGATGACCAACGGTCTAACTATATAATTATTTGTTGGCCTGTAACTATTCGTTGCGTTTGATAAAGTTATAAAGGTATTGAGATGAGGTTACCAAGCCGCTGGAAGTTGGTTTCGGCCTAATAAAATATTGAATTCTTTGAATGAAAAAATTCAGTCGTCTTATCACACGGCAGTGACCTAACTACCAAAATATTCAAAATACTTTGAACTTACTTTGAACTGCTTATAAAAAGTATAATTACAATGCCTTAGCGAATTAGTTTCCCCGTAAAGCTGGTGTATGGCTGTTGGCCAGAATAACCCGAAAGTTCTTATGGAGGTTTTGATGTTTCTTGCATTCTGTATTTAAAATCTTGCGCGATTTTGCCAGATAGACGCCGATTTCATCATGCCAATTCGATGGCCCATGATCCTAGGAGGAAATTTGATTATAAGTGTTGGGTGAGTTTGGTGAGGTTAAATTTTATTTTTTCCTAAATTATCGATTACCGTTCAAGATTTTTCCAGGTGGATACCGATCTGACCATACCAATTCGACGACCCTTATCTATAGGTAGAATTTGATTACAGGTTTGGGGGATTGATAAGATTCACAATTGGCTAATACTCGTAGATGCTTTATTGGTTTTAAAGACTTTACTAAAATTTGTAGTACTAAATCTAATCACCATGAGAATACCTTGCAACTAAATTTACTTTAATTGTTGATTAGAAAGGGGGGAAAGGAGCGTCGTCCAGAAGATCTCCATACCAGCCCAAATGTCAATCTCACCAGTACGTGGTGCTCCCTGTTAATCAGCCAGCGAAGCTCTAGCGATTGAGAAACGGTGGTATAACCAACTACCAAGAACCTGGCAAATGATGTTCTCTCCACTGACTCACTACCAATTTCACTGGAAATTTTGGTAGCTCCATCAATAACCAACCCTTAAAGCAATGAGTTCAAAACAAAAAGTAAGTTTTCCCCCAGATTTTACCCTCAAAAGTTCAAAAATGTCTAGATCATCACCTAGACAAACAAACCAACCGACTCAGCAAGAAAACGAAAATACTGAACTCTGCAGAAGTGAAATAGAAAAAACGGCACCAGAAATTAGCAATCAAGTCGATAAAGAAAGAAAATGAGGAGCTGAAGAAGACTAGGCTGATATAAGATTTGGAAACTCCTCTTACTGAGTTCTATACAAAAGTCGAGAGAATTACAATCACAACAGATTGGATGCATAAATAGATGAAAAGAGCTAAAAAAAACAAAGATTATAATTCTAGCCAGAAGTTGAGGAGCATTCACAGTTATTGAAACTAGCGAACCAGTATCTGCAACTCAACAGCTCCAGGAAAGATGCCATCGCAAATTAATGTGAATGGCATTACAGGGTTTGCGAATATGCAAACTTTAATGAAATCGATGTAACAAACAACTGTAGAGTATTGGCACGAAACAATAACGTTAGGGAGATCAATACTAGATTCCGATGCATATAGAGCTGTAGCCACAAATCGCACTCAATAAGGTAAAAGTGGTATACCTACGAAGATAAAAATAACCGAGACAGTAAGATTATGGTCCGTGGTCACTCAAAGATATGCCGACAGACACTACGCGAAAGACTGCACAGTTAGCCAAAACAGACCTATAAGGAGTATAAATTGAAAAGAGCAAAATCCACGTGAAAACGATAAATGCACGCCTAGCAAAAAATTACGTGGTCTAGAAGCTTTATATAATCGACCAGAAAGACAAGAAGCCACAAATGAGTTAACATCAACGCTGTACTAATCAAATGAGTAAAACACTTAGAATTCTTATTTGGAACGCGAATGGATTAGCACAGCATGTTCCAGAGCTAGACATTTTTCTAAACTTAGAAAAAACAGATATATGTCTTGTACCGGAAATTCATTTCACTTAAACATCATTTATTAAAATCGTGACTAACAAACATTATGGAAAAGCCATAATGAAAGTTGTTCAATCAATAATAGGGATTTCAGCATCTTTCCTATTTACTGTCCCCAGTTGAAAAAAGAAAACTACAGTCGAATTTTTAAATCATTTTAAATCATTCTAAAAGAAAGGGGTTAGTTAATGCAGCTCGCGAGAATAACCACGAATTTCACTCTGGCGATGAACCAACCCACTGGTATTGGCCTACTGTACTGACATACATAAAACATCCGATTTTCTTGACTTCATTGTAACAAATATTGCAACAACTCATCTATGATCATGACTCTGAGTACTCGTACAATGATAATTAAAAAAACTTGCCTTGACTTACATTAACAAATAATAAAACCTCTTAGGATTTATTCAAGAAGTCAGTGGAGGAGTTAACAAATCTTTAAGTACCAAATAGAACAAAGTTGCAGCTGGAAGATGAACTAGAAGCATTCAATACTTTTTGTTGAACAAGCTGCATGGGAAGATTCACCTATTCTTCATTCCAACTTCTTACGGAAACATAATGATTCAGTATTTTCTTAGATGTAGCTCAAGCTTTCGACAAAATTTGGCACCAAGGGCTTAAGACCTGCGAAAGCAATTTTATGAAATTCTTAAATCCTACATTGCAGATCGACAATTTCGAATCAAACTTGAAAACGAATACTCTGAACTAAAACAATATCAGCAGGTATTTCTCAAGGGAGTGTACTTGGACTTATTCTGTACATCCTTTTATACGAGACATTTACCGAATATTTAAGGTACTATACAGCGGCAATATTTGGAGATGATACAGATACCTTAACGTTGGAAAAGACATATAGGAAGCAATAAGCAAACTTCATAATCCAGTTAACAAAGTGAGAAACTGGACTAAAATTTGGCGCATCTTATTAAATGATACGATATCAGTAAATATCAACTTTACAATCCCAAATGTAAAATGGATCCCCGTGGTTCCTAACTCAAACCAAATTCCATATGCAAATACAGCTAAATAATTTGGCATAATCCTCGATGCTAAGCTAAGATGGGAAGAGAACATCAAGAAGCAAAAAAAGTTAAACATCAAATATAAGACAACTATATATAACAAATTGCGGCTGTACAACTTTGGGGGGCATACAATAAAGTGCTGCGTGGGATTGTGAATGCCCCATGGTACATTAGGAACGGCAACCTTCATAGGGACTTAAAGATCGAAAACGCCATCGAGGAAATAAAGAAACAAGCAAGAAAACAGGTACTTCGATGATCTTGGCATAAATATTCCGACTTATATCGTATATTGGACACCACCAATTAAGTGAGAAAACTCCAAAGCCAAAAACCTCTGGAGCTGGACAGTTCAAACTAAAATAAGAAATTATTGTAAAATAAGTAACCAGTAGGTTATTCTCCATTGCCAGAGAAACTAATTTAGTTTAGATAAATTATTAGATGATTTCTGAATCAGTTATATTGAATAAATAATAAAGTTTTCCAAACGTAAGTCATCATTCATGTTTATTTCCACCTCGAGTTTTCGTATTATTTTCATTTACTATTCTAGAACTATCTTATGATTATCAGATAGAATTAACGTATACTTACTGCTAGTACTTTTCATTATTCAACCAGTAATCGTTTAATGTGTCAAATTCTATTTCATTATTTTATTATACAGAAGAATTCTCCAAAGAAAGCTTTAATGCAGCTGATATTTATAGCTGAGCTTTGCAGAATTAAATGGGAAAGAGCGAGGTAACCTTTCACCAATTCCAAGTAGAGTTATTTCAATGCATTGGCTATTATGTTCTACTATCAATACCAACGTTAAAGTAAAATATCTCGTACTAAACTGTTTAAGTCCTAAAATAAACGTTACCCACATTCTCAGTTAACTATCTGCCATATACATGTCAATATTTTCAAGTTCACCCGATCCCAATAATAACACGCACCATTCACATTCTTCGCGCGCACAAATTTCTTCTTTTAAACAATCATGCAAAGGATCGCTAAGTTAAACTTCTAAACGATTTATTAACGCGATATTTTGTTTAATGAAAATGAAAATTGTTTATTTATCCAATAAATTTTTTTTACAAGCGAAAAACTACGTCAAACATGAAAAGCAATAACGCATGTGAAAATCTCTCAATTTTTTTTGTTTATTTCAAAATTTTCTACTCACACAGAAACAACAACACAACGCCAACGAAGAAGAAAACCATAATAAAGTAGCGGACGGGCGTAAGGTGCGGAGGCAAAAAATGCGATTTATATTTTCACAAATAATTTTCATTAGAGTAATAATTTTCTTCGTAGTTTACTTCATCTTTGCGTTGAAAACAAACAATTTTCAAGGATTTTCTTCAGTTTTTTTTGTTTATTTATTTTATTCCGAACAACATTGTTGTAGACCAAAAAAATACAAAAATTTATCGGGGGTGTGAGCGAAGCCAAAATTATGACATTTAACATCAATAAAAATATACATATATGTTGTGTAACAGATATATCGCGCGTATGAGTTGGTGATAAACATTTGTTCGCCACAGCTGTAATCTGGTTTCCTTCTCAACACTGAATGGGAGGTGATAAGCAAAATATTGAATTTAACAACAACAACTATTCTAAATACTATATACCACTCTTATCAACCATTTTACTAAAATAGTAATTTAGCGTTTATACACATACATACACATGAACACTGTTAACATAGAAAGTTCTTTATCATATTCTCATATACGCTATTACGACATCAGTTGAACTCAATGAATGTGCGCAAGGATTTTACGCGATGTTATCAGACACCCAGCTATATAAACTCAACGAACAAGATGATCCCATTAATAACTTCAAAAGCGGCATCTAAATGTATATAAAACACAGCAGTTGCAAATTCCAACCAAATTTTTCCATTCCACACAAACATCGAATTTATTATCAGTCTCCAATTAGTCTAATAATATGCCTGATAACGGAAAAAACGCGAAATGAAATTATCATTATGCTATAAAAAATACACACACTTTTTGTTGTAATTTTATTTAAAATAAATTGATAAGACACTTTCTGTTAATAACCGGTTTAAATCATTTTAAAGCGGTTCAGTGTTGTTCGGCTCTAAAGCCGCGCGTAAACAAAAGTTATTCGTGATTACGTGATTTATTGGATGTTGTTTAGTTTTTTAGAGTTTAACATGGGATTTATGTTAATCTGCGGCGGCCTTTCTGGTAGTCGTGAGGTTTAGGATTGTATTAGGCATTAGCTGGCATTTAGTATTGTCTAGCACGTCGCCTATATGTTTCATGAAAACTAATCACTAGTCTACTAGTTCAACTAAAATGTTTCACTTTCACTGAGTTGAATGAATTACTGCAGTTGAGTTGCATCCACTAAATCAGTGGTTTACTCACTTTCAATTTGAAATGATTTGATTGAGAGGTTAAGAGTTTAATTGTTATAAAGAATTGACACCTTGGTCAAATCTATTTCTAGGTCTGTCTGATGGTAGGTTAAGCAAAAGCGTAGATCCCCTCAAAACTACGTCCCAGTTGACAAAATTTGATAACTGCCAAAAAATATGTTTTATATCCCATAACCATATCCGTAAAATATTTAAAATGCCAAGCTAGGTTTTAGCATGGTTCCGTATCAAGTTATATTCTAAAACTTCTTCTATTTCACTTTAACGCAAAACATTTAAGTAGTTTGTAAACGGTTTTCATACCTCATCCCTGGAGACCTTCGATTCATTTAGTGCGAATTTTCACAATTTTCCGCTCACAAATTTTCAGCGGGCATTTGACGTATTTGTTGTTATAATTCTCGATTGATCATATTTTTAATTATTGGTTTCGTTTTAAACTAAAAGTATGGCTCTAATTCCTTATTTAATTCCTTAAAAATATATAAAAAACATTCTTTTATGTCCCAAAATTTCTCACTTGCTTAAATTACCTTAAATATGGGTAATAGACCTACCTTTATTCTATCATCATCAAGACAGAAAGTAATTAAAATTACTCTTGCCTCACGGAATCTAAGGGAGAAGCTCCTAGTCTGGAAGGTTTCCCATGATGAGCCTCTTTCTCACATCGTTATATTTCATTTTACATTTCATTTCAATTGAGGAATGTAGAAACCTCGGAACTACAAACTGGGTGCTTGATAGATGAAATCTTCACCAGTCCTTTTGACCTTCAGCAGTCATGTTCTAAAGTGTATTGAACAACTCCTATGAGAAGAGCCACACTATTAGTAAACTCAAACGAACTGGAACACGGTGAACTAGTGAGTTGGGGCCATGAACACTGGTAAAACGGAGTTCTTAAATTTATTTAAACCTTTTCAAAGAGAGAATCCGAAAAAACGTTCAAATGGAGACCTTTTTGTGAAGAAGTAGAAAGCTTTTCAACGACTGCTAAACTCAAGAACTCTGTGGTGGTTGTAAAATTACTGCCTGTTATAGAGTACCGAGAATGTATAGATGGAACTTTAATATGAAGCAATTTGGAAACTCTAGATATTTTATTGGATACCCATTTGCCAGTTAGTCGGAATTCAAGATAAGTAGAAGAAAATGTATTGGCCAACAGAAAACAAGTCCCAGAAGAGCTAAGGTGGTAACTAAAGAAAAATTACGTTTGTACATTTTTTTTTCTCCAAATTCCAAATTTCGGGTCCACCAGATCTAATTTTTCCTGCCTTTCTGTAAGAGAAGTTGCCATTTATTTTAGACCACCTTTTTCATATATTAAGGCCTTTCTGAAAATTAGAGGACATTTGACAATGATCCCTTCGATGCTAGGATCTCAGCACCTTTAAAACACGGTATAGAATCCACCATTGCAAGAATGATACCATGCAGGGAAGAGTATGGTCTCCTCGCTTGTGGCGTTTTATGGCCAACCAACATGTCCTATGTGAACTCAGGCAAATGGCGATCAACATGTCATAACATGTTGTCACAATGGCTTATCGATGAATTCTAAGAAAACTGGGACCGTTCTTTTCATGATATGAAGGGTTTTGGAAAACACCACATCTCCAGGTCTTAGAAGACTGTCTAGGTATTCTGTGGTCCGTTTGGGCACAAAACTTACCTAGCAAAAACACATTGAAGAGGAATGCAAGAAAACATTTTTAAACCATGAGGCTTGAAATTAAAATACGTATACTGGTTGTGCGTTGCGATACTCGAACCTATTACCTATTGTGCTGCCTATTATGTTGGCTTCGAGTTGAAACTGAGACTGGTAGGAAGCCACTGACCCACTTGCAGAGAGTTGTTTGCTTGATCATTTTCGACGCTATTCATACCACAACGACTGCTAAATTCGGGATTGTCTTGGATCTCCCATCTCTTGATATTTGGATGCAGAATTCACAAATATTCGCCTGCGACATTTATTCAAACATTTACTTATAGACAGTTTCAAACTTCCAACGGCTGTCAGGGGGAGTATTGAAACCTTAAACCAGCTCGGTAGACAAAAAAAGTTATACTTTTTTGAGTGCCCGATCATAGAGACATCCATGGAAATGAACAAACCCAAAAATTAACAATAGACTACATTAACCACTTTTGCGGGACATGACCAGCGCTCGGCTTGATGATGTGGTGCTTTAAAAGAGACATTATCACAAGTACGATGACGATCGAAGGAGGGCCAACCCTCCCATTCGTGTTTTGTTTTCTTGGATTCAAGGATAGAGAAAAGCCTCAAATTACATCTGCTGTAGAATCACTCACCGTCTTTAGATTACAATTGAGAATTAGCTATGGACATGCGTTTCTTATGTTGGTACTTTATATGATATTTCATTTCAATATCTCCAATTAAGAGCTTTAATTGTAATGGTGTACCTCGAAAACAAGATTGCTTCGTATTCAGCCACTGTTGAATATTATAAATAGATTAGGCCGCAGTCACGGTCCGTTGTAGTACCGCCAGATCCTACTCAAATGCTAAATACTACTGGAAGCTTCTAGAAGTACTTATGAAGCGTAAAATATCTCTTGTATGTGTTTTAATGCCGGCAGGAACAAAGAAAATGAACTAAACACATTCCTACTCATCCATGTCCTCGGGTCGGTCTGGGATTTTAAACTGCGAATATTCATTTCGCTATTCATGCCCTGTTTTAGCATTCAAATTGCAATATTAAGAGTGAAGGTCAACTATAATCGTCCATTGCTCCTTTAAGAAACGCTAATTCATGGACCGTGGAAATTCTCTTCCTGGTTGCAACTGTAGTGCCTAGTAAGTTTATTTGCCCTGCCGTTGACGATGCCCAGGTAACCAAATCTACCTGGATATTGAAGTGCTCACTTATCTTGTTAAGAGACGAATCAACAAACGTAACCTTTTTCTTAATTTTTAATTTAGCTGCGTGTCATGTTGTTAAAATTTGGCTGTTGACTTATTATGGCGCCAATAAATCTCGTTTTATCGTTAAAAGCCGGCAAGTAAAAGTATATTAAAAGGACATTCTACATTAGCTCCATACTCATTGTACCCTTAACGTTGATGCTCTTTCAATTATTTGATCATCATGTTTCAAAAAATGGGACTAACCCCTGTGCTATACCATCGGACTTCAACTACTATTATATATGGATGGATTCCTCCAGTTCAGCGTTACCATTCTTGATAATCGGATAATCGGCATGTTTTTGATTAATCTCTTTACATGATACATGTGCCTATAGCTACTAGCATTTACTCAGAGTCAAATGTACAAGTATATATGACTAACAATCCTTTGTGTGCTAGTGATATTATCGTCTATGAAGTACTTTCCTGTATTTAGGTGCTTAGGAGTTCCAAATAATGAGAGTTTTTGTGCAGTCCCGACCCTTCATGCACCAGTTTTCTCTCATATGGTTCCTAGGCTTTCTCCATAAAAATACTACTTCGCTACTATGCAGTATTTAATCAATTAAATTGCCTTGGAAGCGGGAGTGGTAGCTCGAACCCCTCGTTTTTCAATTATGTTTAATAATTATTCAAGAAAATATATTAGAAAATACTTTTTAAGGACCACCAGTGTAGCTTTCCTTAGCTTGCTTCTATTTCTCCAATAATTGTATGAATGACGGAGGTTGTTGTTATGGATGCTTTCCATGCGATAAAGATTTCATTACTGGTAATCGCAGTAAATTTTTCATCTGACCACAGTCATAAAATCATGGTTATGAAATCACCCAAATCGAAAAAAGATAAGAAGCAGCTGGCGAAGTCCACACCTCATACGTCAATGTAGTGCTTCCAGCATAACGCTTAAGGATCAAATGATGTAGTCGGAGTTAGTCGGAAAAATTTCGCACTCAGTGATTCTAGTCAAACAGATTGCTATAAAACGTGTTCTAGATAATGTCAGCGCTTTATCAATCACCAACGATTATCGAATGAGGTTTATCGTAAGATATATCTTAACTACCTATAGCTTAACTCGCATAGATCTGTTATTAACGTTCCAATAAAGTTTCGCATACCATTAACGGATTTCTCTTAGAACTTAGAAATTCCATACGAACTGCCTGAAATTTCATAAACCTCGTTTTTGTAACACAAAAATCTTCAACAAATTGTCTAATAGATAGCATTTCATCAAAACCGGCATACTACGAGTAACAACAGCTTAAATTGACAGAAAGTAGCCTAGCCAAAAGCCCGCATCAGCTAATATCGCCTGGGAAAAATTAATGAATAAGAGGATAGAAGCTGTAAAAAATTAATCCTACTTTTAACAAAGCTTGCTAATGGAATTTTCGAAGTTACTACTTTTCGAGTAATCCGGTAGGCAAGGTAAGTTAATCTTGACCGCAATATTTAATGCCTGGTAGAAGAAGTCTGTTATCACTAAGTTAGGGCACAGCTATAGTCCATTTATTGACTCGAATATAATTTTAATTTTACTTCAAATTCGGCGAAAATGAGTTGGAACTCACTTTAAAAATATTCACCAGTTTGTGATTTTTTTTAATCAAAATGTTTCTTTGCTGGCGCAACAGCCCATGAAGCAATTTGGCCCCTCATTCCTGAGGTTACATATTTATGGCATATCCGGTATGCCAGGTGAATCTTGTTTCCTACCAAATGAACTTTTTATGCTGTTCCCTTGCTGTAATCCAAATTTGTATGAGCGCAATAACTCTCTGTATCCACAACTCTCTGTGCCACGTGGCCCTGTTCAATTTAGCGACATTCAAATATTTCAGCAGAGAGGACAACTTGGCTTACCTGGAATTTCTATATGCAATTCCCTTAATATTATCGGTGTTTTCACTAATCGATACGCTCAACGTACTAACATAAGTTACGATATTCATTTCTATACAAAGTATATTGATTCCAGACGTTAATGTTTGAAACGTATGTATATCACCACCCCTCACCACATAAAAGCAAAAAGTAATAAGTAAATCAAACGTTTCTATCTTTCTTATATTTTTATTTCATTTCTTCTTCTTCTACGTAGCGATCGTTATAAATTACTTAAAAATTATTCTGCTATACACACATTATAAACAAAGTGGTTTATGATCTAATTTCTTAATTCCAAAAACCAGTAACAACGACAGCTTTTTTCTGTACTATAACTCTATATGTGCGATAAAAACGATCAAGCCTGCGACCAATCAAATCAAAATAATCAAATTTATTGAAATCTTTTCACACAATACACACATTCGAACTAGTAGGGACCACGCATTTTTTGTATGTCGAAAGTAACACTGTTAATTTTACTATACGTTAGGTTACACTCGCACATAAACGTTTCGATAAAGATTAAGCCGTGGGTCGGTGACAAGGCCATCAATTAAAAAGAAACCAAAACGATTACAACTTTGTTAAAACTTCTTTATATTTTGCTACCATCAAACTGGCTGGTTGTAACAAGTTTAGTTTTTCTATGAGCCAAAGGCACACTTTGCTATATCGGTTGACAGTTAATGTGTTAAATGAATGTACACATGCCTTTTCAATTTAAATTATAAAATGTTGTATTATATACAACTGACTATAGCTTTTCAGTCAAAGTTTAAGCAATTTGTGCGCGATGAAGAGATTGCGTCAAAATTTTGTATATACACGATATAGATATTCGATACCTTTTATGATTTGGAATTAGAAATTAAGGTGTTTTCTTGTCGGCTATTGCAGGTGGCGTTTGAGTATTCGTCCGTAAACTTGTTAATTTAACTCGGTCAAATAACTTGTGGCACCGATTCACACGAAAATTCGTACATGCGATATCAGGTAATCGTCCGCGGGACACTAAACTATTTTAGGAAAATAAAAACACTGGTGAAAATTATAAACGCTGGTGGTTCGGGTTCGTAATACAAAAAAACGAATAAGGTTGATGTTGCCGCTAATTAGCGGCTGAGTTACATACCACTCAACTCAGTGTATATAACGTTTGAGGTCAACATAATTTCCAACTATTATAATTTACTTATTGCAACAAAAAAATTTAAATATTCCTTCCCACACAATAAATCATTCAAGTTTTGAAAAGTAAAAAGACTGTTTTTCTAGCTCTCGTTCGATTTTCCATATACCGAATCAACCCCTACACATTATGTGCCAGATCCATTTATTCATATACGAGTATTAGCATATACAATTGAAAACTATTAATGATTCGTATTTATTACAATTACTATGCAAAACGTAATGATAGCAATGATTTTGCTAAATTTTCTGAAAAATGCGCGTCTTGCGATAAATTTAAGCAATTTAAAAATGTAGAGTGCAATTCCAAATAGATGCGCTGGCCGTGGTACTTGGCCAACTAATAAATTACAACTACACTTTTGAGTTTTAACGAAAACGGTCTTTGATTAAGACTAACTATATAGTGTAAGGAGCGGTTCAATTACGTAATTACCAATACTAAATTTCTAAGGCATTTGTTTGGTTGAGGTACACATGAAGTTATATTTCCAACGCGATATTTTTTGTTCGTTGTGCGGTTGTCATTTGTAAAAACACGATTTAAGTATTTTTGGGTGATAATTATTCAAGTCATGCGATTGTGCAGCTTGTGTCAATTGATAAGACTTTTCCTTTTCTTATATACCACAATTTTTATTTATAGATTTTTGTTTCAGTTTGGAATTTTAAATATTGATTACGAAATCGTTTTAATTTCAAAATAGCATAAGGCAGTATTGTATTGTATATAGAAAATACAATTTGATAATCGTTCATTGTCATGCGGTACCAAAAATACAAAATTATTCGCCCCTGCAAAGTACATCTATCAAGGCCTAAATACTCTATCGCAACATACACACTCTGTTATACTCGTATATAAATCAATAGTAAACTAACTCAATATATAATAGACAGAGCCCAACACAAGCATTTCTGTCGACTAATTTTATTTACACACATAAAATCTTGCTTGCGTGCCCAAACCACTCTACTTTCACTCGAAAAACGCAGCCGCATGAATCGATTTGGAATTTAAAAAGTGTCACGTTCAGTTTCACGTGTGTCAGCCTGATATGATTTAATCTGAGCTGAGTATATAGGTATAGAGTTGTATTATTGTTTTCATATATCCATAGTTTTTTGTTTGATTTGATTAGAATAAATAGAAAATAACAAATAACTAGAAATTTGTAAATACAAGAATATTTTATTCTAATTTTAAGTTTTGTGTGCAGGTTCGTAATATCATATAATTGACTGCGATTGGGCCGTTATCCGTTATTAATCCTAATATGCCCAAATGAAGCGCATTTACATCTAAATTATTGGTTCGGTGAACATAAAATGTTATTTGTGGCACCGGGATATAAGCTACGCATTGTTTTATAGCCTCTACCAACATTCATCTAATTTCAAATTCTTCGCTCATAAGATTGTCGGGAAAACACACAACAAAGTGTGTTCCGAAAAACGTCTAAAGGTGGGAGATCATCAAAAGAACAATAACGTTGAGGAAAGCGGAAAAACTCAACCGTTCGCCAATAATTGTAGCCGCTCCTTACTGATATGTTGTCATGTGGCCTTGTAAAACAACATTTGAATTTTTTAGTGGACCACGTGCTCCCGAAAAATCGTTTCATTAGGTAGAAACCGTTTATAGAATAGCACTGATTATAATTATGCACATAGTTTTTGCCATTTTTGTTCGACATATTGCACACGATCTATTTATAATGTCTAGTAAGCTAGTAATTAACGGTGCGTTAAAAATGTATAGTTTTCACTACATTTCTTTACTAAATCAGATTCCGTTGAATATATTTTTCTTCGATAAACAGTGCGACCCCTTCGGCATTGAAACATCGAGATTTTTGACACTCCTTACATCCATAAATCTTAGATCTGTAAGTGAATAAAGAATTGTATCAGTTGGTATGGAATCGGTAATTCCAATCGTAATCACCACTATATGTCCCTAATCTCCGAGATTCCGAGAATCACAGATGGACCGGGTGCATCACATACTAATGTCCGTAATTCGACATCAAATCTTTTATTAATTATTCAACTGTTCTTCTACTATATTTCAAAATATAGGCCACAATTTTTTGAAAGGGGAACTTCGGTTTTGCCCATATCAAAGCACATGCTGATGTATTGCAAGCTTGAATTCGCCAAACATTTGGTCAAAGTGTCAATTTTCGTGATCGATCGAGGAAATTCGTAACTATTACTGCTGTAATTTTTTGAACATTTCATTCTAAATATTATCTCTACCTAAATTTTCTAAAAGCATAGTTTCAAATTATCAATCAACTCCTAACACAATCAGAAAACATTGCAGACAAAGATAAATGAAATGTAATTGAAACGTTAAAATTAATCCAAATAAATCGCGTTAGCATCTGCGAAAATAAATGGAAACGTTTTTGTCAAAATACACGATAAGTCTGCTGATGGATCCTTGAATTACATCTAAGTGACAAATTACGGAAATAGCACCGTGTGCCATCTAAAGAAATAAAGGGTCAATATACTATGGCCAACACTCGACTTTCTTTTACCACAAATGTATATGTTACGGTAATTGGAAAAAACTGTTTTATTGCTTCGAAATCTATGAAATGAAAAGATGAGGTCATCATGATATTCTCGAAATGGTTCACCCATGAACCCAACGAGCATTTTTTATGGTTTTAGTGCTAATTGGAATGTGGAATAGTATGGGCTAACGGCTTAACTAAATCTTAAGGGCCCGTGGGAGCTAATTGTGCCCCTCATGACAATTAGCCCTCTGGGCAGAATAAATGAAACTACAGGGATGTATAGGGAGGAAGATCAACAAACATTTCGAACCATCGGACAACCGGGTTTTAATCGTATAAACGAATTTAAAAAATTAAAATTTCGGACATTTACCGATTTCGCATTTTAACCGTAACATATACTTCGATTTTGAATACACCACTCTTGATTTCTAAAGCGGCAAACTTAAACTTACCGGACTTTCCGTAAAATTGTTTCGTATAATCAAAAGCCATTATTTCTGCTTCAATTTCAGAAAACCAACAAGGTCAATCCTTGTTGAAAATTTAATCTTTGAATTATTTTTTAATGCCCCTTGCATTGGGAGCCATTGCAAGGATCTCCCAATTAACGGAAAAAGTTTAAGTATGAAGTTTCATTCCAAATAGTCAACCCGCCTGGACTGTAGTGATGCCGAACATCACACAGGCACACACAGAGATGTTTTAAGAACTAATTTTTTTGATTTCGGCTTTATGGCGGATGGCAACACAGAGTAAAATCATTTTCAAGGAAAAACACTGAATCCTTGCCAAGTAATTTAATCTAATGTTCCAAACGGCCCAAAGTTTTAATAAAACTGAGTTTTAGAAAGTGAGTCAAAAATTGATCATAAGATTTAGTCGTCACAAATAAACACACACACACTTGGACGCAAAATCTAAATGGAGGATTAGAATAAAACAACATACTTTACTTCAGAGATTCCTAAAATAGCACCGTGATGCAAAGTTACATCCCATAGTCTTCATTTATGGACGTCTAATAATTTTATGAATTTACATGGCGGGTATTGGTTTCGTAGTTCACCAGGGGCAGGAGCCAAATGACTTCCTGTTGGTGTGTGGAACTCGGTGCCGATCTATTTAAAATTTGCAGCCTCAAAAGAGGAGTATTTCTTTGTCCATAAAAGGATATTAAATCCATTAGATATCCATTATTGAGTTTTTATTTAAAAAAAAAATTTAAAAAATTATTTACAGTTGGGAGTTACTCGGATACGAGTACTTGACGTTTGGAGCAGCGGATTTGACACTGAGCAAGACACACGAAATTTAAATTTTGAATTTGTTTAAGAATTTTACAAATAAAAATTCATTAATTTTACACATGCGATTCACAGTAAAATTGTCAACTTTATAATGTTTTGAGCATACTCTATTAAATTTATCACCTCTGCGACACAAAAACATTCACTTTTTACACAAAATATTATCCTTTGGGAAAGTGTGAAAATCAATTGCATCGCCTTGAACCTTCTTTTTAATGTTTAAATTACATCCATATATAGCTCAACGCATTTTTATTATTAAATTAATATTTAGATGAAATCACTGCTTATTAAACACAAAATGTGATAAAATTACAACCGAAATACACTAGAACTATCATGAAGTATATTATATTTTTAGCCATATTATATTTTTTTGGCTGATACGCAGAAATCAACCAAAATGAAATATATTTGTATATTACCATTGTTTACTTTAAAATATTCCCATTTCATCCAATGAATTCATAGGTAAAACAATATTTACGAGCATGATAATTTAGAAAACATTAGCAAAAGTGTGCCAATATTATTATTTACTTGAAATATATTTAAAATTTACTTTTAAAATCAGAGTGAAAATGAGAGATGCGAGAACAACCCCTCAGATGTGCTACGAGTATAAAAAATTTCTTTACAACAGAAAAGGAATATACTTTGGACGGGTGGAAGGGGAGGAGAGGCGAGCGGTGTACAACTACATACATTAACTGTACACAGATTTAGTAGGTGACCGCATGGGAACATCAACAGTGTGCACCTTTCAGCAACCAGGGAACCCCCTCTCCTTAATAATGAGGCGGTCAGACCCCTTAATGGAATGTGGTATCGCAGCAAAATAAATAAAGAAAATTAAAATTTCGCCCATTTATTTCCCAAAGAACTTTCGCAATTTATTTAACTCTACTTCAAAATTTATGTAATCTCGATCAGTACCTGTTTACATTTAGGTACATTGTAATAATCAAGTTAACAACCAATTTCACATTTCGTCTTCAACTAATATGTATACAATATGAGTGTGACAATATAATTTTCTAGTTTCTCTACAATATATCGTACGTCTTGTATACAGTCAATGTACAAATGCGGCGCCAATAAGATTACGTTATGTATATTACAAAATGTATATATGTACATATATAATCATTAGCACATTATGTATTTCGAAAATCTACTGAATCTTGTAATTAAAATTAATTTTCTTATTTATTTACATTTTTCTCTTTATAAAAATTCACAAATTAAAATTAAATGATGTGAAATGAAATTCAAGATGTTGTTGTTCGTAAACTCGTACAGTGTAACTTGGAAAATCGCCTCGCATTTACATATTTTTGTTTATTTGGCGCCTAGATATGCATTTCATTGACTCTATATGCACTTCTATATATCTATACAAAACAAGTATGTTGGGTCTAATTACCGTTTCATTAAGTATATTTCAAAATAAAATTTTTAAGAATTTTGAGTATTTTTTAGTAAAATTACATCAAGTCAACAACGAAAAATTGTGCAAATTAAACACATTTTCAAAACTATTAATAAAAATTTCTATTGTATATTAAAGCTAACGTTTACATTGCATACGATGTCGAAAATTGAAAATTAACCAAATAACAAATTTCCGAGGAAAAACCTAACCCAACACAAAATATGGGGAGCCATTGTCGTAACCGAACACAAATTCCTCGAATACTTGCGTAATGCCAAAATTTGTAAAAAAAAAAAACATAAATTCCGAGAACCATTTTCGAAGTAATAAGTTTCTAGTACAGTAAATAAACTTAGTACCTTCGTCTGTACGCGGAAGAAAAATTTAAGATTCTAAGAAACTAATAAGACACGTGCCAGGTAGCGAACCGCAATTGCCTTGCGCACACAATATATTATGACCTTGGCATTAGGCTAGGCCTAATTTTATTTACCGTCTCTATCATAATTTAGAAAATATCTGCTTTGCACAAACTGATTTATAACCGATTGTAATCGGTCGACCAGTTGCTGTGCCGTGGTAGAAGCACATAACACCAAAAACCAGCGAGAACGAGATGAAGATACTTTTTTTCTGATATTACGTCAATAGCATAACCCAATTTGAATTTCCCTAGAACTTGGGATATTAAGACATGAAATTCTTGGAATTACATTCGAGAGAAAAGTTTTTAATTTTCTTCGTTTGATTTGGTTGTTGCTCTGAATATATACGAGTACATATACCACCATAATAAGCTGGCGATAAAGAAAACAGGGATTCTATAAAATGAAAACATCATATGCTTTCGAATATTTGATTTTAATCATACACAGCACACAGAATTAGAACACGTCGGGTCGGAGGGAGAATACAACATTTTGTGGGAATTGCCTTTAAGTGTTGCGTATGGATTCACTGTGTTGTTAGGTGGTATAATTTAACGGTTACATCATTATGGAAGATTAACCATATTTTTCGATGCTATATTTGGTGTAGGTTAGTGTTATTTTTCCACGAACATTTAATTTGGGTATTAGGAATTAATAATTATTTCCCAACGATTACAAATACCATCAACGGGCACGTGTTGATAGACTTAAAGAAAATTATACTCAAATATTTGAAGTTTTTGAACAAATAAAAAATTTTGAACAGAAACGAGTATTCAAAGGTATGGGTCTAGGCAAAAATAGGCTATTGAGCAGATATTTAACCGCTTGTACATTTTTCACAGTATCTTTCATAAACGAATATATTTGTAAAATAAGTCACAATAAGTAAAACTTAAAAGTTAGTTCAATAACATTGCACCAATATTGCAAGCGTTTTAAGCAAATTTAGATTCTACATAAAAGCCTTTATAAGGTTATTTTCTGAACAGTTCAATTTGGTTGAACCTCTTCATACATTTCAGAACTTCCAATCCGAATAGTAAACACTAACAACCGTTGGAACAAGATTGGGTTACATCGTGAAGGCCAAAACAATTCTATCAGCTGAGAAAATATTGACGGACATTTTCTGAGGTTTGTTATCATTTTAGTTGATAACCTTTTACTCAAATTTATTAACATTACACAACTTGGCGGTAAAAATAGTTCATTTTATTCATGATGCATGCTTCTTTAATCTGCTGTTCTCGAGATATGATTGCAAATGACTACCACGTACACTTTCAATTTTAAAAAATTGGCTCGTAGGCCGGATATTTCTAATGATACTGAGGCAGCATTAGACCAGTACTTAGAGCATTGAGGTATTTGGAGATTATATTGAAACATGATACTGAAACAATTATTATAAACCACATGTTGCTTTTATAACTATCCGAAACTTTCCGAATAGGTCTCGTAAATTAATGACTATGATATGAAAGTTCTTTTTATAAAATTTAATTTGATTTTCAACATAATCTCCTTTTAACTCTAGGTATTTTACACAAACCTTTCTGAAAATTCTTCAAACCTTCTAAAATCAACGATGTCTTATCGTGTCTCTATTGTGCAAAATGGCATTTGTGTCAGCAATGATAATCTCGTTCGAAGCCAATATTTTTCCCCGAGCCATTTCTACATACTTGAAAAGAGAAGAAAATCATAAGGAGCCAAATTTGGAGAATAATAAAAAAGATAAAAAGGCGGTCCGAGAATTTTGGCAACGGCAAGTACAGTACAGCAAGAACTGATACTGTGACGTGATGCAAGCCAAATGAGGCTAATAGAAATCAATCCAATGAAGAGGCATACAATTGCCCTGTGATAATTTTTCCTTTTCCAAGTGTTAGTTGACAAAGTTTTTTTTAAGTAAGACTTCGTCCTACCATTTTATCGGAGCATATTTGTTTAGAAAAAACCATTGTTTTGGCAATCAACAAACCACCTAAACACGGGTTTGGTTAAAGGGATTAAATTATGCATGCCGAGAGAAATACTCATGAATGTTTACAAATATTAACATAAAGTAAGTAGTTCTTACTTAGGCAGATGTTTATAACATTGGATATGCATAATAGATTAAAATTGGTAAGTTCTTGTTCGAGAAAAAGGCTTATTCTTGACACAATAGATTAACTTTCGATTGCAAATATTTTTAAAAACTTGTAGAACATTCGTAAGTTTTAAAACACGTTGATTAAATTTCTGCGTTCAAATATCCCTACTACACAGGGGGCACTACTGGTAAGATTTAAATTTATTATCAAACAGGAGTTGACATTTCTATTTTACGATTTTGAAGTTGTACTCGATTCAGGTGAAATCAAATTAAATTTTAGATTTGGCTACTTTAGACAGTCTACAGATAATGGTCGAACAGATCGTTATGCAAAAAGTTTTGCTTTAATTTTTGCACACGATTCGACACTGTATTTGTACCGGAGTTTGTAGGCAAGTATATCAGAAAGAATGTCAGACAAACAACCGAAATGAGGCAAACAACCGTTAGACTGGTTAATTCAATCGGATATAAACTAGGGAAAATAAAAGAGAGGAAACAACTAAAATAAATAGAATAATGCTAAAATTGGAATTTATTACTATTCAAAATTTGCATATATGTGGGCCTATACTTTACAGTAATCGATACGGAGACCAAAATAAAGGATTCTACGTCACTCCTGCATCAATGCAATTAAAGTTGATGTTGTATTATGTAGACCAAACCTGATGAAGAAGGGAACTCACAGATCATGCCCAGCTTCCGAATAGGAAGAATAGTTGAAATATTTTTAAAAACTTTCATTTTATCGGCGTACATAGTAGACAACTGAGTTGAGAATGAATAACTTTGATCATAAAATGAACACCCTTGGATTCTCCGGAGGTCGCAATAAAAAAAAGGGATTTAGATATTCTGAACGATATTTGATATCGATGATTTATAAGTCTCCACCTAAGGCAGCTACTGTAGCAGAAAGCCAATGTCCTTAAGATTGAGCATAAACATGTGGTGGAAAAACCTGCCGACACCAATTCTTAAATTTATTATGATAACCTCTACCTTCTTCTCCGTGTTCATGGTTTTCAGAGTAGTGCTATAGATCGACCTCTTAAAGAGCCGTGGTTAATATTAGAGAATATGCCTGCAGCGAAAGCTTACATACACAACACTATCAAACAAGTTAGGAATACGGGACAATATCGCAATCAACCAGTTTTTACAACTACTGGCAAATCTAGTACACCCTCATCTGTCGTCATTTTTGCCTCGTCTGTTTCGGTGATTACGAAGTGTGAGGAGTTTGCTGCTATACCAAAGTACTACTTTCGTACCGAACACTCAAAAACTGCAGGCAGCGTAATCACGGACTGTTAGTATCCCGTTGTTGCTGTTACTATTTAAGAGGGTGTTTAAAACAATTGGGTCTAAGATACCGTTGAATTTGTACGTAGTGATTGTGTTCGTAATATATCAGTAAGATTAATCTTTCCTAAAGAAGATGTACGAGAAGTTAATGTTGGATGTTTACATTATCTTAATTAGTTAATAGGTTTTAATCAGACAATGCGAACGCAGTTGGTAGCGAATGTAAAAGTATAGTTTCCCTTGCCTACTCTCAATTTTTAAGCTATGCAGCTCGAAGTTGTTAGTTGAAGTTAGATCGAACTGATATGAGAACTTCTCGTCCGGGTGGATCCGATGCAGCAATATTCGCATTACTATCTTTACATATCTTTTGGAATGGAAGGCGCTCTAAGAGAAAAAGGCTGAAGTAAGTTCAAGCTGACTTCAGGCATTATGTTGCGTTGATTACTATAAACAGTACCGAAGATGGTGATATCGTGCTGCAAAATAAGATTTGATATCGTCTAACTAACTATATCTGGTAAAATTAAACGTATTAAGCTCGACTAATAGTTTTGATACCAATACGAAAATTTTGACTATTTTCGAGACCAATTCACAAATCTTGTCCAATTTATTAAGCTTTGTTTCAAATGTTTCGTTGAAATTTGATTCGAAGTTGCCTACGGTTCTGATGATTTTTGGAAAGTTTTAAGTTAGTAGTGATATTAATAGTAGTATTTATTGATTTAAATTTAATTTTAATTTTTAAAACTATAAATTTCTTCTCAAAATCTTGCAACTTTTATGAGGCAGTTTGGTGAGACATTTTATTATGCTAATAAAACTCAATAACATGAATTTAAGAAAGAAATTTAGTGTCAGCAACTCTGTCGACGTTTTAGTTCGAAAAGTATTCTCAAGAGACAGGTATAGGGTTAAAATATTTTTAAAATCAGAGTCAATTTTCTCAGATTTGTGCGTCATTTTTGATAGGGCATATTAGCTCAGAACTAAACTCCTGAAGCAAATTAAACAATTTGGTTAAAGTACTATTTATGTACTCAACTTTATTTATGAAAAACGGAAAAATAAAATGTTTGCGAAATAGTTAAAGGGATCCTAATTCTTCCTTTGTTATTTGGCCAGATCTTTATTCTTATATAATCATCAGTAATCACCCATTGCTTGGGTTAGAATGAATTTGGCTAACCGCATGGGATTTAGATGGAAGGCATCTCGATTTCCGAATGATCCATAACATTTTTAAAGCAATTTAATGGGTTGGACGCATTACATTATACTTGCTTCTGGAAATATTTAAATGTACCAACAATCCCCACAAGGTTTTGCCGCTCTACATCTGTGAACCTGACAAACTGAGCTGTACGAAAGCAAAACTGCTTTCCAAAAGAAGCTTTTCGGAAACTTTTAAGTAATTTAGGCATAATCTGTAATTTAAAGATTGCGGGTTACTTCCTTTCTCCAAATTCACGAGTACAGTTACAATACCAATTTAACGTAATGCTAAAAAATTAAAATGAAATTCCGCAAATCTTATGATAACCCTTATAAAATCTTGCTTAATTTGAATTTATTACAAGTTGGGAGAAATTTGAAGATTTGGCAACCGAAGTTGGCGTTAACGAGAGCATTTAAGAATTTTAAATAAATAGAAGATTCGAATGCTATTGTTACACACGATGCATTTTAATATCAGAGGGAATTATTTTTTTACAAATCGCGTCTCGTTTTTGCGCTTCCATTCAATGCAACTATTTTTAATCAAGCGGAACACTGATAATTGTTGTTGGTTTTGTCAGACGTAAACAAAAACTGTGTCTGATTATGTAGATTACAGTCCACAATGAAACAAAAAAAATTCGTCTGACACATGAAATTAAAATTCACATAGGTTTTGGATAGTAGCCAGTAAAACATCGCATAGCAAGCATCGTATAAATGAAGTCGCGCAATAATGTTGTCATTAGAAATAATAAATTCCTTTTAAATTATTCCCAAGTGTAGGGTCTTCTCTATGCTTGCCGTCTAAAAATGTATTTTGAATGCCAGAAACTTTTAATTCGTTCAATTAGTAGAGACTTACTGATAAGGATACGAAAGTTCGTTGTATATGAGTATAAATAATTGTAAAACCACTTCACCATCCCGTAAACACCCCATAAACGTAACATTTCCAAACCAAACAAAAAATTTGTTAGTTTAAGAATGGAAAATAGGAAAAATAAAAATTCTAATTCCATTTCATCATGCACAGACCAACAACCAAAACGACTATACGACGACAAGTAAAAAGAAATACGAAAAAAGAAAATTTCTTACGTACATATTTTCAAATATACGAGTACAATACAAAAATACCGGCAATTAAAATTCTATTTTTGACTGCAAAGCAAAAATATTTTTGTAAACACTCGACAGATAAACACATCGCTGTTTATACTGATCTAGTCCGCATAGCGCTGCCTCTATACGGTATGAGATACCACAGTAATGCAGCTTATTTATCAGATGACTTTCGAAAACCAAAAATAAAATAGCCCAGGTAGGTTGTTACATAATACAAATGTGAAGCGCATTCAGCACCATAAATTAGCGATGCTTTGTTTAGGGATTCATATATTGCGTTTTACGAAGTATTACTGTATATCGTGTACAGAATCATTCCGTCGAACCGTTGAATCGCAGATCTCGCGGGATGAGAAGTAGAATATTATTATTTTAGTTTTTAAATATTGTGAGTATAAATAATAGTAATAATTGTGTTGTATGTACTGAAAATACCAAGTAGTATTCACAGCAAAACTAAAAAAAAATTAAATGAAGAGTACAAAAATATGCATAGTAATTAAATTCCGCGTACGGTTCAGTAGAACAGAATTACGGTAATAAAAAAAATAGTTTTTGTAACTAGTATTTATGACTGAACTGGGCAATGTACTTTACTAAGTATTTATTGTAAATTATAATGTTACATTGTTGGTGTTCAACTTACCCCGTTGTTGGGGTTCAACTTAAATTAAAATTTATAAATGTTTTTCGAAATTTCTTGTAGTGATTTATGAGCATTAAATGTTCAGTATGTTTTTATGGAACTAAATAGTTCGTGTTATTTGATCTCGATGTATCTTGTAAAAAGTTTCTTTACTTCCTCATAGCTAACCGAGCGCAACCCATATCGATGATGACAATCGATGAAGTTGTTTGATCAAAACTTTTACGAAAGATCGTGGTATTTCTTTGTGTCAGAGAAACGAAAGGGCTCCTGGTTTTGGACATACCATTTTCATGTTTGATAAATTAAGTACCGAGTATATTTCTTTAAAAACTAATATTATCTTTAATTGTATATACGGCAAGTTCAGCAATAAATTGTTAGTGTCAAATATAGGATGCCAAATCTTTCATCTCGTCGAGTAAACTTCTGTTCCTGTTTGATATCTGTTTGAACTTTCTCATTAAAATAATGTACAAAACTTTGATTTAAATGGCATATTATCTGTCAATTTAAGAAGAATTTTCTAATAGTTTTGAGCAAATAAATTAAAATTTGACTTAAACAGAATACCACCAAAAATAGTATGAATACACATTCTCCCGTGGTACTAGGCGCAATAGCAAAATAAATCATACTAAAATGACCTTATCATATAGTGCTTTGTACTAGCTCCGAGAAGGAAGCTTGTGAGACTTCTATCGCCATTATAAAGAATAAATTACAAATGTCTAAAAGCTTGTATCTTATAATGAAGACAACGATCAGGTCTATTTTAATTTCAAATTTAAAAGACCACCGTTCAAATGTTATTGAAACAGATAATTAACTGACCGACATTTCTTCTCCAAAGGTAGTTTCGAGTTTGCTTAACTCACCAAGCAGAATTCGGTTGGTAAATGATTCTATGGCAACCTTGTTTCTAAATTGTTGCATCGACTGCTGTTAACAAATTGATCTTGGAATTGGAATAAAATCCTATAATTTAAATTAATTAAATATTATTTCAATTATTATAGAAGAGAAACAATAATTAAATTACTTGCCACAAAAACAAAGGTAGCACCTTTGAAACAAATTTCGATTCCACGCTCGGAATTGTATGGGTATGTATAGTCTATTAGTATCAGTAAAACAGAAGAATTTTGCATTAGTATGTGACAATGGATGATACATGGTTCAGCCACTTCACTGCGGAATGAAAACGTCAGTCAGCTGAATGCAGAACACTAGGCGAAAGGCGTCCGAAGCATCCAAAAACGCAAATGTCGACCGGTAAGGTTTTGGCTTTCAAAAGAGTAAAACCTTTTGAGTTAGTGTACTATATGTAATCCAAAATAATCAATGACATGGCTTAGACAACACAAGCATAACCAATTTGAAACCCCGCTATAGTTAGCCATATTACAGAAGGTTGAACTATTTACTATGTACTATTTTGTGGTGACCTGCTTTGATCGGCCCTGTTCCGTAAAATGAACTATTTTGTGATGTCTTATTGTCTTGGTACATCCTGTTTTAAAATGTGCCGTAATGCACGGCTTCGATAATAAAACAAAACAGTGGTTCCATTGGATATTTCACCAGAGCAAGGATGCACGACAATTCGAAAACGGATATTCAAATTCTTTGAACTTTTGACTTGTCTTTTGATAGTCACACCTAATATCTGATGAAAAACTGTTTATTCAGATTGAAAAAAAGCGCTGATTTTGTAGAATATATAGGACTGTTCTAAACAATTACGTACCAGTTTATTGATTTCAACACGAGTTATCAATTTCTATCAAAAAACCCCAGCGAACGTTTAATTTATATCTGCGTAAACATTTTTGTGTACACGCACACAATATTATATCGTTTGGTTATATTACAATGATTGATGAGTCCTGAACCAACACCAACAACAACAGTCTATTGTGCTACACGCGATATTATTTTACCGCAAAGGAAAATAAAATGAGCAAAACAATTAATCCAGCTGAAATATAAATTTGATAGTAAAACTCTCGTCACCTCCCCAATCGTGCGTTATCGCTTGTATAAAATTTGGCATATACCTACCGCATTTATAGGCATTACTTTATCAATGATCTAAATTTTATAACACACCATATAGATTTAAAGGTTCGTGTGCGAGGACTAAGTACATCTATGATCTGAGTAATGCATACCAATTATTGGTGGTCATTGAAACATTTACTCGTATATATCGCTCAAGTATCACGAAAGTAGTAATATGTGCTTATCGCAAAGGTACACAAATACGCGTGCATTTACATAGGTGGGTTCTATCTAGTTTTGTTATCAGCAACAAACAATTGAAATGGCCGACTGCAAGTGAATTGTTTACTTTGATTAAATTCCAAAATGTAAATTACTGCTAAGTTATAATAGAATTTGTCGTATACGCCAAATACCTTGCATCTGTTTCAAACCATCCGATCCGACTTATAAACATACACATACGTACGTGTATTCGAGAGACTCAACCACAATTAAATAATCAAATATTTGACTAAATGCCATCTCATTAACCATACAACGTGTAACAACAAAAAACCGCGAAATTCACTTCATATAATAAACTTGTAGAAACGTACAATTGAGCGAATATATCAACATCGCATTCATTAACAATCTTAAAATAACTGGCAAGACTTCACGTATCCCATACAAACCGAAACTTGTATGTACGCGAGTACAAGCCAAACATAAATATTTGGTAAGGCAACAAAATTCCATCTACGCCATTTGATTTAACTCTTTTCTTAAGAATTTTTTTTCTGCTTAACTAATTATTCGTTATGTCTGCTATTAAAATACAACATTTTGCTATTCTGTGCATAATAATAGTTTATTAATAGAACTACTAGTATGGTAGTGGTGGTGATATAGTAATAATTTAATTTTGGTTTTCAATTGACGTTAATTGTAATTCGGTTAATATAGGATTTTTGGCACTGGCACACTACACAATATAGTAGAGCTCAGACAAGAAATCAATTTATACAACAGATATGCGGTATGTGTAACTTACGATCATTATGATCAGGTGGAAGTGTGCGACGAGGTGAAACGAATTTTGTTTTGAAACTCTTTTAAGTTATTTTGGTATGATGTACAAGAAATATTTGTGTAGGCATTGCAGATACCATCGATTGCATGTATACGAGTAAGTGCCAAATAAAACAAGACAGAAAACTATAGCAAACACTTCACAAGAGGTTAAATTAATTATAGTTGGTTTCTATGCCGCACGTAGAAAAAAATAGAATCGTCCCCAGATAGTTGACATTCATGTCCAAATCACGTAAAATTCGAGTAAAGTGCTTAAGCAACCGGTTTTGCTAAGAAATTCTACAGATATTTTCATAAAATGCTTCCGGTATACCTTCGTTACCTTATGCCCCTTACTAGCCTTGACGCTAGTTAAAATAACATTAAGTTATAAGTTTCAAAGATGCTTTCTCATTCATGCTACCCCAACGTAATCTATATTCCAACCCTTCGATAATCATTAAATCGTTTTGATATCGGAATAATGGGTGGTTAGCACTTTAAAGCTTAAGCTCATCATCATCCTGATCTGATGAATGAGGTAAATATTGGCTGTTAAATGTATGCTTCGTCCAAAGTTCTGGGATCAGCTTATATTGGCTGTATAATCGCCCCCAAATTTTATCGGGGAATTAGAACCTCCATGATGGCGGAAATATAATTTCAATTGGTAATTGATTACTTAAATCATCAAATGTAAAGAATTATCAAAACTATTATGTAAAATCACTTTACTTGTTTACGTACAGAAATTCGACTGTGAGAGACATGAAAACGGAAAACATATCCGTTTCAGCTTCTGCATATTTCTTTTGAAGTGATAATACGATTTACTCTCTAATGCCTGTAATTTATTATGAGAAATGGGCCCACAGTACAACAGAGTCATTCTGCGTAATCTACAATCCAAGCAAGGCTGGGTATATAGGCAATGATTGGCGAAAAGTGTTGATGTCTATGCTAACTGAGGTTTCGAAACGTGTTCCACCAAACAATAATACTGGGATAAATTTCCCAACAGATTGCGGTTTTATATATTAGAGACTGTTATTTCTAATAAAACTCGGCCGTTATAAATCTTTTAGCAACTAATCCAACATCATACTTCATTCAATTACGATATGGTTTACTTTTTATTGCGGCCGATCTACATCGACTAACCTGGTTGAATTCAATCAAGTTGATGTAGCGTACACGGCTTTGAGTAAAGCTGAGTTTTCACTCGAGTACATAATTTGGGTTAAGTCATATTTATCAAACCGGTGACAATTTGTAATAATGTGAAGCTACGTCTGATGTTTCTCAACGGTCTCACATCGGGTTCTGGATTTTGATTGTTTTCATAGACCGAATAACCGTGATAATCAAAAACTCAAACGTGCTCATATTTGTCGATGACGTAAAAATTTTTCATACTATTAATGGAATGCAATATACGGAGAAGCTTCACGAAAACTTAAATATATTAAGTGAGTGTTGTGATGGAAACTCACTATACTTAAATATTGAGAAATGCAAAATCATGCGTATTTTCATCGTAAAGGGAATCAGATAATTACTTCATACAAAGTCAACGGCGAAATATTGCAGTCAATTATAGGTATAATGTATTTGGGTGTTACATTTGCCGAAAATCCCAGTTTCAATAGGCATATTAAAAATTGTATTGCGAGGGCGAATGCCATGTTAGGATTTGTTAAACGATGGACAGACGAATTTAAAGATATTCAACCCTTATGATCACGGTCTGGAATCCGTACTATGCTATGCACATAAAAGGAATTGAAAGGATACAAAAGAAGTTTCTGATTTTTTTGTTAAAGAAAACTGACTGGGATTATGACCAAAATTTACCGGTTACCACTTTACTCAACAATACGCACGGATTACAAAATATGCACGCTTGAAAATAGACAAATTCTCGTGGGCGCGGATTTTGTTGGTAACGTTTTGCTCGGTTTCATTGATTCAGCTTACATTTTGGAAAACATTTCAATTCATGTGCCATGCAGAATATTTCGAAACCATGAGTTATTAGCACCAGAATACCAGTCTACAAACAACCCATTAATAGGTTGTCTAAATCATTCAACATCATCGATGGCCTATTTGACTTTAATTTATCAATGGATAACTTCAAAAAAATCCTGAAAAATTATTTTTAAAATTTTTAAACGTTAAATTAAAATTTGATTGAACGTATAGCATGTCCGAGCCATTTAAGGCTTGACGACTTCAATTTTATCCAGATCAATTTTGATCTCAAAATTCGGACGTATCCAGCACATTTCGCTTTTTTTAACTAAACGTACCCATCATACGAACTCATTCA
The DNA here is from genome assembly GCA_963691935.1 of Nephrotoma guestfalica. Lineage (NCBI taxonomy): Eukaryota > Metazoa > Arthropoda > Insecta > Diptera > Tipulidae > Nephrotoma > Nephrotoma guestfalica. Next base: position 308,629,867 of record OY829913.1, on the reverse strand, counting down.
AGTTTAAAAACGACAAGCTTTTGGCTGGCCCGAGTAGTTTGTGTCCAAGACTCGCTACCAAAAGTAATAGTCTTATCAGCGCTGTGCAGATACTTAATATTGTGTTGCGCGATATATTTCAAGACTTAAAAATTTCAATGATAACGTAGAATGGTCAGTAACCTGCTATGTTCGCAATGGCATGTTTGCAGAGACTAAGTTTAACAGATTTACCGTCGATCGCCTGTTGAAAATACTTCGCATGTTTGCCTTCTCGTGATAGCCATGTATAATATTTGGTTTTCGCTTCTTCATGTTGAAAAGATGTGTGCGCAATCTGAGTAAGCAGTTCTAAAATCCGTTATGAATTGGCGTAAACGATTGCTGATCAAAAACCCAACACGGAACTCGAAGTGTGTCTATCGATGTTTCTACTTTGGAAGAGATTGAGCGCGTGACAACTGTGATCGACGATGTTGTTGCCGGGAAGTTTTGTTTCTTGCACAGCATTTAGATCGAGATAGTGCAGATCTGCAGACATGCTGATCGAATAGTTGGTCGAGGCTCGCCGGGTGAATAAATCTGAATGCATACCTTGGTACAAATTTTAAATCGTTTTCGTGGCCAAAGTCGTTGTTGTAAAGCCAAGATAATTACCTGAGGCTTTTATTGAAGTTTTGTAGACAACTTTTTGTCCAGGTTGCGTTGTTAGTCCAGCGCACAGCCCTGTAGAAGAACCACAGGGTTTTGTCACGTTTGTTACGGGTTTGGTAGCGGTGGCCGTCGCAAAGAGACGGTGTGAGTTCTTCCTGAAGTTGCATACAAAGCCGGCACAGAATATGAGTTCTGTGATATTTGTTATCTCTGCACTTCAACCAATGGGTGGCCACCATGAAACTTGACCTGCAAAATTTTTCAACGTTAACCATAAACAAACTGCTTCAAATGAGACTTTTACCAGATATAACCCTTTAAACATTAAGTTTTATAAGTTTTCGAAATTTGCACGTGTACTGTATTCCCCAGTTTTCCCGATCTCCAACTTTTCACTTAATATATGGAAACTTTTCCAGCGATAGACACTAACACCAAAATTTCTTATGTATTGAGGTCTACTAGTCGACATCGTACTGCATAACAGCTCAATTTTAACAAAATTGTAGTTTTAGTGTTCCTCTAGGCTACATCAAACCGAAAAGGTCCTCAATTTTGATAAAATTGTCGTTTTAGAATGTTCAGAACAACCAAATTTGCATTGATCATTTATAAATCACATGTATAGTTTACCTAAATTTTCTGGTTAAATCGCAACCTTTCATCACTAATACTGTCTGCTAAAACAATAAACAAATTCGAAGAAACTTATAATTCACAATAACGATGGCACGGCATGTACGAGAGTAGAGTTCTAAAACCTCATAGAGCGGTAGAAGAACTGTGTAATCTATCATTTTAAAAGGTTTCAGTTACTACATTTCACATCTCGAAGTTTTATTTCGATCTGTTAATTCAGATTGTCAGTGATATTTTTTAAAATGGAAAATCTTGGAACGCGTTTGATTTAATCTTAGTAAGAAAACGTTTACAACAATGAACGTCCAAATTTTTTTATTAGTTTCAGTGCAGTTTGGTGTAAAAAATCTGTGCTTAAAATGTGCTACATTGGTGATATCAAGTGATCAGAAAGGAAATCGAATAAAACTTTCTGATCAATGTTTAACCGCCCGCCTTTCAAGGATCAAACTGATTTTGTCCGAGATTTATAACTGCAGACGAAACACGGAATCACAGCACTAAATCAGAATTAAAAAATTCAGCAGGAAAGATTAAGATCTCATTTGGGTGGAGATCTGGGATGCAAAAGAGATTTTATAAAATAATCTTAAAAAGGAGTAAAACAATAACCGGAAAACATAATTAAGAACTTTTAGCCAAACAGGACGCGAAAATTCCAGTGATCGATAATTTCGTGTTGCATGCTCATATTGCACGACTTGATGTACTTCCAGAGAAAAAAATTGAATAGTAAAATTAATATTCGAATTCTAATTTAATGGAAGAAAAACTCTTTGTTTTCACGAGGACAGTCCCTTATTCTAAAAAATAATGCTCTTAAAACTCGGCCCATGTTCATTGTAAGTTACACCACTTTTTAATTTAAAACTGAATATTTCAAAACATACAAGTGGGTTGTTACACAAAAATACAACTCCGGCGACGAGGTAAACTAAGAAGAAAGCTTTTTCAAATTTGACCCTGATTATCTCAGGGTATCTAACTATTTCGATTCTAAAGAAAACTAAGTTATACAACAACAACAAAACTACCTAATTGATGCTGGTATATCATATACGAGTATAACACAAGCACCAGCATCGTGTGGCTCTTTTGTGTTGTGCGTTTTTCCAAAATTCAATTGAAAATTAAAAACGGAAAATTTATTTATACAAAACATACAAAACCCCATTAATCCAACTCAATCAATTAATTCACCAAAAAATATTCTAAACATACACAGAAAGCCTACATAAGCCCAAAAGGAGCACAACAAAACAAAATAAAACAAAAAAATACGGAAAATAAATTATATTTTTCCCAAAAAAAATTTTAAATTATTAAAATCGAATCAATCAATTTTTCCATAATATGGAAAAACCAATGCCACAGTTTGTGTATTATTTTTACAAGAAAATTCTTTGTGCGACTCTACGAATACCAAATAGATTCGTACGCGACACACTTTTAAGAGGACAAACGGAGAACAAGAAAATTTCGGTTAACGATACGTCACTGTGTTTTAGCAGCATAGGAACGACATCATCTTAAATAACATGGGGATATTGCAAGTAAAGAAGTTTATCCACTTTAAATTTTAATTAGTTAATTTTAAAAATAACTGTTCCTTTTTGTGATGCTTTGTTGTTGTGCTTTTCTCGAAAAAAAAAACTAATTGTATTTCCATTTTATATATAACGAGGTTAAACGGGGGATGAAAGCTTTATCTTAACACTTTTTCCGATATTACATGTTCTTCAAAACTTTTTATTTTCTACCTATCTAAACAAATTCTGATCCTAAAAATAAGAAAATTGATCTTCGTAAAATTTTAATTAATTTATTAAAGAAAATATTTTCCCATCGTGCCTTATCAAAGGGAAACCCCAAACCCATATTAGAAAAATTTTCTTTCTCTGTTTTTGCTTTAGGATAATTTGTCGCTGATATACAAATTTACAAATCAATCAATTATTTGATTACATGATTTGATTATAACCTTGCCAGATGGAATGGAAATCATTCGCACCTACATAATTACGTAAGAGTGCTGATGAAGGCCACATTGTCTACCGATGTACCACCAGAACAAAAATAAGTTTAAATTAATTTTATAGAATTCCAAAAATTTATTTCATTATTTTGTTGCCCAAATATTTAAAAATATTAAATTTGAAAATAAAATGGGAATTCAAGAAGTGGAAGATATTTCCACGAACAATTTTTTTAATTATTCCATTCAAATTTATTTTATTTTTTTTTATGTTGTTTATAATACAGAAGAACTCGCAACTTTGGAAAATGTACCGTTCCAGGAGCTTTCGATCGCTTTGTTTGTTTTTAAATAAGAATGTAACAAAAATTATAAAATAAATTGTTTCTTGTTTTGGTCCTTGTGAGATTTGGCAAAAATATGGAATTCTTGAAAATCGTGAGCAAGTAGGTTCTATGAATTATTTCTTATTATTAACAAACAAGGGCAAGTATTTCCACTTTGTAAATTAAATGGAAGGCATCGGTGTAAATTCCGCTACAAAAATGTTCATTAAAATGATTTCATTTACAAATCAAATATGTTATGTTACCTGAATCTTCTCCCTTAAATCAAGGTTTAATGCAAATGAAACTATTTTGAGCAATTCGCAGAGCCAAACGGCCCTACATTTTACTTAAAAGTTGTCTGAGAGGAAAATCTCTAATCCAAAATTTCATCCTTTAAGAGGATGGATTCTTTTTGTACTGTTAATTATAGACAATTGGAGTAGTAGAAGCATTGGAGCGATTTAACTTAACAACACGTCAGACAAAGTTACTTTATCCGTTGCGTATTTACATTCTACATTAATTTAGCACAAGATTGTTGCTTACATTCGAATTTTGTTTTTTATTTGAAATTTAATTAATGGCATTTAAAAAAATCTAAATTAAAACTCAATAAAGTTTAAAAAAGACAAATTTATCAAGTTACTCATCAATTAGTTAATTCCGCTACAAGAAAAGTACCCTTTCTAACGAACAAATTAGATTTCAGCACGACTTCACTTAGTTTCAGTAACGAGTGGATGAACTTTATTTGAACTTAACTAGTAAAGCTATCATTGAAGTGACACACAGCAATGACGAATAATACAGGTCAGAGTAAAAATCGGCCTGAAATGTTTTAGAAACTGGTTTAAGTTTTAGTCAACCCAGTTCTATTTTTCAACCAAATATAATTCTAAATCGATACACTTTTTCCAGCGATGCTCAACCGTCTTTAACCCGTACAAATAGTAGTTAGATCTTTGTTCTGCACCGTAGATGCTTACGGAGTCAGTAACATTAAATGTTTTTTGTTTCGGTTATTTAATTTGGTGATTCTTTGCAATATACTCAAACGCCAATACTTCCTTCGTGGATATAACTCCAGTATTAGTTTCCAATAAAGTTTCAGAAGGTCGTCCTTGACAGCACTGATAACTTGCCCACTGTTAGTCCATTCAACACATATGTAGGTACATTACCTTAAGCCTCACACGCCAATCTCTTTATCTCTCTTTCTAGGTCTTCCGGCTTTCTTCACGTAGTTGCTGCTTGCTTTATAGAGTGTAGCTTGCATAGTTCTCTGACGAGTAACCTCCCACAGTTCCAACTCAGTTTTGACCAGCTCATACCTCCATTATGTTCCGGAACCAATTTGCAAAAGAACTGCAGCTTGTCCTCGGAGAGTCAAAATTAATGCGTTGAGCATTACTCGCTTGCACCCCAACAATAGTGCTGTACTGCGACATGAAACTACACTTTGAAATTCTCAAATGGGATCTCTCCATCGAATGTCGATTCAATTTACTCCTGAGCTTTCGGACTGTTCATCTTCAATAGTTTGTGAGGAATGAACTTCTACGCTAATCTTATTTTCTAGCCCTTTGAATCGACCGTCAAATTCTACTTCAAGATTCTTCTTCTCTCGTTTAAGCTTTTGTCCTTGAAGCTTACTTAATTAGATCGAGCTCAGAAAATTGTTCACCTTCCTCCGCTCGGCGCTTTGTTATTTATGTTCTAATTATCCACAGCTAAAGCAAGAGTGCCTTCATCATATCTCCAATTTCCAAGGATGGATTTTGTTGTTCAGGAGTAAGTAGGTGGTTGTACTGAAATGGCTGTACCCATCGCTCCGATTCTTTCATTTTTTATTTCTTTTTCGCAAGGCTGAACTTTTGCGATCTTGTTTCGGAATCCTGCAGTCTCGAAAGCAGCTCGTTCTTGTTGCCTCCGGTTGAAAGCTCGACGCTCACTATGAATTTTAAGCATTCCATGCGGATTAGCAATGGATTTTCCAAAGACTCGGATTTTAAAGTTACACATTTATATTATCACCAACACCTATAACTTCTTGAACAATTCACTATTTATCATTTATTTGTTCACTAATTTCACTTTTACCGATGATCACCGTCGTTTACAATTACTTTCGTTATTTTAATCTTTAATCTTTCGTTGTTAATTCTTGATGTATTAACATCGTTGCATGTTAAGAATAATCATCGTCCAATAAAATTACTGTATCAGCTTGAACTCGAACCAACGACCTTTGAAATGGTAGCACTTGTTGGTGTATACGTTAACCACTTGACCGCCAAGTGTTATATGTGTGACGTTTAACCAGAAATTATGAGTATTGATAAAAAAAAATTATTTTACCAAAATTCGGCATCTCTACACTCCAGGATGAAACTTACATAAGCTTTATCTATGAAAGTAGCTTTATCTAAGTTATAGCTTCCGTAGGAGCTTTTCAATGTTTGCAATGATGTAGGAAAGTGTAGCATTTGCATTGCAAAGTTATGTATACAAGGTGTTTGGCGCGTGTACCGACAATTTTTTTTTTTTGCAGATTGGATGGGTCATTCGGAAGCTTTCATCCCATAGAACTGATGTCCTAAGCGCCTCGGTAACTGAGATAAGATATTTTTAAGTTTTTTTTATTTACCCAAAATCTCGCCATTAAATGGTCATAACTTTTTTGATTGTAGTCGTAAAGGCACGAAATAACTTTTATTGTATTCTGCAATGTGATTCTAAATAAATCATTATTTAATACAACTGGTTTAAAAAAATGGCTTCTGGGCTTAACTTAAAAGGTATTTTCTTAACCCTGACCCCGGCAAAAGAGTATCTTTTATTTGGACCACCAAAATGGGTGATTTCTTGGGCATGTAGTATACCATTGGAAAGGGCTTAAACCAGGGAATTTTAAACAACATTAATTTCCAAATAAACTTTAGTTTTTTTCCAATGAATTTAGCAGGTGACATTTTTCATTATTTTACACATTTTTAGGATTTGGAAGTCCATAAGTCTATAAATGATTTATTTAGAATAAAATCACATTGCAGAATACAATAAAAGTTATTTCGTGTCGTTATGACCATTTAATGGCGAGATTTTGAGACGTGGGTAACTGCAGCAGGGAAACTTTCGAATTTCAAAATGAAACTTTGCATACCGATTAAGCCCAATTTATGCTAATTAGTGCTCACGGGAAAAAATTAGTGCTAGTCCAGGAGCCGAAAAACCGGGGAAAGAAAATTTCAAATTTCGCCTAAAAGACAGAATAAATAAAACCTGATTTCTAGAAAAAAAAAGAAATAATTTAAGCCTAATTTTAAAACTTTCTAGAAACCAATGAATTTGGCACTTCTGACAAATATAGTGGCTGAATTTGTGCTAATCCAGGATTGGCCCAATTCCATTGAAGAACAACGACCGTTGAATGAACAATTTTCTGACAAAAAGTGTTCTAGAAACCAATGAAGTTGGTTGGCACTTCTGATTACATATTCCAATCAGATATGTTCATTGCCATCCGAAAAATATAGTGGCAGAATTTGTGCTAATCCAGAATTGGCCCAATTCCATTGAACAACAACGACCGTTGAATGAACAATTTTCTGACAAAAAGTGTTCTAGAAACCAATGAAGTTGGCACTTCTGATTACATATTCCAGTCAGATATTGTTATTGCCATCCGAAAAATATATATATATATATATATATATATATATATACAACATAAGTGTTACTATAGCCATATTTAACTATATTCATTTTCCGATAAATTTACCATTTCGTAGAGTTGGATAAGTGCTGTGATAATTTCTCGTATAATACACAATATACCGGAAGTTGAGAAAACGAATTGTAGCTGTTTGACAGTTCCATTCATAATCCAGTGATAAGACCGCAACAAGACAAATTCGTAAAGCACAGAGAATACAATTTTATTTACATTTTTATTTGTTGCCGAGATATTGAAGTGTGTGAATGAATTAACCAAAACTGAACATTTGGAAATGAAAATTTACATGTGTTATTTTCTCAGAATTATCATTTAACGCGATGCAATTGCATAAACCAAACAACAATTGCCTAGATTTCAAGTTTACAGTGCTGTGTAATCTGGACCAGTTTTTATTTACATAAATACACTTTGTGTTTATATTAACAGTAATGCGTACGTTCAGAATCTAAACACAACCGTATTTGGTTCACGATAGCAATGTTATAAATGAATATTATTCTTATTTACATTTATTTTTTAAATATAAACTGATCTTTTTTTAATAAGATTTAACTAAACATTTCATAAGAGCTGCATGTCCAGTTTATATAAATTTTGAAAAAGAAGAAACTATTTTCTATAAAATTTATTGCGTTAGATGCGCAGATATCCGTAATAACAACAAAAGGAACGTAAGTTTTCTTCTTGTCATTTATCTAATCAATTTTTTTTAAATTTTCTATTACACATTGAATTTGGAAAAATTAAATTAAACCGTTTGCAAACTGTTAAATTATTTTAAAATTGGTAAATATTTGGTAAAAATCTTCAATCTTTCGCAATTGTATAAACATGTCAATATTGGAATTTTAATATGCACCAGCAGAGATTTCAATTTATATTTTATGGATTCTATCGTTGGGAAAACAGATGGCTTGAATATAACCGCAATATAAGATCAAATCTAATATGCAATTTGAAAGTATTACGGTTGGTTATAAAGATCCAGTGGTGTTTTGACTGAACCTATAACTGTTTACCTTGAACGTATAGTCATCCTTCTATGCCATGTTATATACACCAAGTCAAATTCGAACGAATTTTCATTTTAAAAAACACTCTTTTATATTTAAATATTGTAGCACCCACATCCATCGATCGGGCTTTAAAGATGAAAAAAGTATTTTCATATCATTTTTGATTGATAATTCTACAAATTCCATCAATTTGCATGTTAGAAAAAAGGCCGAAGTGAGTTTTTTGTTATTCGTATAACAGACTCAAATACATACATTAGATTAGATTTTAGTAAAGGATATTTTTTGTTGATGAATACCAAATGAAATGCCAACAATTTCAAATTACGTATAAGCAAAAGATAAAAAAAGGATGTATTTTGTAGATAGAAAACAACACAATTTTTAAAATTTTCTATATAAGTACCTATGAATATCCTGACAGTGCTGCTCTGCTATTTGATCGAATTCCTGAAAATAAGCACTCACACGTCGAAAGATATTTTAGAAAGTGGATTTCAAAGGAAAATTGAATTGTTGGTGAAACAGAATTTTATTTTTATAATTTGGTTTGGTTGTGTGTATTTGCGTATTCTTAAGCTCAACATTTACGAAAAGTATACGTTCTTATATGTTCGATTTAATATGTTCTCGTTCTTTAATCAATATTTGGTAAGAATAGAAGCCCAGATTATTCCTAAGAGAATATTTATTGATAAATTTTGTTCTTCCTTTCAAAATATAATAAAGTACAATACAATTACAAAGCTATATACTTTTAAGTGGTCTAATGAGAACAATAATCAAAAAATGTCGCGCCCAACAAAATATTAAAAATCAATTTATAATTCTTCCGCAGTAATTTCTCACCTAACACGTTTAAATAATAGCAAATCATCAAGAAAAACTTAAAATCAAAACGAGGAAAGCTACTGTACCACTCAGTTCCATGTTTTTCATGTTTATATTAATCGATATTTATACAAAATAAGAAGTTCAAGTATTGTTTTGCACAAACATTTTTCATTTTGTGTTTTCTACATTTATTTCAAACAGATTTTTAGATATCTTTGCCTATTTTTAAGAATGGATGGATGTATACAATACAGCCTATCTATATCGATAGATGATAGCTACTAAGGAGTGAGAGTAAACCGTGAAAAACATTAGTGGAAACTCGAAAAGAAAATCGTTTTCTATTTTTTGTGTATATAGTATAGAGGTATGTTGTATATATAAATTCGTGTATTTTAAATAAACACAAAAAATTTGTAATTAATGGATAAGAGTTGAAAGTATATTTATGCGATGGTGTAGAAAAAAACGGAAAATTTGTGAAAATCTTTTTTTGTAAATATTTTTACTTTACACATAAAATATGATTATTATCGTTCGAAATGAATGAAATTTTGCATGGTATGGTAGATTCGGTATTTTCGTTCTCCTTCGAAAGTAAAAGTTATTTACGAGTTTTTTAAATATAAAGCCATAGAGTTATTTTTGTATATTGCTAAACAAATGAAGTGCTGCGTGTTTAAACTCGCGTCTCCGCCGCTGAATTAGCGCAACATTGTGTATAATTGATGCCGCGCGATGAATATAAACAGCGGGAGCTAATTTATTGCTGATTACGCGCACACCTGAGTAGGTGGTTTACACAAAATAAAAACTTTTCATTCCAATTTATCTAATAGCTGCGAGATTGTATTTATATGTTACGTTACAGGTTATGTATACGAATCACACGCGTCTCATAATCCAAACGCAATGAACCAGAAGCGAAAAACGACAAAATATCTATATTATGTTACCATGATACATACGTGAGTACATACTCGTGTTATACGAATACATATTTAAATTCCCGATAAAATTTCACTTTATTTAATATTCCAAAAAATTTTTCCGATTTTTTCCATATTCATATTCTTCATGGGATTATGTGAAACGAAAAAATGTTGAAAAATTTTCCAAAATAAATCGAAACGGGGAAAAGCATTAGATGAAAATTAAAATATAAATAAACAAAACACAAAACAGACCTATTTTCTACGAAGATCCAAAAGGCTTTCATCGCACCCAAACCAAACCCAATAAATATAGAATAATATTATCGAAATGGCCCATGTATAAAACAGAATGGATCAAAAAGTTTACGAAGCCGTTTCGCCTATGCATGCCATATTCCATCAATTGCTTTGGTTTACAATGCCTTAGTATTATTTGACCTCAAACTCAGGAACTTACAATTTAAAGGTGGCGGATTTGCAAAATAACACAATGTTATATTTTAATCCACAATGGAAAAAGGGAAGCGGCTCGAAAAATCCCGTATTGTAAATATAAAAATTAGAAAGTTATAAAAAATTTATAAATTTAAAATTTTTATAACCAATACGGTTTGTGATGGGGTATAGATGTTATATAATATATTTGGTCAGGAAAAATTCGAGACTATTTGCGCTGTCAGACGCCATTCTAGAACTTCGTCAAAAAATATTGTTTTATTCTTATAACAAAATAAATAATAAATACATTCAATTTCTTCGTTTCTTTCTTTAGTTTTCTGGGGGATAAACTATGCCGTTATGTTCTTGTAATTAATTTGTAAAATATCCCAGTACCATCCCCAGTACGACACAACAAAAATCCAGCCCACATACGAATTGTAGCATAACAAGACCTGTAAAAAATGTCAAAATATAGGGTTTTCCAATAGGGATGATATGATTTTTAAGTGACGTTTCGGCCATTTGTAATATGTCATGATCTGCCATTTTTTGTTTCAGTATGTTTACAATTTCATCATGGTGAGATATACGCAAGAACAACCTTTACAAATTATTCAGTTTTATTATCAAAATAATCGTTCTCCAATTGCAACTTTTCGAGCGCTTTTGCCATATTATAGTCGTAATAATCGTCCAAGTGTGCTCGCTATTCGTCGATGTGTTGAAAATTTTGAGCGTACATTTTCTTTACATAATGTTGAAGTGCCAATAAGACAAAGATTCGCTCGAAGTAATGCAAATATTGCTGCCGTTCAGGCAAGTGTTGCTGAAGACCGCAATTTGTCGATTCCAAGACGTTCTCAAGAATTGGGACTGTCTCAAACCACAACCTGGCGGATTTTGAGAAAGGATTTGGGTTTGCATCCGTATAAAATTGTTCTCACTCAAGAACTGAAGCCATTGGACCACCGTAAATGTCGTGAATTTGCTGATTTTGCCTTGGAACAACATGAAAACGATAACGATTTTTTTAAAAAAATCATCTTCTTCGATGAGGCTCACTTTAATCTGAGTGGTGCGGTAAATAAACAAAACTGTCGATTCTGGTGCGAAGAAAATTCACAAATTATTCATGAAAAACCATTACATTCGGAATCATCGGTCTGTATTTTTTTCGAAATGAAGCTGGTAACACCGTTACTGTCAATGGAAATCAGTATAGATCGATGATAACCAACCTTTTATGGCCGAAATTGGAAGAAGTTGATCTTGACAACATTTGGTTCCAACAAGACGGGGCTACGTGCCACACAGCAAGTGCAACAATTGAACTATTGCGAGAAAAGTTTGGAGATTCAATTATTTCAAAAAATTGTGATATTGAATGGCCTCCAAGAAGATGTGATTTAACACCATTAGACTATTTCTTGTGGGGTTATTTGAAGTCATTGGTCTTTAGCAATAAACCAAACTCTCTTCAAGCTTTACAAGTCAATATTGAACGTGCTATTCATGACATACGACATGATTTAGTGGAAAAAGTGCTCGAAAATTGGGTTCATCGAATTCGTTCCTGCAGAAGAAGTCGTGGAGGCCATTTGAATGACGTTTTATTCAGAACTTAATTGTATCGATTGTATTTCACATTAAATAAAAAATATTTCAATTTCCTTAACAATTAGTGAGTTTTTTTTTAAAGAAATCATATCACTCTTATTGGAAAACTCTATATGTAAAAAGTTTGTAATTAATTTGTAAAAAATTCTAGTACCATTTTCATTGAATTCTGCTACAAGTGCTGGTGCAGAATTTGCGTCATAATCAATTGATTTGAATGAAATTGTTTTATGTCGGGCTAGGAGACCTTTTACTGTATTTAGCAGAGAAGCAATTTTGACTATTTTGAAAGGCACTTTCGGTATGATGTTCGGCCTGCTTCCCAGAAGTCACGTAATATAAATTTAAGTATTCACTACGAAAAAGGGGATTGACAGCCTCCACGAAGTATTAATAAATAGATATGGGCGTACTCTGGGCAATGTTCTGTAGAACGAACGAAGATCACCGATAAAGAAAAATAGAAGCAGCTCGGTAGCTGACCAAGCCTATACTTTTTGTAATGCTATACCTAGATGTACTGGACAAACATTACATGAAATAAGTGATGCCACCGGAAATTTTACTTTACAAATAGAATCTAAAAAAAACAACTATTGACCTAAAAAAGGAGAATATGGATCTCTTGGCGAGGCTAGAGCATATGGAACAATTATTTGCCAAGCTAAGCGAAGAAATTTAGTATCTAAAGCAAGAAAATGGAAACCTAAAACTGAATCGGGATTTAAAAGAAGAATGCGATATAGGAAGCATTGAACCAGATAAACTCATGTATTCCACTGATTACGATGAATTACAAAGAGAGACGGACTGGATCCTAAAGAAGAAAAAACAATTCAGGAAGATTAAGAAAAGAAAAGCTGAATCGTCACCTGAGGCTGAGCACTTAAATGGTAGGGGACAATCTAGTCCAGATTCAAAAGATGTTCTACTCAAAGCCTATCAACCAAAAGATATTAAATCTTCCAAGAACATTACACCAAATTTGGTGAAACCGAAAGAAAAATCACTCCCACCAATAAATATTGTGGGTGTAACCAGTTACCCAGAAATTCAGTCACTGATGAAGTCGGTTACTGACAAAGACTATAAGGTAACAGAATTAAACAATGACGTTTGGAAAATTAATACTCTGGACTCAGATACTTATAGAACCTTTTCTATGAAATTGGATTCTGAACAGTATCAGTTGTTCACTTACGAGACACCAAACAGGCTCGACCTATAGAAGTCATGGCAAGAGGTTTGCATCACACTTGCTCAAGCAAAGAAATAATGGAAGACTTACAAAATAAAAGTCTTAAAATACTACATGCTGTGAATATTTTTAAAAAGGAGAGAACATAAATCCAAGAAGGAAACCAAATTATCAATAAAAAGGGACTGCCTATTTTTATGCTGGTATTTGACAACAAAGAGAATGTTCAAAACACTTATGGAATAAAAGGAATCCTTCACATGCAGGTGAAAATTGAACCAATGAGCAGAACCACAACACGCATACCCCAATGCAAGAAATCGCAGGCATTTAATCACACCCAAAGATATTGCGGCCGGGATCCAAGATGTGTAAGCGTTGAACGTGATTGAACTCGCTTGAACACCTGTGCGAAAAACACCTATTGGGGATCTAGACTTACGATGTCAAAAGGTAAAGAATTGCTTCAAGCAGGGCATACATCAAAATGTGAATAGCCGTTATGGCCCAGTAACGGAACGAGGATACCTGACCGAATAGACTTTTTTGTAGCAAGAGGTATATCACAGAACTACATTAACATTGAAGACAGTAATTGTCTAGTATCGGATAATTCCTCGGTTATTATGACAGTCAGTGAAATGGCGATTCAAAGCGAGAGTGCACCCAGATTAACAAATTCAAAAACAAACTAGGATCTCTTTCGTGAAGTATTGGAGGAAAAAATCAATCTTCAGGTACCGATAAGAAATCCCCACCAGTTGGAAGATGAATTAGAACAACTCAATGAAGCGATTCACTATGCTGCTTTGGCAAGTACCCCCATTATACAAAATAAAAAGGAGCTTAACGTATCCTACCCAATGGAGGTTAGAGTCTAAACGACGGGCATGTAAAACCTGGCAAATAACTAGAACACCGAAGATCAAAACAATTCTTAACAATTTAAGTAACAGTCTCAAATCTCTTCTTAAAGAAGTTAAAAATGCGTCAATTAACAGATATCTAGTTAGCCTAACCGATGAAAAAAATTCTGATTAGTCTCTGTGGAAGGCGACGAAGGGACCCAAAATTCAAGTGCCTCCACTTAAAAAGGGGGATGGAACCTGGGCAAGAAGTCCTAAAGAAAAGGCTGATCTGTTTGTGGAGTATCTCGAGGATACCTTCCAACCACTACCAAGGCAAACGGCCAATGAAAATTTAATGTCAATCCACAAGCTAGATGATTTTGATATACGCCCAGTAACTCTCAAAGAATTAAAGGAAGAAGTAAAAAGCAACATGAATGTTAAAAAAGCCCCAGGAAATGACTTGATTACTTGCCAAATAATCAAGGCTTTACCAGGTAAAGAATTTCCTAAGCTATTACACATAATCAATATGCAATCTTTCGATTAAAATATGTTCCGTACCAGAAGTAATCATGATAGCAAAACGACAAAAGCACTCCACAATTGAACAGGTGCATAGAGTCACCCACATTATTGAAAGAACGTTAGAACGTAAAAAAGTATTCGACAGCATATTTCTGGGCGTCGCCCAAGCATTCGATAAAGTGTGGCACAGTGGACTGGAATTCAAGCTGCACAGAGATCTGCCGAGGCAACTCTATACCATACTAAGATCTTATTTATCCAATAGACATTTTCGTGTGAAATATGGGGCTGAATACTCCGAACTAAAGAAAATCTCTGCCGGTGTCCCACAGGGAAGGGCTTTAGGACCAATCCTGTATTTATTATATACAAGGGATATTCCAACAACAGATGAAGGAACCATAGCCACTTTTGCAGATGACACAGCAATCATGGTCATTGGAAGTAATGTCGCTGATACAACGAGCAAACTTCAGAAGATTACCAATGCGGTTTGTAACTGGACTAAGCGCTGGATAATCAAGCTTAATGAGACGAAATCCACGCATATTAACTTTACATACCAAGAGGCTTCCCATCTACCGATAGAAATTAACTCACGACCGGTGCCATATGCAAACAAAGCTAAATATCTTGGCATGACACTCGATGCCAAACTCAAGTGAAGAGATCATGTCAAAAAGAAAAAAAGAAGAAGTTAATATTAAGTTCAGAAAAATGTATTGGCTCATAGATAGAGACTTGCAATACACAACAAGCTGCTGCTATATCGGTAAATACTGAAGTCGATATGGACCTATGGTATTCAACTCTGGGGATGTACTAAGCAAACAAACGCCAAAATGATACAGACGTTTCAAAATAAGGTTCTCCGTAGCATCGTGAATGCTCCGTGGTACACAAGAAATGAAGACCTTCACAGGGACTTACAGATGGAATACATCAAAGATGAAATAAAAAAGCATGCCGCCAAACACCAAATAAGCCTCCTGGAACATGGAAACTCCTATATTCGCCATATGATAGATAACTCTGTCGTTGAAAGAAGATTTCAAAGAACGAGGCCACAAATCAAACAAACAATTCAATAAAGCAATGGCACAGAATAGATCCTTGTGATGTACCAGAAGTGACTTTACTCGCACGCTGGAGCAGCCAACACTGTGCTTTACAAACTGCTTCGAACTTAGTAAATAAGAGTTCAACAATTCGACTATTTAAATATTTAGGGGCGCAAGCCTCATCTAAAATAAACAAACCTGAAAGCTAGAACACTACCAAATAAGAGATTTATTATGATAACAAAAAATTACAAACACACATGCATATGTACACGGATTAAATGAAAATGGATTTTATGTCAGTTTTTCGTCTGTCATTTGTGATAAACATTTGTTATGTTCTATATGCTTGAACTCAAAACATAAAATTGTCTAATTCCAATGGTTAAACGTGTTTTATTATACTCATTACAGTACGTTTAATTGTCGTAATTATAATTAGGATTGTAACAATGAAAAAAAGATAACTTCTATTCCATTAAATCAGTACTTGTTTTACAGGCTACGAATATACAAAAATATAATATAGACATAAGTAAATATTAATCCTTTCTTACGTGGTTTCAAGATAACTGAAATGATACCAAACGACCGACTTTATTATGACGATGTATTGTTATTACATTTGTTAGCAAAAATTAAACAGCTAATCAAAGGAAATTTTTTATTTGAACCGAAACAGTAAAACATAATTTATTTCTGATCACTCCAACGCCCAGAAAACCCAGAAAATGGATGCGCAGTTTAAATTTTTACGTTTCCAAAGGATGAAATGTCTTACTCAGGTTGTTTTTGATAAAACTTCAAGCTTCATGCTTCAAAATTATTTTACGTTTTGTTGCTATACATAAAACACATTTTTAAAAATTTTTTTAAATGTCAAACCGGACACTTTTATTAATACGGGTCGGATGTGCTACGCTCTAAAAGATGCACAAATTTTAAACATCGCATTGCTCATAACTAGCGTAGCAACCAAAAATTTTCTCATCTTTCATGTTAACGTAACAAACAAAACGAAATCGTTACGATTTATTTGCCTAAAATCTGTTTACCAATTAATAAGTCAACCATTTAACTTTCCCAAAAGTGTCCCTGAAAAAGAAAATGTTTAATTTAAATTTTTCATTTACACAAAAAGTTAACCGATTTGCATAATTCATTAGATCATTAAATTTAATTTTTTTTCTCCCTCCACTCTGTAGTCTTCAACATGTAATGAAAGCTCAGCACAAAAATTAAAAAAACACTGTGCTCAATAAATTTTCAACTAAACAATGTGATCAAAATTTCGTTTTTTCATGAAAGGATACATTGAAGTTAATGGACAGAACTTTTCGGGCCCCACCGAAATAGAACAGAAAACAAAATTTAGCACTTTAATAATTTTATTCCGCAATACGGTTACGTACAAATTTAGTGCGAGAAGTGGAGTAGTGTATATTCGAGTATACATATATGATCAGTAATAGCTCACACATTCTACAAAAGGAGATAATCAATTTTCAAAGATAAAATTTTCCTTCTAAGAATTCTGAATGCTTTGCTTTTTCTATTTTTCCAAATTATTTAAGATACATCCAAAAATGAATTTGGAAATTTGGTATTTATTAAATTATAATAATTAGCCGTTTTCTATTTCAAAATAACAAATAATTTTGGAATTGAGGGAAAGATAAATAAAATAATAATTTATTGATTATTCAGCTACATACCTACATTGTGACACGTGTATTGATTGGATTTGATGAAAAAATATTTATTGGAGAATAAAATGTATCCTTGAAGAATATGAGGGTATCACTAGGCCATAAATAGTTTCGACGATAAATTTTAAACATCCGCGTGCCAAATACAATTTTGTATACTCGTATAACACTGTTGCCAATAATAGAGAAGGGGATTGAGTCAGGCTGCACCAATAAATTCTCTAAAATATAAACACAGGTATATCTTTTCGAAAATAGAATATCGCCAGTAACAGGTGCAGGACACGTGTTTTTTAATAAGAAATTTTACCA
Organism: Nephrotoma guestfalica; assembly: GCA_963691935.1. NCBI lineage: Eukaryota > Metazoa > Arthropoda > Insecta > Diptera > Tipulidae > Nephrotoma > Nephrotoma guestfalica. The sequence goes on along the minus strand of OY829913.1, from coordinate 308,612,053 downwards.
TAAAATATAAATGTTCGATTCGTTAGATAATCAGAACAGTAAAATTTCTTCTGTGCGGGGTGACTTAATAAAAAAAAAAAATATTTTTTAGTTTAAGGGGACACTATTATTTTGTACCATCCGAAATAAAATAAGCCATCCAACATGTGTACTAGGAAAACAAATTTGGTAAGCGCACACGCGTAAACGTAACAAAAAATCATCTCATCTCTCATTTAGTTGCGCTATTGAATCACCGATGGAACTTAATTAATTTTCCACATAAATTACCAAGGCATGATTCAAAATTATGATTGAACTAATCAATCAATATTTTATGGTTGCGCTCTTTTCAGATACCGGCATCTAGTATTCAAAAAATTATAACACAATCATAAATCGTAATTAAATAATGTACGTACATACCGCATACTGCTTTAGTTTGCATTCCAAAACAATTATACACGTAAATAAGTAATAGCAAAAATAAACCAATTTTTCCATAAAAACTAGAATGTGGAAATAAAAAATACTACAAATAAAAATCGACTGTAGTGGTACATTCGGGTTAAAACACGATCATCAAGCAAGCAATCAAACTCTTTATATGGATAAAAACTAATTAATACAAAATTCCGTTAAATTTCCATATATGATTCATTCAGCCTGTATGTGAAAATGAAAGAATACCGCAATTTTAAATATAACATCACAACGGAATTAAAGTAGTCACTCGTGCAGATTAAAAGTCTGTAACTTCGCTACAGCTTCGAAGAATTGGCGGAATGAAACTTCCCACTTAAACTTTTCTCATAAATTGGGAGAAAGCTTTCTCGTTGTTTGCAAATATTTTGAAAATTATATTGCATTTCGTACAAACAATTAAAAACAAAAAGGTTGGAAGGTAAATTTCAAACAAAATTAGTTTACATCATTTTTCAAAATTTCATACTTGAACTTTTTCCATTAATTGGGAGATCCTCGCGAAATTTGGAGAAAATCTGTGTACCGGAAATGACAGCTACAATGAGAGCCTTTTCAATTTTTGCAATGCTGCTGGAAAGGTTAACATTTGCAAAAAACGAAAACGAATTAAAATATTTAAATTCATTTAAAGATTAAATTTTCAACTAACTGGGTAGATTTTGTCCGTTTTCTGAAATCAATCAATCAATCAAAGCAGCAAATTTAAACGAAAGGATGGATTGCACGAAAGCAAAGTAGACTAGTTATATACGAGTAGAAGAAACGAAGCGAAAACAAACGGATGAAATGATTTAATTCAAATGTGTTGCATTTCGGCTCTTGCGGTAATTCACAATACATGTATTTTCGTATCGTAGTCTCCTTGGATTGTGAATATCGGAAAATCATAAAAAAAACTGATTTCGGATATTAATGACTAAAAATGGTTAAATTAATTTATATGTGATGACATGTGATTTTAATAATGATGAAGAGATTATCAAGAACGATGATAAAAATTGCTCATCAGCCTGAAATGCTTCCTGAAATCAATTTACTAATCTACAGGCCTTAGCTTGACCTCATTATTTTGGCAGATGAAACAAATGCGAGGTATCGTCCAATTTATGAACTTATTGATTTCACCGTCTGAGGTATCGACGGTATTTTATGGTATTATGAGGTATTATACGAAATCGGTATTTCCGCCCTGAAACCAGAAATCGGCAATTTATAACAGCAAAAAAATTTGCAAATAATGGTTCCTTAACAACTCAAAAATATAACTATAAAAACCCAATTAGTACGCAAAACAAGGTTTCATCAATTTTTAAATCGTTCAAGACAAAAAAAAACGTTTTGGACTCCTTTCCTCACAAATTCTTAAAAAAAATCTTTGAGATGAGAAAAACACCTATATAAAATGAAACTAGGACCACGGAGGACCCACTAAATCAACTTTCTCTAAATCAGGACCAATCGCAATCAGTTTACACCAAAACCATACGAGCAATTTCCGCAACCGGAAAATAGTCCATCATGAATTTACAATTCAAAATTGTCAACAACTTCCTAATAACCAGAAAAGCCAAATATTTAGTCAGATTCGGAATGCACTTATGCTGTGTGTCTCATGATGATTTGTCTAAATTTCTGACTAACTATGAAACTAAATTGATAATTGGGTCATTCCGATCATTAGGTTCCTCGATTGCTGTTATCTTCATAACTGGCGGTTGATAAACCTCTAAATAGTTTACCAAAACATTAGGCAAAACAAATGTTGTTGACTTTGGATTTTGACAAAATATGAATAAAAATAAACAACCCCAACTGCAAGATTCCTTAATATGTAAGAACTAAAACCGGAGGAGAATAACTAAAAAATTCTATTATGATGTATGTTTGGCGGGCCTGCTAAATATGTTGATTATTACGCTGCCTACTTAAACCGCCAAAATTTGTTTCCGAGTGATCAAATTTATGTGCGGCATCTGGTTACCCAAATGGCAAACTTTCACCATTTATCTTCATTTGATTGCATTGCCAGAAGCAACGTAACATACCAAATAAGTATCTTACATTTAATGAATAAGAGCATCTAAGTTTCTAAAATGAAAAAATATCCCTTAACAAACAGTTTACGATGCTAGGTGTGTTCAGTTTACCAATTGTCCAGCAACTTAATTTAACCTTCCAGCATACAGGTTAGTGGGGGTCCTATATATTCGAATTCGAAACGAAACCACAAATACTAGTTATAAGGATGTGATTAAAATCAAATACGAATCTTAATAGGTGATTCGTTTTTGAATGGTACCAATCGAGATGATCAAACCACAATCTAAATGAGGAGTAACATTTTTTGTTTATGATTGATTTGTCTTTATTATTTGTGTGGGTCGTGTGCGTGATCACTCAAAAAAAACTGAACCAAATCTCGAATTTTCAATGATGAATTCGAATACACAGGTGACAAGCTGAGACAATTCATTGTCGTGATATCCTATAATATTCCGGCCGGCTGTATCAAATATACCACAAGCAAGAACATGTTTAGAATCAATGGTTGTCCTCCGATTTATAATAAAAAATATATCAAAAAGTATCACCCAAGTGTTGTATGTAAGTTTCTGCATTTCATTTTCCCCGCCCACATATCTGAACACGAAATAAAGAATAATGTTTCATTATGCACCTCTCAGTGGAAGACAGAAAACCAAAAAATAAAAACATATAAAATGAAAATGAATGTGTTGCAATATTTATTACTGAATCCTTTCAATAGCTTAAGTGAGCGTACTCTTTTCCCCTTTTTCTTGGAAAAAATAAAGGGGCGAATATGTTGTGGCCAACACCCGACTTTGTTTTACCACGAATGTATACACGGATCTCGAATACACCATACTTAATTTCTAAAGCGAAAATATTAAACTTACTGTTGGTAAAAGTGTCTTGTATAATCAAAAATAATAATTCCTGCTTAAAATTTCAGAATATCAACAAGGTCAACCTTTGTTGAAAGTGTATTTGAATCTTTTAATTCTTTGTCGCTTTTGTTGATGCGACACTTTTCAACTTCCTGCGGAAGCCCACTTCCGGTACACAAATTTCCACCACATTTTGAAACGATCACTCAATTTATGACGAAAGCTTTAGTGTGCAATTTCTTTACAAATAATCAACCTGCCTGAACTTTAAAGATGCCGAATTTTGGTGAGAATAGTTGAATTGCAATAAATGAAAAAGTTCCTACGGAAGCTGTCACTTCCGATGGACCGATTTCGGCCAAGTATCATTAGGACCTCATAACTTATGGAAAAAGCTAATTTTCTCGTGGAGTGATATACTTTTCAAAATATTTGCAAAAAATTAAAAAGTCCCAATGGAAGCTGCCACTTCCGGTGGACCGATTTCAACCAAAAATCAATGGGATCTCCCACTTTATAGGAATAGCGTAAGCATGAAATTTTATCCTGATTAGTTAGTCGGCCTAACCTGTAGAGAACGAACAAACGTTTAGGTTGCACGGCACCACACAACAGAGATTTCTTTAAAAAACCATTTTTTGGATTTTGGCGCTATAGCGAAAGGAAAATCTGCAAAAATCTCCAGGTACAAAATTTTCATGGTTCGGATATTTTATTTTACTTCGTAAAATAAAGTAAAATTGGACATGCGAACTTTAATGCCTTGAGTATCCGATTATTAACTAGTACATAAAAAGCAAAAAACCGGTGTTTAGCGTTTACCAGAGTGTTCCTAATCTTTCTTGTGTTTCGATATTTCCTTAATTAAGTGAGCTTACCAACTTCGAATTTTAACTACACTACTGTTTTCTATCTAATAAAAGTTACAATCTTTTAGAACTATTTTTCTGACAGTGTACACTAGATTATTAAAAAAATTACTTGATGGGTCAGACACGCTTCAAAGTTGAAACCTGTTGGGACGCGAACTACCCAGGAGTCGAGCCCATACTTTTAAACACATCATCACCATGCGTGATCATATTTAATATCCACGCATCGACCAAATAACATAAATTCAATGAAATCGAAAATTAATGCCAATGATATCTGCGTGCGCGTTTCCAAACAAATATTGTATCTCAAACAAGCAGCACCTAAATCAAATTGGTTTTGAATAAATTTTTGATTGGGTTTCTCATTTTGTGAACACAGCAGCAGCATCAATATCAGTAGCAATAGCAAGAAAACGCGAAAGAAGACATAAACAATTTCGTAAAAAACATTTGATGGAAAACTCAATTTGTATTTTTTCGTTTCCCAAAAAGCTTTTTGAGTATCTTTTGGTTTTGTTTTTATTTATTTTTCCGAGTATGTATTTCCTTTTCATTTATGCTTGCTTGCTAGACTGTATGACTGTTCAACATATATACGAGTACACCAAACACGTATATGTACTCTTTCTCTCTGGACCTATACTGTACACAAAAAACTACAACACAAACATATGATATTACCATGGTGTGGCGTGTAGGTAATTTCCATGTCCTTGAGAATACAATGTACGTAAAATCAATAAAATTTCCAAAACAGAATAGTACCAAATGCTATGTATATATATATATATATATATATATATATATATATATATATATATATATATATATATATATATATATATATATATATATATATATATATATATATATATATATATATATATATATATATATATATATACATATATATATACATACATAAAAGACAAAAAGGTGAAATTTTGTAGGTGAAATGGAAATAAAAGCAGAGAAAATGAAAAATGGATGAAAAACACATATTATGTATATGTGTTCGTATGTACAAAACATACAATACATATGTGAGAGTAGGAAAATATTACGAATTTGAATTTAATCGTTTGCTTCTTAAATAAAATTTAATTTAAAAAATGGAAAAAGGCTAACATAAAAATCCAAACGTAGTTTACATATGATGATTTGATTTTCGTTTTACCCCAGTCTCGTAGTTGTTAGTGGTGGCACCACCTCACTTTTATGTACATACTATATGTAGTTTAAAAATATAATTTTCTTCTAGTGTGAAACGATGTACATGTTTGTAAGCTTTTTGGAATGATAAATATTATGAGTAACTTTTATTATGCTCGCAGCATTAAATTTTTGGGCAGGCATTGTAGAACATGCAGCAAACGAAATAAATTCTTCCTTCTCCTCAATAATGATGATTGTTGTTAAGCAAAGTATTCCTGTACATTATACAAGAAAATTAATTGAGATTTTAATTCTTTCGTATTTTTCTTTTAATTTCGACAGAATTTCACAGAAAATTGAAAATTGGATTAGACATTAAGAGGCGGGTTTCTGTGACGATTGAATGTGGAATATCATATTATTTTGGATATAAAAGTAATTGCTTTGTGTCGCGATGCGGTTGTAATTGAAAACGATTGAAGATTATTTGTTAGTGTATGGTGTTACAACAGTAAAGGCAACATTATTTCTATTATATGGGTAATTTATCTTTAGGAGGTTTAATTGATTAAAACAGTTACCAAGTGAGGTTAAAGCAGCAAAAATTTGAAACCGATCTTCCTCAATCAGAAATCAGTACCTATGCGATCGCGAATGAAGTCGCTTAGTTTATATTTAAATTTACATTTAAATTTTGAATCTTTGCTACTCATTTGTTATTTTCCCGAATAAAAAATTCGATTTTCGAATAATAAATTGTAAATTCGTGAATTTCGGGCAGTACCACGGCTACAAATTGGTGGATGTTGGTTTCAGAGTTTCCAACGTAGTCGAGTATGTTTATGTAGACAAAACTCTTAACGATCACTTCTGTGCGATCCGTAGGGGCCGAGTGACATAATTTCAAATGTTTAAGAATTTTTGTTTCACACTCAGTGAGTGAGATTGCGGTTCCTTACATCAAATACTAATTCAGAACTGCCTTGCTTACCGCTGTGAGGACCGTAGAGACAGAGTTAAATAATTTCAAATGTCAATGTGACACAACCTCAACATGCGTACCATAAGGGTAGGTCGATGGACACGGCATTACATACCTTGGTTCGGGAAATTGAGAAGTCACTGAATTTTCAGGAATACTCGTTGGTGGCGTTTCTCGATATCGAGGGTGTTTCCAACAACGTGAAGATGGAGGCAATTAGGGAAGGATTGTTGCCACTTGAGATTGAATACCGGTTACATGGTAATTAATCACCTGCTAGATAGCAGAAGGGTTATGACGGAGATGGAGGAAACCTCCGTTAAAAAATGGGTTGTTCGGGGAACACTCCTGAGAGGTATCCTCTCTCCCCTTCTTTGGAATGTAGTAATCAATGAACTACTATTGGAACTGGAGGGGGAAGGAGTAGATGTGGTTGCTTATGCCGATGACGTAGCGATAGCTGTCTTGGGGAAGCACCTATGTACAATCAGAGATGTGATGCAGAATGCGTTATCAACCACTGCGGGTTGGGCCAGCAGATGTGCGTTGGGGATTAACCGATCTAAAACAGAGCTGGTCCTTTTCACTAAGAGATATAAAATTCCGGTAATGGTTCCACCAAGTTTAAATGGTACTATGCTGGCCTGACTGATAGGGCGGGATTCCTGGGGATTCTTCTCGACAGTAAGCTCAGTTGGAAAATAGAAAGAGTGAAGAAGGCCTCTGTGGTACTCTACTTCTTGTAAAAATGTCATCGGAAGGAAATGGGGCTTGAAACCGGAGCTGGTGCACTGGCTTTACACGGTAGTAGTACTGCTGTATGGTGTGAGTATATGGTGGCCAGCTCTGGAGAAATTATCATACAGGAACATGATGGTGAAGGTGCACAGAGCAGCCTGCTTACTCATTTGTGGGACGTTGAAAACGACCCCCACTAGTGCCTTAGAGGTCACCTTCTCCCGTTGGATATTATCGGTAAGCAAATGGCGGTCAACACGACCGCCCAGCTACCAGCGATTTCGGGGTAGAAGTGCCTGCATCAAGGGAACTCAGCTATAACCAATTCTGTGAGGGATGACCTGATGAATTTGGATTATATAACACTCCTTTTGTGCTTTTGCAAGCATTTTAAGGTGATTTTCCCATCTAGAGAGGATTGGAAGAATGGTCTCATTATAGAGACCGCGGTAGTTAAACTCTTCACCGACGGCTCCAAGCTCGATGGTAGAGTGGGAGCTGGTGTGTTCTGTGGGGAATTAAATGTAAGTCTATCTTTTCGTTTAGCTGATTACTACAGCGTGTACCAGGCTGAAGTTATAGCGATTGAAGAGGTCATGAACTGGTTGAAGCACCATGTAATATCGTTGACTGATATCTCTATCTGTGTGAACAGCCGGGCGGCCACTCAAGCGTGACTTAGGTAGAATTGTAAGGGTACTTACCGGACACTGAATTTTTGGAGATCATGCGAGAAAGCTGGGTCTGGATGCAAATGACTTCTACAGCAGCTGCAAGGACGAGGAGGAAGAGGAGACTCTTGTTCACTTCCTATGCTCATGTCCTACGTTAGCTGGCAGAAGACATGATCACTTGGGCAAATACACTATGAACAGCCTCTCTAACATCGAAAAATGTAATGTGCGAGATCTTTTACGTTATGTGAATAGCACTAGATGGGTTTAAAGGGAATTTAATGATGTCGAATCCTGTGGTATCACAATGGGACAAAACTGGCCTAAGTGTGCGATAGCAACCACTGAAACCTAACCTAACTTAACCTACAGACATCCAAGCATCCAGTGAAGAAACAAAATTTTTATTTTTAGAAACAAAAAGATTTTGGGCCTAGGTTTATTTACATTTTTATCAGGATTGGTTGTTCGTACACACCGAAATTAATTTTAAAAATCGATCAGTTGAAACTAACAAAAAATCAACAAATTTGGAGTTCTACTGTACCCGGGGTGAGGATAATATATGTTTTATAAACACGTTTCCGCAAATTATTTCGAAAACTCTAAGAAAAGATTAGTCGGTGGCAAAAATATTTTTATAATCTACAACATACTTTTCGTTATCTTTTTTCACAGAAAATTACCATTTTTGGTAGGTAAAGCATACCTAGATACAAATACAAGATGCCGCACTCAAGTTTCAACAGAAACATCAATTAGATGCCTTAGCAACCTAAATATTTTTATTCACCATTTCCCAAATAAATTTCGAGATTTTGAACAAAATAAATTCTATGCCTTAATTCTTTTTGAACGTCGTTTCCAGTATTAATTGGATATCCAAAGATCTTTGTACTTACGTATTCTACAATAACGTTCTTTAGAAGTAAAAAAAAAAGTTTTGACGAAATTGCGTTTGTATCTCGACGACAACACATGGTAATGAAGCTCTACAAATATACATGAACAACAGGCAAACTTTTTCGCCTTCCATCAACATAAGTTGAGTTCAACTAAAAGTTGAATTGCATAAACCGATTTATAATCTGCAGTTTGTCGGTTGTGCGGGAACTTATTTCCATAACTTTATTTAAAAAATTTCTTAAATTTATAACTGATTCTGTGCAGGGGAATAGATTATTTGTTAGTAAAATATTCCCATCCTCGTCGTCATTTCATTTTAGCATGTACATGTTTTTTCTATACAAGACAAGCTTTGCTAGTCCCTTCTGCTCAAACCTAGAGAGATAGATAGAACTTACATCCGTTTTTCGTTCCTAAATAAATATTGAAACGGTGAACAACTGAAAATGAAAAACTTTTTACTTTCAAATCGCAAATGAATTAAGCTCATGATAACAAAGTTCGCTCGTTTTTGTTTTTCCATAACAACGTTAATTCTATTTTTGCTTATTTTGATTCTCGGTAAGAAAAAATAATAAATGAAAAACACAACTACAACATATAGCGCACAAGATGAATATGAACCAAATATTTTCTGTTGTTATGTTCCTTGTCGACTTTCAATTACCCTTAAAATAAAATTTTAAAAGGAAAAGCTCCAACAAATATGAACAACAACAAGACAATAAGATAAGTAAAATTTTGAAAGCTTTCGATCGTTTTCTTATGTTCTTTGTATGGTTTTCTATATACATGTTTACCACGCCCATAATATTTTATGTGTGTAATATACAAAAAGCTCTCTCGTTTTTCCCGGTACACTGGTGTTAAGCAGAACAAAACCCAATTTCTGTTCAGAGAAAGGAAACGTATTTATAGAATATAGCAGAAAAGTGGTGTGTATAGGGAAGACGGCAAAATGAAGCACAAAAGCAGAATAGAACGATTTTCCTTTGTGTGGTTTTTATTGTATTTTTTGCAGCTGGCATACAACCTACTCACGAGCTTTTTGTTTTTGTTATGGTTATTGTTTGTACCTATATAATGTAATCTATATTCAGCTTTTCTTGTTAATGTTAATTTTCTTTCTAAACTTTGAATTCAAAGTGTTTCGTTTCGTCTGACGGCTTGAAAAGTTTATTACAAATGTCATTGAATAGAATAGTAAAATAGGTTTTCCATAAACCACCTCTATATAATTACACAGCAGCAAAGTACACGATTTTGAATATAGTGTAATAGCGTATAGCGTTTATCCTTTTTGTTTATCCTTCTATGTGGTGAACAAAGAAATACTTTAAAAATTCCATTCGACTTTTTTGTGTACTCCTATATATACACATAAACCGATTACATAGAGTAGATGAGAATACTCGTAGAGTCTTGTGGGAGGGAAACCCGAGGCAAATTATTTTAATGTTTTCATTTTGAATTTATGTGTTATGAATGAATTTTTTTTAGCATTTCCACTCGGTACAGTCAATGAATTGAATGTGAATTTGTAGACAATATTCCGAGTATTTTTCGATTTTCGGCGTGCAGTACTTTTTGTAAATTTATATTAGCCCATGAAAATTAAATAATAATGTTCAGATTAGTGCTAAATATTTTTACCATTTAAAGACGTTTTCTAAAAAAAGTTCAATTTCAAAAACAACAACTTTGGAAAATTTCCCAATAGGCAAATTTAATATTGTATACTGATGGAATAATGAAATTTGGGTATGCAAAGTGTCCCAGGGAAAGTATAATCGGCAATGTATCAGGTTAAAGGTTAAAAAATGATAATCAGAATTTTCAATTAGTACATCATAGCTTGTGTACGAGTGTAGCTACATTTAATGATGATTGAACATCTTGGTACGATGGGGTAGCAACTAACTACCATAATCTAAAATCGTACTCCAATGCGCGTGAAACAAAAACAGAAAATGAAAGCACACAGAATAAAATTTCAATATTTTCTCGGTTTTCTGATTATTTTTACAAATTTTTACAAACTTTTGTATCTACCCAACCACACCAAATAAATTTAGCACAATAATTTTTTTGTTGTTCTATTCGAAGCATAAGTTTTATCCCAAAAAGTTTTCATTTTCTTTCTTTTTTTTGTGTGTTACACAATGGAAATTCAATAGTATTAGTTCAGTTAGCAACATGCGCCCCATAAAAAGGAAAAGCGTCGTACAAAAAAATTTGAATTGAAATACTACTACTATAGTATCCGAATGGGGTCGTATTTGATTATCACCACTCAGCCCTGTTACTCCCCGTCAATTCAAACCCATAAAAAAATTACGAAAAGAACAATAACAAAATTCTGTCACCCCCGTTCTCTAGTACACTATATATATACACTATATATAATATATATATATATATATATATATATATATATATATATATATATATATATATATATATATATATATATATATATATATATATATATCCGTTATGAATTTTCAGGCGTTTTCTTCTTGGTTTTCCCAACTTTATCTACTCTACTATAGTAACCGAGAGTAAATCGTATTTTCCAGAATACATTACATTACACAACAGTCATTGTGCCGCGCATGTTCACTAATAGACCAAAACTGGAAGAATATAACAAAAACAAATTTGTTGTTGTACGTTCATTTCTTCATTTCGTCCCTTCTCAATGAAAACCAAAATATAAATTTTCTCTTTCGTTTTCATTAAAACATATCGACGGGGTGTGCTCGTGTGTGTATGTGAAAATATAATGTCTGAAAATGAGATTCGCGCAGTATATAGATTATACAATAAAAGCTCACATAATTTTCCATTTTCGTTCGAAATTTTGTGCATTTGTGTTTCTGGTATACTGCTTTTCCACTTAATGATTGTGTGTTAGAAAGTGAAAAGTGGAAAAATATGGTTGGAAAATTATTATATATTTTTTTTTATTGTTTTGAATACATACTCGCACGTGTTTGTACTCATTATGTGGTATTGTTGTAGGTTGGAAAACCGAACGAACGAAACAAAATTTTTTTTGTACGCTTTCTTTGTTTGACTGGAAAAATATAGATTATGGAAATGTGTGAGTACGGAGTACACTTTACGGTGTGTATGATCGGAAATTATTGTGGAAAGTGGAAAAGAAGAAAACGAAAATTGTTTTTCGGTTGTTGTTATGTACATGTTTGGTATTTTTGCTACGAAGAAGATTATGATTGATGAAATGGAATAAAGAAAGCTGGAAAAACTTTAATAGAAAGCACACAAAAAATGGTGAAAATGCTGAAAAAATAAATTATACATTTTTCAGACGTATTTTTAGATTTATTACAAACCCTGAGCATTTTGTTATTGTTTCTGTACTGCCATTTTTTACTCCATAATTGTTGTTAGTGTTTTGTGTGTGCCATTCCATTTCTTATGTAAGTAAAAAGTTATTATGCCGTATACCGAAAATTTTCATACCATCACCATTTTCCGTAAAGTTTTTCTTCATGTTATATGTATATTATGTATTTTGTACTATATACGATTATATACCTATATATGGGAATTGTTTGGATTCCGTCAATATATTTGCTGTTATGCTTGATTTGTTTGCGCTTAGTGTTTTGCTGGATCATGATTTTGTCGACGACTATACGACGATGAGGATGAGAAATTTGTGTGAAAGTGATTTGTATCGGGGTAATAAATTACAGTTATTTTTCTTATGGCCGTACGTACGAATACTATACTACTACTACCAAGGGAATAAAGAAAATGTGGCATATGATAAATGATGGTTTAACGTTAGATTTTAGTGCTTGTATATGTGTATATGTATAGCAGGTATATATTGTTGTATGATTTTTTAATGGATTTGTATTTAAGTGAATGAACTAAAGAACGGAAATAATTTGATTGAAAGTAAAATAATAAATTTTATGTTTTTTCCGGATGCTAACAAAATAAAACGAAAAATTGTGGAATGAAAAACAGCACGCAAAAGAAAATTGAAAATCTCATCAATTTATCGGAAATTGCTACATAACAGATCAAGGTTATTTACGATAAAAAAAAAGTGTGCATATTGTGATTGAAATTTTTCATTTTTGGGGAAAATTGTAAATTTTGCTACTTCTATGGTTATACAATAATAGTATATGAAGTGCATGACCGTATAATGCCGCTATGCATAAGAAGCAACTGAAATTTTTAATAGCAATTTTAATTATAAATTAATTAAAATAAATCGAGAAATTATCTGAAACTAAAAGTAAAGAGTGTTCTTTGAAGTAAGAGTAAGTTGTACAGGTTCAATCAGCATCTGTCAGAACAGATCTGTTATTGCATATAACTAATTGAAACAACCGAGGAATTGAAAATGAGGTTGATATACCTCTGTAGCATATGTGATGTAATCTCGTTTACCCGATTTAAAAATTGGTGTAATTTTTGAAATTTTCCATTTTTCGGGAAACACGTCGGGGCTTAAGGCATGATTGAATAGGTAACATAATGGAATTGCTAAAATTCGTTACTATGTTGTAGAAACGTAGTTTTTTTCGCCTCTAACCCGCTCTGACCGGCGAACACTCTCAAGTTAAATTGCCAAAAATTCATATACCTCCGTTTACTGGGGATTACTCAGAATGACAATCGTTCTATGATATGTACAGTACAATTATTCACGAGTCACCGAGCTTGAGCCCTGTCCAAAAATTTCAATATTTGAAAGGGCTTCTTAGAGGAGAAGCTGTAATACTTCTACGACACATATCTGTTACCGAGGGGAACGTGAAAACCATTCACACCTATACATTAACAAACAATACAACTCGGGATAAAAGTACAGCATTAAAACTCCTGAGGAATTTAATAAATCTAGCTGTACCCCGACATAAATGGTGGCTCTAACATTTTGGCATACGCTTTCGACTTTTAAAGTTAGCAAGTCTATCATCGAACCGCATTGATGGTGAGAATTTTGTGGTTTACAGCAAAAAGATACATAAAGTTCGAAGCCTTGCAGCATAATACCATTAAATTTGACAACATTTTCGTTTATATCATTGGAATTGAGAGTTATTTGCCAGTTGATGGATTCTAGGTAATTTTGTAGCTCCACACGGTACGATGGAGTTAAGTTACCGGAGCATTCCAGAGAAGAATTCCGGAAGAATTCCAGAAGTACGCTACCACTCGCTTTCTTTGAGCTAGTTTCGAGAGACCGCTGTAAACAACGTAATTACTATTTGCCGGGTTTTAATGAAGTTTAACAAATTACATAAATAAGGTTTGATTTTAAAATGAAGTTATAAAACTTAGATGCTTTTCATGCCATTTTGTTTACGTTTTGACAGTAAATTGCTCATTTCTCATAAACCAATATTTTCTTGAATTTACCTTTTGAGTAGTAGTATACATAGGTTCGAGCTTTCATTAAAAGTAAGTATAGTCTATCATTAGCCACTGGCGAAAAATATCTAAATGATTGTGTACGTCTTGTAATTGCAAATATAGCGCGCGGTACGCTATCGAACAGTTCAAGTGGTTGAGAATTGATTCTTATACATATCACATTAGGTGCGGTTAAACCTTATGCTTCATGGATCGTCATGATTTTACTGGTTCTATCTAACTTTGATAAAAGTTAGATAGAATGCGTTATCTAACGCAGGTAACGACGACAATGTTGGTGGCAGGTTTATAACAGCAGAAGTAACATCAGCTGGGCATCTATACGTTACATTTAAGTATTAAGTCTTTGTTACGAAAGCGCTGGTATCGGAAAATTTAATAATGCCATGATGTAATCTGTATATATAGTATATTTGCGGTATTTGGTTTTTATCACCCAGAAGATATATTTTAGAACATTTACTTTTGATAACCACAAGTCCTATATATCCTCTAACTGTATCGCAGGTCCGATTACCATTTATTAGATACGAGGCAATCTATTTGTGGTTTAATTAGATTTTATTAAATAAATCCATAATATCGTGCCCAGTTTTACTTTTATTTCTAAAAATTTTAATTGTATATAAGACAGAAATAAATAGAAACAGATTACCCATATTTTCCAAAACAATTATGAAAACCAACCCAGAAAATTGTCGATAGAGGGCCAGAGATTGTTTGATATGAACATAACGACTTTTCGTATTAGATAGGATCGACGGGAAGAGAAAATTTATAAATAGATCCATTGGAATTTAATTTGTAGAATAGGTTCAAATTTAATTTTGTAAAGAACTCTCTTTACAAAATTCCAACACTTATTTACTTGCAATATTGAAAATAAAAATTAATTAATTAAAATTGATCGAGCACGGTTTTAATTTTAAATTAATATCATTCTTAACATCTATGGTATACGGACGCTGGATTTGTTGCTATCAAATTAATTTTAATAAAATACAATATAATCATAAAATCTTGACTATTGAGAAAGCTTTATAAAAACTATTTTGACTTTAATAAAAGCGCTCGTTAACTTTTCCAAAAATATTTCAATAGCTTTCAGCACTTTTTTATATTTTTAATAATAAAGCATATGTAATACGTTATTAGTTTAACATTACAGGCAAGGAACTCAGCTATTTATTAACCGATTATGATGGGATTGAATATGTTGGATGAAAATGGGATTCTAAAATGAGTTTTGGAAGAAGTTCTGAAATACGGTCACCTAGGACGAAACTCAGTTATTTCTTAAACGATTATGGTGGGATTGGGTTTGTTGGATGGAAACTTAATTATACAATGAATTTTAGAAGAAGTTTTGGAATATGGCTGGAACAGAACTAGGTCAAAAATTTATAAATAACCATATTAAAATTTGTTTATGGTGAAACCTGAAATAGAACTGTAAATAACTAACAAAAGTGGCGTATACGATTAATTCGGCCTTGGTGAGCTAAATTATTAGCTCCTTGAGAATCCTATTTTCATATCATGAGGATAAATAATACAAAGTTTGATTAACGTATGAGCGCCATTAACGTGAGATTTATGTATTATGCAAGATTGTATCGAAAACAGGAGATAGTTTGCTCTAATTCATTGTGTAAGCACTCTTGTGATTTATCCAGAGATACCTTAAATTTTCTTGCGCCAGTCCTAGAGATAAATCCATCATCCAGAGCAGGAGCTTTTCTATAATTATTTGTGTAATATCATAATAGATCGGCACAACCAAGGGATATCTGGTAGTATACGAAAAGAAAGTTCAAACGCGGAATAAAATGTTTTGAGCGTAACCTAGAATCAAGTATTTTTCTCTCAAATTCATTTTTATGTATCAATGGACACTTTTTGGTAAAGTGGTCAACCAACAGTTGGCAACATGTTGATTAAAATCAAGGCCAACGAAATGAAAATTATGAATTCTCTGAAATAAAATTAAAGTTGATTTTATTAACTATGATCACAACTGTTGGGACATCTGAAAACACTAAACGTAATATTATTATAGGTCAACACAGACGTCCAAGTAGAAGTTTCAACTGGCAAAATAGGTAGTGGCCATAACCTCTTGCGGTAGCCAAAGGCCAGATCTGGTGAACACGCAAACAGGACCTTCAAATCAAACTGCATTTTTTAGAATTTTGGTCATGGCATGTATGCATGGTAGTGTGTGCGTTTTCTTGATGAAAGAGCCGTGTTTCAGAAAATGATTCATCCAAGCGGTTTAATAGCAATATATAGTACGATTTCTTTGTTCTTTTAGTTTTTGAATATATAGTCAATGAGGAATTCCTTGATTATCCCAAAAAAACGAGCCATCGCCTTCCAGGTCAAAACAAACTTCGTCACCTTTATTAGATTCTGTTGAAAATTTTGTTTCGATGCCAAATAATAGGGCGGCCCTCAAAATATTTTTAACTCGGATCTAGTTTGTGTACATGTATAGTATTTCAAAGAACTTAATCAGAGATTCACAGCCCAGTAAGCAAGTGGTACTCTTTGTACAAAACCATCGAAAAATTACTGTAAAGCAACAAGTGAGAACTTCATCAAAAAATAATTGTATATGCATGCAACATGCCGAATCCCATCATTATCATTACGAAATATTTACAATTCAATCAAAGCCCTTCATTTGATTGAATTAGAAATATTTCGTATGAAATAACAACTCAGTCCTACACCCTAGGAGGCTAGGTGATAATGTTTATGATAGTACTTATGTCACCCTAGATGGCGACTTCTTTTTATCACTTGCCTTATGAATCCAATCATCAATCACATCCTCAACAGTAATACATTATTATTTAAAATTTAATTCTCGGTAATTTATTTTTCTGTCATATCCTAACTTTCCATGCATACAGATCAGTGATGTTAGCGAGATATTAGTATACTCCGTAATTTTTGTAACGCCTCCCAATTGGCGGCGGTACTCGAAATAATGACAAAAAATGTTTAGTAAGAAGACTAATGATCTCCATTTATCCTATTCCTCAATAATAATTTAATCTCGTATATAATTCGATTGTCAGTGAAATTCGTAATAATATAATGAAATTTAGCAGTTTTTCAATTGTGATCCTTCAACAAAGTTTTTCAACTGGATTCAAGAACGACACTTGTTCTGGTAAATTGTCAGTCCGGTGTTAAATTGCAGCTTTTCCCAACTTTGGTGAGGTAAAAACGTCGCGATTGGGAATAACACATCGAGGAGCTGTTGCGCTCTGAAGTAAATCTATTCAAGGAAAACTATTTTGGTCTGTCGCCAAGATGTTTCGGTAGGTGAAACTTTGTTCATCTGTATCTAGTGTTGTAATCTCTTTAAGTGTCTTATTAATGATCGGCCTTTGATTATTTTGTATTGGTTGTTGTTCACCTTAAGTTTATCCTAAATTGCTGGATCTTTCAGATACGTAATAAACATCTCGAAAATTTCGTTATTCATTTGAAGTGTTTCCGTTACAGGCACGTTCTATTCTGTCGTCAAGTGCTTAACTGAGAAATTGGTTGCTAGTCAGAAAAAGATTGTGTTTCCAAATGCTGTTGGTTGTCGAAAATATGTGCCTATTTTATATAATTGATGCTTTGAATAAGAGAGATCTTGATGTAATCTTAGTTAATGATCGTAGTTTTCACCATCACCTACGAATTTTGATAGGAGGTAGCATTAGATATTCGTGATATTCCTGAACCGGGTCTAGTAAGCTGTGACTAGAAATCTATCTCTGTGCGCTTATCATTTTATTTCGTTTGACACACTATTTGCCAGTTCTGTTTGATTTATGCTATTTTCTACGACTTTGTGAATTAAAAATAATACGACGCCCCCCCCTCCCCGTAATAGTGCCTTGTTCGAATAAAGCAAAATATTTTAATATCAAGTCCTATATACTCTAAGATAAACAGCCATTCGCTTCAACCCGCAAAACCAGAAATAGAGAACAGATGCTAGACGTTTTTTGGTTGTATGCTTCATTGACTCACATTTGAGTGAAAAATGTTAGTGAAATATTTTATCGTTTTACCCAACTCATTACAATCAGCGAATGAATCAAAATTATTTCCAAGCATTAGCTATGTATCTCAAGAAATATACTGATTTAGTATATTTTCAGTGAATTATAATTTTTAATTAACTGTGTTTTTTGGTAAGTAATTATCGTTTGTAGTGAGTTGTTTATCAAATCAAATTTTTATTAATCTCCGCTCTGCTTTCCCAAAGAACAAATCCACCAACCTTTCTCTAAATTATTACTGCTATATTTTATTTGTAGTATTTATTTGGGCGTGATTCAATACAAATAATTCTTATATCTAAAACGCAACTCTACCTATTTACAGGGTGGCTGAGACCAAGTGTTACCAAATGAAAACGCTGTAATTTTTTTAAATTTTTTTTATTTTTTATTGAAATTTCGTGGAATATGTTGAAAACATATTACATTTTATGAAAAACATGTTACTGCTCGATATGACCTCCTTTGGCTCTGACTATTTGATTCAGTCTTCCATAGAAAGCATTGCATGCTGACCGAACGTGAGCTGGCGGAATTTTATTCCATTCTCGAACAAGAGCTGACTTCAATGCATCAACACTTTCGTATTTTTAGTGGACACCTTACTCTCAAAAATGGACCATATGGAGAAATCCATGGAATTCAAGTCTGGTGATTATGGTGGCCATTCTTTCGACGAAATCAGCCGCGGAACGCAATTTTGAAAACATTGCTGTATCGCTCGAGCTTTGTGTGACGGTGCCGAGTCCTGTTGGAATGTCCAACGGTTCGTACCAAAGTGTTTACGTACCCAAGGTAGCAAAGCATCGTTTAGGATCTTTTGGCGGTACACCTCTTGGTTTACCTTGACTCCATGTTCGATGAAAACCAGAGGAGTGCGTCCATCTGCAGTCACTGCTGCCCAAACCATAACATAAGCTGGTGATTGCTTGCGCATGGCAACTCTTGTGTCCAAATCGTTGGACTTGTGCTTTAACCAAACACGATCATTTTGTTTATTCACATACTGTTGAATGGTGAAAATTTTCTCATCAGAAAAGACAATTTTTGGAATCTCATCACGTTCGGCCAAGGCCTTCAATGCTCGTGTTCTTTCAAGCCTAACTTTTTTTTTGTGCCTCCGTAAGATCTTGAACTTTTTGTATCTTGTAGGGCTTCAAGTGTAGTTCATTTTTCAATATGCTTTGAAGGCTGTATCGTTGATGTCTTTTTAGGACCGCCTCTGTTGCGTTTAGTGATGCTACCAGTTTCGTTGTATCGAGTTATGGTTCGATACACAAACATTTTATTCACATGCAAATGCTGGAGCTGACGAACTATTGCTGTTTGTGAATTTCCACCCAAATACAGTGCAATTACACTATTACGTTTGAATTCCATTACGATTTTTTTATGAAGATATTAATTTAGAACAATTATTTGTTGACCACATGTAAACAACTAACCAAACTTCAATTTGTCAAAAAATTAACGCGCGAAAACGACAACTACATAAATGTCAGCAGAGTGAATTCAGTAACATTTGGTCTCAGCCACCCTGTATAAATTAACAAATTTGAAAAAAAAGATAAAATGAAAAACCGTTAAAAGATTTACTTTCATATGAGCTTATTAAGCAACTTTAGTTCTACTCTCTGTATTTGCGTACAAGCGCTTGAAGTTAATGGTAGCATCAAAACCACCCTCGAAAAACTTAAAATCGGTGAATTCCTCCAGTATAGATTACTGCTGGCCCTTAATAATGCTTTACCCAAGACGTATTGTCAACTTTGTCAAGTTAGTCATTTCTAATTTAGATGATTTGTTAGTTTAGGTCTGAGCAAGAAAAAATATCATTACGATAAGTTTTGGATTTAAGTGTATTTATAATAAACTAATTCAATAAAAAAAACATTCAATCGAATTCATTTCTTTACCGGCGTGTTCAAATACGGATTTAACTTTTTCTAAATAAATGATAATAATCTTGGCAAATTAAGAAAATTTTCTATATATTTCCTTAAAATTTTTTGAATTTTAAAAAATTTGATTGTTAAAATATGTTGGAATATGACTAAAAATACATATTATGTCAACTGGGTAAAAATGACAACTATTTGAACAAGAAGAATATTGCAATTCACTATTCAGATTTACGTCAGATTACATAAACCTAAAAGTATTGAACCGAACTAACTTTAATTTCCATTATTTTTAGCAACATCCAAGAGCTGTTCCTTCCAAACCATCATCCCACGGCAAATCTCTATATCTGAATATGTGTATCGATAGGAAAACGTTACGTAAACAGATAATTAATTTATTTTATACAGATAACTCAATATAGAGCTGGCTATAAGAACGACAACAACAGCATATCCATCCACCAAATATTATCTTAAAGTTTTCTTCATCGTTTTTATGAAACAATAAAAATCACTCTCCTTTGTGTTTTATACATAGTAGTAAAGTTTTTGGGTAAAGAAAAAACGCGATTTACATTTTACTTCATCTATGTATCTCTGTCTTTCATTGATAAAACGTCAGAAAATAACAACAAAATATGTAAGTATGTATTTTGGGGAGCAACATTCGGTTTCTTTTCTATAAACGTAGACCAGAAAAAGAAGAAAATTATTATTTTTACTCTCATTCTCGTTTACACTTCGTTATGTATTTTGATTTTCTTCCAAAGCAATTTTTTCAATGTAGGTACTTCTTCTACTTATATACTCGTACTATACTAAGAAAAGTGTATACAATTTTACAGTTGAGTACAAAATATATGCTGGCTTTGGTTCTGCCTAATAAAATCATGGTAAATAATTATAATCTTGTTCAACCGTTTCCAAAAAAAATTGTTACGCCCAATCGATGTGTTACCGACTCGGTCCTCTTTGTTCAGTGTGATGATCTTTTGTAAATCATAAGTACCAATTTTATTGTTTTATAGTTAGTAAATAACTCTTCAAAATAATAAAGGCCTCATTCTTTTTTGTCCTTTTGCGTAAAATAATACAAAAACAATTTACAAGTGGATTAGTTGATTACCTGCAGTTTACGTCGAAAAACCCATTTGATCATCCATAGACTATAGGACGGCAAAATCAGTTGATTTGTATTCGTTGGTATTTATATTTAAGAAGAAAATGTAAGCTAATTTTAAACAAGACTAGTTGATTAAAGTTAATTATGTTACGTTCACGTGTTAGTGGAGTGAATTATGGACTATTTACTATCAAAGCATCAGATATCCAAAATGGATAAATCCCTCTACCTACCCCAAGGAAATTACATATTTTCTCCAATTAAATCTTTATAAAAGGAACGGTGTTACAAAATCGCCCCAATGCAAAGGGCCTCCATATCTGTGATTTTAAAAGTTTAAGATTTTAAAAATCACATTAGATTGAGACCGTATCCACACAAAAGCTGGCTGTGGCATTTATCCGAACAAGCAGTGTACTCGTGAAACATTTAATGTGTTGTACCACACCAATACAACGGGCAAAAACCGGTACCAATGTATTTCGACAAAACCGAAAATATTTTTTACTATTCTCCACTCCGTGTACAAATTGTATTTGTTTTTTTAACGATTCGACATGAATGATTCTTCATGATGTTGATGGTGATAGCAGCCAAGGCATGATTGTATGTGTGCCTTAACGTATATGTACATATATCGGTATGTTCAAACACCACACCGCACCACATACAACAATTATATGTGTTTTTT
Organism: Nephrotoma guestfalica; assembly: GCA_963691935.1. NCBI lineage: Eukaryota > Metazoa > Arthropoda > Insecta > Diptera > Tipulidae > Nephrotoma > Nephrotoma guestfalica. Next base: position 308,590,134 of record OY829913.1, on the reverse strand, counting down.
TACTACTGTGACAGTTCATTGTTGTTGTTTTTATTTCGTATGTACGTTTGTCGATTCGAATTCGGTCGTTCTCTTGCTATTGCTTTCGCTCATTTCCTCAGTCGTTCAAATTCAGTTTAGTTTTAACCGTGAATGGATTTGGATCGTATCTGAACATTAACAAAGAAACAAACATAATAAAATAAATAAAGAATAAATCTGAAAAATTAATCAATTGTTAGTAGTTTAATAATAAAATAGAAAGAGATAAAAAAATACGTTTTCATTTCATTTAATACTTTGTTATTATTTTGAATTTTTTAATTAATTAAATTATATATTTTTTTTGGTAATTTAAAAGTGAATATTTACGTTATAGTTTTTATTGATTTTTATGTTTAGTTTTTGCCAAAATAGTGTGTTGTTACAATGACCTGCTGAGTAATTCATGAAAATTTTCGACAACAAAAAATTTAAATAAATCATAAAATTAAAAAAACAGGAATAATTAACATACCACTAAAGAAGAACGAGATAGCAAGAATAAAATATCACTTCTTTTTTACCTTAGAGCTAGATAGAAAATAAATACTGAAAAAAACTACTTTAATGTTTTCAAGGTCAATTTGTTTTAGATTAATAGTTACACTACTCTAATACTATATGTCGAAGAGTATTATTATTTGTGTTGGGTTGATTCTGTAAAAAAATATTTTGAGCATATTTTACAAGTTCCGTTTTGTTGTATTGTTTATAATAATTTTGAGTGTTTTTTTATATTTGGTTCATTAATTGATTTATAATTTTGTTACACAAATTTTTGAGTTATTTAACAAATAAATCAAATAAATTTCAAGTGCAAAAATAAAGTTTTCGTTATGTTTATATTATTATAGTGGTAATTTGAGTGGAAAATATAATATTGTAAAAATCGATAAAAAGGAATTTACAGTGATTTGTGTGTGGATACCAATAACAACAACAGCATAGCTACAATATTGTTGAGTTGAAAAATTTATTGAATGGATAATCGTGGAGTTGCACACTAAGCAAGAGAAAAAATATATTTTTTTAGTCTTGTGGACAAGTTATGATAGAATCATGTAAGTAAGTAACGAACATTTTGTATGTATAAAAAGCCGGTTTTATAAAATTTTTGTGAATTTTTAATAAGAAAACGTGTTGCCGGTTTAAGATGTACATTTGTATGTATATTTAAGTAACAATGGACAGTTAGACAAGTGGGTGATGGCATTTTATATTTTGAGTTGTACGTACATCATATGGAACAGGGATTTAGAATGTCATAATATTTTTCCAAGGGAAGAAATATATTTTATTTTGGGCTCTTTGTGCCGAGTTGTCTGTTTATTGAAAATTAGTTGTTTGAATATTTCAATATAGAGACTACTCGGTCCAAAGTGTTTCACCCAATACTACAAAATTTCCCAATTTTATGGAAAATAATACTAAATCACTTTTAGTTTTTATGTTATTTTATAGTGGTGGCGGCGCAACCGCAGACGTAAACTTTACAGGAAGGATAGTTGCTTATTTTAATTTTATATTAGATTTGCACCTAAAATTCTCTAAGTATAGACTTACCTACAAAAACATCTCGCGTCAACTTGCCAAACAATTTCGTAAATATAGGCTGAAAATCTATGACTTATGTCAAAGGTATCACAAATTTATAAGAAACCTACTCTCTTACGATATCCCAAAATTCTCGGAACTTATAGTATGCACAAAAATAAAACGTAAGATCTAAAGAGAAATAAATTATTTTAATAAACCATTTTTCACGAAGGTAAAATGAGGTTTTCATACATATTTCAATCGAACGGTACCCATATTTAACTATTAAATTTAAAAAATTGTACACATTCCGATTGATTGTGACTTGAATAAATCTCTTGTCAAATAATTAATAGTGTTATAAAATATGCTGCCACATTTTATAACACTATTAAGCCAAAAACTGGCTACGAATTAATGTCTCAACAATTTCGTTATATCTAATTTAGTAATACTTGTCGATTTTGGTTAATTTACTTAAATTATCCTTAGAAATGAAAAAGAATACTTAAAACAAGTACAAACTGTTAGTGCCTAAGAAGTAGAATCCATACCTAGAGTTGTTTTTTCTAATTGCTTTTCAATTACAATTAAATTCAATACAAGTAGAGAAGCAGTAAAGAGTTGTTCTAACTTTGAATCTCGTTTCAAACTTCCTTATAATTAATAACAATAATTTAATTGACAATCTCACTTGACCAACGCCCATTTGCAAAAATACTGAAAATCGTGCCATCTAGATGTGTAGTGTGTCAATACTCATTAGATTATAACCAAATCCGTTTGTGATACTTGATAACAATTATCATTGTAATATTTGTTAGTTGAAGAAATTCTCTCGTGGATGCTTCAAACAAATTTATTACTCTTTTAAAATATTTATGGTAGTTTTGACTCAAAGCAAAGAGTATAAATTTAGTTAGAGTAACGAAACAGAAGAAAAATTACATCAACAATATTCATGGATTAATCAATTTAGAGAGGCTATTCGCACTTACACAACTCTAATTGATTTATCGTTTCACGTCGGGGAACTTTATAGTCAATGTTACAAATTAAATTAAACAAAGATGTTGTTCGTTTTTAATCCTTGCAATCTGTTATGGGGCGGTAATAATTTGTTCGAGAACATTCGGTTTCGACATCGAGGCATTCCATGCTGGCCTATAGTTTTGACAAGGCAGCTGCGTCGGCCTATTTGAAATATATTGTACTTTGTTCATTAAATACTATAATGTGTATGTTTTCTAACATTTTGATTACTAGTCCACAGTTATTGTGTTGTAAAGCACTGTAATAAGAGAAGAGAAAAGGTAAAAACAAAATCTGTATGAAAAAATTCTCAAAATACTCGTATTATTAAAACGAAAGGACGTGAGAGAGATAAGATACAAAATATATTATTAACGACTCATGTACGAGGGTCGATCAATAAATACCCGTGTTTGAAAACAGGTGGCGTTACTGTGGAAAGTTGACATTACCGCCATGTACTATGTCTATCAAATGACGCCACACTAAATTTCAGTCAGTTCGCAGGTTAGTTTTTATTTGGTAGTCAGTTGTATCACTCTTGCTTCGTTTTTTATTTTAGGATGGAAAAACGTGCGAATGAATAGAAGTAAAGTTGGATGCTGTCCATGGGGACCCTGCACCATCTATGACAACCGTGAGATGTTGGTTCATTGAATTAAACGCGGTCATACATCTGTTTTTGATGATGACGGCAGACATTGTTACCGAGGAAATCGTTGAAAAGGTCCATGACATGATTCTCGCTGATCGCCTAACTAAAGTGCGTGAAGTAGCTGATAAGGGTGAGAAAGGTGTCGGCTCGATTGTCAAAATTGTCGAAATTGCGATCCGAAATTGTTGCGGCCAAATTGCATGAACTGTGTCACGAATTACCCACCGTGCTCCCTGCGATTTCTTTCTATTCCCCAACATGACAACATGGCTGGGAGGAAAAAAGTTCAGCTTAAACGAGGAGGTTATCGTCGAGCAGGAAGCGTATTTTGAAGAGTTTGAGGTCTCGTATTTTTGGAGGGGTTACAGAAATGGCAGAAACGTTGGGAAAAGCGTATCGACCTAAAAGAAGATTACGAAAATTTAAAAAACTTGCCGAGTGTTAGTAAAACTTATAGATTGACCCTCATATAAGTCGTCTAAGGTATTATTACAGTATAATCCATTTAGTTTTTCTTGCGTACAATTTTTTCCTTACCATTCTCGTCCAAAAATTAGACCATAAGTTCCAGTGATTGAGGAATTGACGATCTTAAAATTAAAAAGCTAAATTAGTGGGGCCTATATTAAACCTTAATAAAAATTTCTACAACATCACAACAGTTCATAGCAGACTGGCAAATATGCAATTTCGACAATTGTTTACATTATATTGCGACCAATCGTCCTTCAACCTAAACGGTATTAGATTAACCGAGCTTTGCTGAAATAAATAAACACTTCAGCATGCTAAAGTGACTTTATGTTATTATATAAGGCCGCGAAGAAGCCGAATAAAGTCTTGTCAATCTTCGCCCAACAATCAAATAATATAACTTTTTTTATTAATAGCTTTAAACAGAAACTTTAAATTCGGGATTTGCACCGAAAACCGATCTTTATTAGAGCCCAAGTTGAATATGTTAATATGGTACTTGGGACTGGGAGAATGCGACTCTGATTAAAACAGGATTCACAAATCGCTAATAGTACAAGTTCATGTGAACACACTGCAGTATCAGGATGTATGACACAAATCTGGTTTAGTCGTTGCAAATTTGTATCTCGCTCTTGTTAGCCCAGTGTCTGGGGAATCTCAAATGTACTGTAAGACAAATGTACTGTACGATTTTACCTCAATAATGGCCAAAAGACGGTCGATAAACGTGGGAAATATTTGAATCGACCGGACCGATTGCCCGATTATTCGTTTTATCATTTGCATTATCCTGGAGACATACTCGACGTGACCGACGTGACTAAGTAAAAAGAAAAAGTTAAAGTATGAGAATTTATACTACACTGTATACATTTATACTTACAATTATTCTCGACGCGACTCAGACGTGATATAAAAAAAGTTGATTTAACTTTAACTTTTTGTTGTTGTTTAGTACTAAAGTGACATCTTACAGAAATTTTATGAAATAATTAACCAATTTTTCTTTTATTTACGCTACCATTTTGACATTGAAAAGGTCAATTGCGCTTTTTTCTTCAAATTACACATTTTTATATTTTAAATTTTTATTATTTCATAAAAAATTAAAGAAATAAAAAAAATAAAAACAAAGTCAAAAGTTAAAGAAATGTCAAAAACGTGAATTCGTATACTCAGCTTATCTTGGGTATACTCGAAAGCGCGTTTTTGACATTTTGAAGCTTCTGAGTAACGTCGAGTATACATCCAGCATTAGTCATTTGCAATAGAACAAATATTTTGGCCTACTAAATGTAAAAATTGGCTTAGGAAAAGGAATGTTTAATCTTCCTTAAATTTTAAGTGCCCATTGGTCCTGCAAATATTTACTCTGCATGAAAAGCTAAACATATGTTTTTTCTGAAAATGTTATTATTATTAAGTGAAAGTACCATGACCACACTGTTTTCGATAAAGAAACAAAATAGCATAGGCAATTTAAAATTATTATTAGTTTAAACCGTAATTAGGAATGAAGGATTATTTTCATTGAGAATAATTCTCCGTCATCACAAACCGGCCATTCTATCTACACTGCACTAAAACTCTAAGAACCACTTAAAAACTGAACCAAACCGAAACATATTCCAAGTATCATTTTATAATGGAGTACAAATGAAAATCTACCTTGGCAAATGATATTTTTCAACAACAAAACAATTCTTCTATTTCGCTTGAAGCTCATGCTGGCTATACGTAAACAACTACTTCATTACCGATTTTTCATGTTTTGTTGGTCTTATATAATACTACGCTCTTGGCTGTTCACCTCATTCGCCTCCACCATCACCGGTTAAATAATAAAGAATACGTACAGAAGTTAATTTATTTTTGTTTAAAGAAAATCTGGATTATGTATACATTTACAGTTTTCCACATAACGATTTTTCTTTATAAACAAAATTCGTACAACTTATATTGGCAATATTCCATGTTAGCGGAAAATTCTTTGGTACAAGGTCGATTACAAAAACCCATTTTTTTGTTTGTTAAAGTTTTTGGATTTGTATGACACATAACACGAATAACAGTACAAATTAAAAATAAAACGAGCGCACATTAACAAGCAATATTGGAAAATGCACTGTGATGATTTATAAAAAGCTGTTCAAATAGGGGTGGACCCCAGTAAATTGGCAGTAAAAATCCAGATCCTGAAGAAATTTTAATTTATATTTTTATAGGAAAAGTTTTTTTCCCCAAAAACATTTTTTTATTGAACTATAAAAAACCAACAACAAAAGCAATAAATTCAGGTTCGTTGTAATGGTATCAAAACACTTTATATATAATAAAAAGTTGGAGGCAAAACTTTTACGGGAAAGTATCATTTACCATCTAGCAATATTTTTATTACAACAATAACAATTGCTATAAAAACAAAAGAAGTACACCGATAAGATAAGGCAATTATAAATGTTGAATTGTTGAATTCGCGCGGTGAACAAGCCAACCGAAGGATGAAATTAGTTCAATGAGCCTCCGACTGTATAGCTCTCATATACTAGGTACTTGTGTATACATTTCTCTATGATTAAAAACTCTAACTTATATTAGCCTAGCAACTCAACACATGACTAATTTACATTAATTAATAATCCTTATCAATTATTTATATTTATACAATACTACGTACACTTTTTTGTTATCGATTTACTATAATCTATGCATGCTATATTTATATGATGGGTAATTCAAAAGTTGCATTATTAGCAATGGAAAACCAACCCATAACAACTAAAAAAATGTAAAGTAAATTCTCTATACAAGACTACTTTAGCAATACGAAATTGAAGTGATTTAAGGAAAATGAGGTACATTGTTTTATTCAGTCGTTTTGTATTTCGGCCCTCTTCGTAATCGAAGAGATGACAATTGATCTTAAACTGCTGTTAAGCGACATGAAAATAATATCTTCATCTACTTATAATCCATAAAAAGAAAAACGCTTGTTCATTATCCAAATGATAGATAGTATAAACTAGCTCTTCTAGTTATTTCGTCTCGACATTGGAGTCCGATCTCTACGAAATTTTAATAGAACGTGCTGTCAGCGGATATACATATGTCAGAAAAGTTTAAATAAAACTGGGTTTTATTGAAACTCGGGAAGTGTTTTAATGATGTGAAATAACAAAACCGCTCTTTGACAGATTCCAGCCTTCATTAATTGTAGTTTTGAGTGCAGAATATTTATTAATATCTTAATCGCCTTTCTCTGGTCATCTGAAATATGTATGGCTTAAAATGAGTCTTCATTATTTGGAAAACATAACGGGAAAGGCGCATGGCCCTCGGCAGAAGGAGTTTAGCTAGAATAAATAAAATGAATGCGTGCCTCTAAACGTGTTAGTTCATTTCTCGGTCTAATTTAATCGCTTATTCAGCACATATGGTGCGTGCGCCGAAACACACTAAAACATACTAATATTAATTCACATTTCTACAGATATGTTCAATGATTTACCTAAAACTATCGATATGAAGATCTTGATATCGATTAACTTATGATAGTCGAATACATGCTCCTCATAGGTAGAAGTCCCACAAACATCTGCAAAAGCATCTGAGTAAGGGGGAAAAATAATCACAGCACATTAAAATTGTGATCATACCATAGAAATCTTACTAAACTAATGCAATGGCAATTACATTGATCACCTGGGCTTAAATCAAGTTTTTATTTTGCTGTCAAAACCCTGAAAAATAGCGTTAATAAAAGAACATGATAATGTAACCCAATACAAGCGATTCAGATAAATCAAATATATTCGCTCAACCTTTAGTTAGGTAGTTACACCGAACGATAATAATGGGTGCTCGGAATTGTCGTCTGAAGAAGTTGAAGTTCTAGAATTCCAACCTATTAAGTATAGCTTACACATACACGAAAAGGTAAACCCACATTGGTTGAAAATTTATGTTTTAAATTTATTTAAATCTTTATGACAAATAATTATGTCATTTTTTGTAAATGCTTCACTTTTCAACACCAATGCAAACAATCCCATTAAAGCTGCCACTTTCGGAACACAGATTTCCGCCCAATTTTACAAGGATCTTCCAATTAATGGAAAAAGTTTAAGTAAGACGTTTTATTTCTAATAGTCGATCCGCCTGGAATATAGACATGCGGAATTTTGGTGAAATAATTTTTTTTTTATCAAAAATTCGTCATTTCCGGTAAAATTTATAAAATTGATCAAAAATTGTTTGAATTCATTCCGCTCGGTCAATCCGTCTAGGCTGTACAGGGAGTTATTGTTAAAAAACATTTCCGCTTAAATTTTGCAAAAAGTCTGAGCGAACATTGTTGCAAAATTACTTTAGAATGTTTTATTTCGTTTGAGTTTTTGTTTTTAGTTTTACTTGTAAATGACATACTTTTCAAAATAAGCAATAAACGAAAAAGCTCCGCTGCTTCTTCCGGTGGACCGATTTCAGCCAAAATTATTGGTATCTCCCAATTTATGTGAAAAGCTTAAGTGTGAAGTTTCATCCCAATCACTCAATCTATCTGGATTGTAGAGACGTTACAGACATTCAATCTGCACAATAGCAGATACGCACCTTCGCACACACATTTAAAATAACTTTTTTTAAAAACCACTGTTTTACTACGGCGATACAGTGAATGGTAAATCGGTAAAAATCTTGCAATCAAAATATTTCATGATTACTATACGTTACATTATTACGAAAAAGAAAGTATAAGTGGCACTCACGGGAAGCGTGAATTTAGGATAGCGAATAAGTGAAATAGCCTTTCAGAAGCTCAGTTTTCAATACCGTTACACAGTATTGGTTGATTTTTCGAATACTCATTTTCGCGAAAACGGAAAATCGAATAAAAAGTCCTGCTAAATTGGTTAATTTGGGCTGTCTGATTATCCTAATCAAAATGACTTTGCAAACTAATAAATAAATGACGAGGTTGAATTCCAGAAGCTGTTGTAAATGTATAAACCAAATATGTATTTAGAAAACTGCTTCTGAACATCTGAAGTGAGTTACTTTCCCCACTATGACGTTTCTGTTGTTATTCTGTACTATTGCTATAAAATGTAGCTTTTGCCAACTAATGTTAATAAAACGTTTAGATATAAATCAATAAATAAAAACATAAAATCCCAAAACTCTCTATCATCGTTTTGTTTATAGAGCAAATTTTTGATACAAAAACAAGATGTGGGGGGGTTATTTTTAAGTAAGGTTTTTGCCAGTTCTGCAAATCCAGAGGAATGCCAGCTTTCATCAAAGAGTATGTATAATTGAGTTAATATCTCGTTGAAAACACTTATTCTTTCATTTTCTTGTAAATGCAACAACAAACGGTTTATGTTTTGCTCCGCGAGATATTAGTTTATCTATACTAATTGCTAAACAGAGTAAACAGGCAGAGGATTCACTTACACAGCTATATTTGCTATAGTTTTAATGATTTTCTATACACAGACAAGACTGCTACATAATTCGATACAAATAAAATAAAATATGGTTTCCATAAATTTTTTGATTGGTTTTGTTACTCTGTTTAAAATACATACTCTTTGATTTACTCCAGTCCAATATGTTATTTATTATATTTACAACTAAATTCTAGGGTTGTTACCCATTTTGTAATGGGCGACTCGCACAACCCATCGTCAACGAACGATGTCAATCATGTATTTATATGGCGTGGATTTATTATTAGATACATTTTCTATGTTTTCAACGATTCTTTTACTGCTTCTCAAAAATAAACTCAATAAGAATTGAAGGCAATCATTTGTAATTCGAAACAAGTTTGTATAAAGATGAAAAAAGTTAACGAAAAATTAGAATTAAAATCTCAATTTTTCGTTAAGTAGTACATTAATCCCTAATATTGCCTATTGGTTCCGCCTATAGTTTAAAGGCTAGTACACCTATCCCCCGATTTACACGGTATTTTTTTACTCGGTTTGAAGAAACAAATTATTTTTTATGTTATTTGTTATTTCTTATTTATTCTATATATTTTGCGTTAAACTTAAGAATTATTAAAAACCAAAGGATAATTTAAGAATTGTATTATATTTAATCGATTTAAACGGTTTTTCATACAAAAATCTCACTTTCGATTTGCACAGTATTCTGCGGAACCAATCTACCGTGTAAATCGGAGGATGGGTGTATTTCATCTGTAAACAAGAATCAAGTCTTGAATTAACTTAATAATAAAATACCTGACAGACAAAGCCAAATAAAGTGTCTGAAAGAAGAAGGTGCATGCTTTATAATGCAATGGGTCAACATGTTGAGTATAATGGAAGCCAACCAGTATATTTTAATTCGTTTTACATTCAAAATGATTAGTTTTGGAAAACCTATTCCATTAAATCATTTTCAACCAGACACTGTAAACGTGGACGAAGAATTTTGCGTGTATCTCTAATCGAGATAAAATCCATAATATTATATAAAAATAGAATTCGGCTAGCCGTTTGACCGTATAATAAGAGGATCGTACAGCATTGCTCGAAGGTTGCTTTTTCCTTAAAAATATTAGCCAGTTGTAAATTTATGGTGGTTTCATAATAAGAGTATCATATTATCAAAGGCCACGGCCAATCTATTTTGATCCTATTTCAAAAACTCAGATTCTGTTTCCTTCTTTATACAAATTAGGCTTAAAGATATTTATTTAAATTTGTGTTGTAAGTATAGCTGCTACTACACAATTCTCTTACTTTAGTTGATGTCACATTCACTAATCATGTCAAATCGGTTGTATTAATTTTAAATATTCCGTATATATATAGTAATGATGGGGGGTGTAACGAGATTTTTGTTTTTTGATAACTTGCCTTAAGCTTGAACCAGTAAAACCTAAACCTACGCGATCGTAGATATTAACCTATTTAAAAGTGTTACCGAAATGAAAGTAGTACGACTACCAACATTTCATGGGCCAGTTATTTTACTTTAACTAGAAGTTTATTTCTAGTTAAACAAAATTATTTCGAAATTTTAAATATCTTATAGGATATTAAATTAGACTTGCAGCTGAAAGTTATGTTTGTGGTTATTGTTCAAATATCAAAATTTTATATTCTTACTGCTGTTTACGTTGACATCTACCACAAGCAGCGGGAAAATACAATTTTTTATGATTGATTTCTGTAGATATATTTCTCTGGAATTTACTGCCAATACTTTGACTTTATAACGATTTCGGATTTAATATTAAAAAATAAATATTTAATATTATTTAACTAGCGATTTAGATATTGTCGATACTTAAGAAGAAGTAATCGCGAACATTAAGTACTTCCGATACAAAAATAAAAAATATTTATTTATCTTTAATTTGGGCGCGCATTGCGCGTTCCACGCAACAGTTTAAAGTAACACAAAGCTAAACAACATAACCAATAAATCATCGTTTTTTCTGTATAAGTTATCTACGTCTACTATATAGATCCTTTTTAGTAATTATAAATTCCTTTAGTTAGTTAATCACCAATTCAGAGTAAAAGTATTTTTACGAAAGATAAAGGAGAAACTGACACATTCATACCACCGGTATGAAAGTGCCAAAACTTCATATTTGTAGAACTTAAAAATTTTGAGGCGCCCAGTATGAAAAGTACTGAACTGTTCTCTCTCTCTCTCTCTTTCTCTCTATAAGTAAACCTATATACTACTTGTATTTTACAATCAAACAACAATAGCAAACGAATTTTGGGATGTGACTAATGGCCTAAATCACAATCTGCATGTAATCTCTATAACTGTAAAACTTCCGATTTGTACTAAAATGGTATTCATAAAATGTAACTCGGCTCTATAAACGGAAGTTTTGTGCTGTAACTTTGAAGCACCAAATTTGTTGACGTAAAGTTACATATAACGATTTCAATAGAGAATAACTCGAAAAAAATTTCATTTGTTGAAACGGTTTTTGCATATACATGTTGTTACCAATAGCATCTCTATACCAACAAAAGTTGAAGATTGATTTATTTATTTAAGATTTTTACTTTTATTATATACATCTAAATGTTGATAACGCAATACATACACGTACAGTCGAAGCAAATAGTTTGTCTTCGATATACACAGAAAAAATATTGTTCTTAAGGTATACAAAGGAATGATACCAACTGTACTAATATTTTGCTGTTTGACAACTGTACAATACATTCTTAATTTACGTAAAATTCAATATTTGTTTGATACCCAAGCAAAGCAAATTTTATTTATAACGCGAGTTTATGTCAATATTCGAGTACCGCCATCGAATTTGATAGGATATTTTGATTTGGTTACAGCGGCGAATTTATTTCGCATTGATTTACAGTGGTGAAAAGTCTACAGTTTATGAATATCATTTTTTAGAATACTGTTCTTTTTCTCTGTAAGCAATTTCTATAAAATTGCAGCTATTTTAAGAAACGAGCCAAACATGTCAAATTTGCGAAGCGACCTTAAGTCAACGCTAAGGTTGACTCAGGTTTGAGGAATAATTCCTTCTAGTTCTCTGTTTCTCAGTAATAGGTTTAGACATCTCAAGATACAAGCCACCTAGTCGAAGATAAGAATTGATGGAGACATTCAATCTGGGCCAATACAGAACAGTCTTAATGACAATAATGAATTTCTCATAATAATCACTAGATTATCGTTTCGAAGTTGGCATTTGTTGTCTATTGGAATAAGGCAATCATGATGATTGTAAATCTAGGTTTGATGGGCCAATAAACTACCGAAAAAATTGTGTTTTGATGAAACTGTAGATGATTTGATATAGAGCTTACAATTTTTCTGTAATTACAAATACAAATACAATACATACAATTTTTCTGTAAATGTTCTGTGTTCTCTTTCCCGCAGAATAGAAAATTAGAAAAAATACTTTCATAGCAATTTCATCTGAATTTTATTTGTCCGGCCTACCAAACTGATTTCTTCAGTATTCCAGAAAAATGCAATTCAGACAAAAATGCGCTGTGAAACTATGCTTCCCAATTGTACCCTATTCTCAGGGGAGCCAAAGTTACGCCACTGAAAATATTTTTAGGTATGTTTTTTGCTTTGTGAAAATAATTAAATGCTCGTACGTGAATTGACTTTATAGGATTTTCTAGCCATCTTAAAACAAATGCTTTTAAAATGATTTTAAAATGTAAACAGTTACCAATGTTCACTAGAGAAATAAATTATTTACCAGCTAAGCTTTATTCCGAATTTCAATAATAATAGACGAAAAGACCGAGTTAAGTATATTAAGGTTGAGTTTCGTGAAATTCGTATTATATTAGCTCAACAAACTAGTACAATTAGATAAGATTTGTATGTTTGAGCATTTTAGAATGACTCTCACAGTAAACTATTTAAATGAAGATGCTGAATGTCCAAAATTATTTTAATGCTTTAACTGAGTTTAAAGTAAAAATAAAAATAACATAATTATAGTTATCAAATTAGGTCGGTTTTATAAATACGGTACGAGTTAATTCAACGAAACATAAACATTGGGAACATATCTTCTAACCAAGGAAATATTCCTAGCAGATAATCATTTTTACCTTTTCGGTATAAATGTTTTGCTGAGGTTCCTCGATTTTCAGGCAAAAATTTCTTCCCAATGACCTGTGTAGTCTTCTTCTCTTTACCTAAATCCATTTCAACGACACGATGTACATATATTTTAGAGCGACTTAAAATAAATATTATTAATTTAGAGTGGTGGTATTACGTCGCGGACCAGCGATGGCGGTACGGGCAGTTTACGGGTTTTAAGCCATTGTTTATATAATTGTTTCGTAGTAATAGCATTTTCGAATGTGAAATTAAGAAGTGAAAGGAGAAAAAGTACATAAATAATAATCCATAGTAGGATAAATTTTAGTACAACACACAATTGGTCACTGAACCAAATAAATGATAAAACGCTAGGCGAAACTGACATCACAATAGTAGCATTTTAATTTTATCAAATCTAAAAATACGGGTGCATGAATGAGAATCCCCAGTGACCAAACCCTATATGAGCTATCAAATTTCCGAATGAGTGAGAAACTCTATAAATTTATTTACAACAAATATACGGCATTTACTGATTTTTGTATTATCTCTATATTGATATATTATTTTCATATATATCATGTTTCCCAGTTTGATAAGCACCAACAGCAATAACCAAAATACACATTTATGTCGATATCACAGATAATAAAAAGCTGTTTTCTAAAATACACACGAGCTTTTCACACGACACTTTAACTCTATCTAGCAGCTTATCGTGTAAAAATAGATCTTGACCACTTGAGAGTGTTTATAAGGTATTTATACGTATATGTGTACGTGTTATCGATCGAGTGGTTCGATTATTAGATCAAATAAATAAAATTAAGAATGAAAACGTTCACACATAACGTATATAAATCAAAGTGCCGGGTGGCCCGTTTTCTAATCTCTGCCCAAATTTAGTTTTATTTTGTATTCTAAATAAAATATAACTTTATTTACTAAACACAAATTTTTTGTTTGGTTTTGACAAAATGCAATCATCACACGTTGTTATCAATATCAGTCGTATATGTGTGTAATTTAAAATGTGTATAAAATGTATACTTGCATTTCACTATACAATATACGAGTACAACCAAAATATACAATATTATTTCTGAAAACAGCTTAGTGATTACGATTGCGGCGTATTACAATACGAGATTTTAAATTATCTAACAAATATATATTTCGAAATATGTGTACGACCGAGTTCAACTATTTACTACATATAGTAAAATTATTTATCTCTATTACTAATTACTTACTAATTCTTCTATTTTATTTATTTATTTACAGGTAAGTCATATCGTCATATTCATTTTGTAATAATCGTAAGTAAATATAAAAAGTAAATATGTACCTAATTTCGCCATTTTGTTCAGACGCTAAATTTTAAATATAAATACATATGTACATGTGACCTCAGACTAACGTTGCACAAAAAGTTATAAACTACGTAAGCCGAAGGGTACCTGTGTATTCTCTTTTATTATGTGGAGACATTAAATAATATAATCTTTCTTTATGTTTATGTTATTTGCCAAATAATTTCTAAATACGTTTGAAAACGAAAAAATATTTTAAAATGTTTGTATCGACATATTTCTTGCGTATACATACATACTCGTATACCTACATACAGACGATACCGCGCGTATATATTTATATCGAATTCCTATTTATAAACAAATTAAAGATATTTTTAGAGGAAAATACATTTTTGATGTCGGGAAAATATTTTGTTTACTGTGTATGTTCTACTTCAACGAATACTACACTACACTACTAATGCACATTGTGATACATTTCCCATCTATATTGGATATTGGGCTTTCTCATATATTCTCTTATCACAAAATACACACTTTGGCACAACCCGTTTTATGTTTAATACCGCATAACTGTAGACAAGTGTAAACCCGTACCCGTACCATTTGGTTTAAATCTGCATCACAAGCATAATTGAGCCTTTATCACGTGTAACAAAAAGTTAAGTATACGGTATTGACCGTTAAAATTATACAAAAATATGTTTTCTATCTTATCAGCTTATCTAAACACAACACAAAAAACTATACACAATAATTTTCATTCATTAGAAAATGTACGAAAAAAACATTTGTGAGGTCTGGTAACACACATAAAAAAATGTTGAGTCTAATCAGTTACGCGTATTTTTTGTTTATTTCGCGTATATATTACGGGCTATGTGTAGTAATTGAATATTTGGTATTCATGGAAGTTGCATTGATAATTTTATTAATTCAAGTTTGTGGATTTTTTATTTTTTCACGATTTCTTGGAAAAATTATATAATCTACCTATGTTATAAATAGATAAGACAATGAACCTATACCTTTATGAAAATTATAATTCTGCGAACGCTGATAGTTGGTTAATGCGTGTACGATATCAGTAAGTAGATAAACTACCTATAATTTCTATACTGTAATTTGGAAATGATTCATGTACGTTAAGATTAAAATGATTAAAAATGTTAGTACAAATACAAATTGCGAATTTATAATTGTATTAGCACTTTAATATTTGCCTAGAGATCAAAGAGCATTATCATTCCTTGAATTTTTTCATTATCTTCTTGTCAGTTTATTTTATTTTTTTGTAAATTAAACAAAATAGGTTGTTTTATTATGGTGAATGAGACTTTGTGGAATTCAGTTCTTGCAGTACAGAGATGGATGAATAAATGTACTTTGCAAATGTTCAATTTTTAAGTGAATAATTCAACAAGAATCCTGGTGTGTTAGCTCTTGAGCTAAGTCGTATCATCACTGAAATTACATATGTTTATCTGCATGTATAAACTTCCTGTAAAATTATCTAGTTTAAACAACTAAAACTCTTAAACTTACAAAGATATAGTTTCCTAAGGTAAATCGGGAGTCGTATTCCAACGGTACCATAGCATTATTCTGCACCACATACTAAGTACTTAAGAATCGCTAACCCATTACTTCAGTGTAAGGTGACTGCTGCTCTGATTATACCGGGGCTGTCTTCGACTTCAATGGTCTTTCACCGAAGAAAAAATCTTAAAAATTTCGTTCCTGTTACGACAACGGATCGAGGAAAGTTGGCGTAAAATTATTTGTATTCACATAACTAAGCTTTTTTGCAGAAAATAATTAAAATAAATAGATTATCAACTTTGACAAACGTGGCAAACAACTTCACAGCTTTCACAATGATTTCACTCATTTCACCATACTCTAAGCAATCTCTCTTAAGGTTAGGCAAGCAGTAGGCAGTCGATAATAACTTCACACACTGTGTACTTTTAGATTTTGCTAAAGTGAATTCATTATCAAAAAGGGAAAGAACGTCGACACAAAGTTAGTTTAATGCTGCGCACATGACATTAGGAGTAAGTTCGGAACAAATACCATGGTATCGTACTGAATGTATTAATTCAACAACAAAGTAAAAAATATTTCAACTCAAGTAGGCAACTAGTAAGCGAGGCATAAAGCATTGGTTCTGAGTTCGGGAGCGAGTATTATGCTATTTATTTCCAACGTCAGCATAAACCTCCTAATAACAACAACACGTTTCACCGCAATTGATAATAATTTTTCACTCTGACATTCTCCTGTAGCAGCTTATTTCTTCAACTACAAGAAACACCGCACAATACAATTAATTACAAACGGCCAATTTTTCGTATGAATAAATCGATTGAAAAAAAAATGTTACACTAAGTGTAAAAATGGTACTCCAGATGCTGTCAAAATGTGAAACAAAAATTACCCTTAGGATATTTTGATAGAGTATAACAAGTCCAATACATTTTGACATATAACATAGTGCAGTCCTTTTTCCTTGTGGATTCCACTCCAAAGATTTGTTATGTCATTCGGTGACTTCCTCAGCGTGTGCCTAATTCATCTCCATGTTCGCTTTCTTATTTTGGTTCCAATGACTACTTGATTTGTTTGTCTAAGTAGCTCAATATTTGTTATTTTCTTGGGCTAGAAGCACCTCAGTATTTTCCAAAGACATTTATTTACAAACGCCTGCAGCTTATATCGTTGATCGTATGTATATGCTTTCAGGTTGCAAACCCGTACAGCAACGCTGATTTCACACAAGAATTAAATATTCATAGCGTGGTGTTACGATAATAACGATAATAGGACAAATGTGTTCCAGACTTCTGTTGGTATGCAACTTGGCCCTGGTCTGAAACCAGATTGTTTCTCTCTTAATTTCGAGTTGATTGTAGGTAAAATGCTACCCAGGATTATCATTGCTCATATCTTTTAGCTTGTATTGCGGAGGATTCATTATTATATACCCCGCCAATGTTTGCATTATCTCATCTTTCTTGAGAATCGTTTTAGCAAACCCTTCCTCACATGTTTGCGGTATTCTATCAGAATTCCATACTTCTAGTCTTACAGTTGTGCGGATACGTCTTCTTTGAATATTTCCACTGGTCCGTTCCAAATGCCTTGTTATTTTTCATTTTAGCAATTATACTGCTAATTTTCCGCTCCGTTGTGGTGGATGGGTGTTAATAGTTTGGTTATTCGCGCTAGTTGTTAATTCGAAGATTTGCTTGGTGATGTTCACTAGGAATTATTTCTTCCATCTTTTCAATTGTGTTTCATCTCGTGCGGTAACGCCCATGTGTATGTGTGTATATTTTTTGTGGAACTCTACGATCTCCTAGAATATTTGATGCATCACAACAGAAGTCGATGAGTCGTTCTCCATTATTATTACGCACAGAGTCTAATGCTGGATGGACCCATGATCCTTGATGGTTGTTAGGTCGGTGTTATCAGTTCTAATTTTTAAATGTTTGCATTGAAATCTCATTGTACTACCTTTACTTTACTGTTTTGTATCTAATAATCATCATCAATCTCTAATTATCAGGATTTTTTGCGTCGGTATATGAGAATGGATGAAACATGGGTTCCGACTTCAAGTGGGAATCAAATTGTCAATCAGCTGAGTGGACAGCAGCCGGTGAAAGGCATCCCATGCAACCAAAAACGTAAATGTCGGTCGGTAAGATTTTGGCCTGTGTATTTTCAGTTGCGCAAGTTATTTTATTTGTCGACTATCTTGAGAACTTGATGTTTCCGTTAGAGTTGTTATATTCCGGTTTCTGATTTGTGTCCGTATACTATAATAGCCAATGGTTGATATTTGTATTGTTTGCTGGTGTTTGTTAAAATATTCATTTATGTAATCAATTCGTTTCGGATTAGTGCATTGAATTCTAACCAGCTTCCAGGGTTGCTGAAACTCTGAAAAAATATATTTTACTGTGCATAATAACAAATGTGATTTGGGATTTCGAAAATCAACTAGCAGAACAGTCATTGCTCTTAAAATAGAAAGGAAATTGCCTTTATGCCTCACACCACATCCGCTATGTCAAATTTTAACAGTTTTAATCCAGTTTGTTTGAAAATGTTTTTAAATCCGTTAAAATTTTCCGGTCATATTTCATGATCCAGGCTACAATTTGCTTAATACATTTTATTTAGTGACGTAAATTTCAATATTGATAGTGTATTGTTTGAACTGTTTAATTGATTTTGTTAGTCATTTCAGTCACCGTTTTAAAGCTAATGAGTGCTTCCATATAAAATAAAACTACTGTAAATTTTCGATTCAATGTCAGTCGGAGAGCCGTGATAGCAAGGCAACATCGCGCACATTCCATTCGCACAAAAAATACCAAATCTGAGCACACATTAAATAGCTTTATGGCTATTTAATTAGGTGATATCATTTTGAAACGCATCAAAACACTATAAAAAATTTCCCTAACATGAGTCAAACCCAGCTAGACTTTCATTCAATTTGCATTTGTGTGTAATAAAACATTCCCGGCCTCGGTACAAATTCAAATAATAAATATGAGCCCGTCACATACACATATAAGATAAGATAAATCTCGCGAAAATATTTCATTTTTCACATCTCAATCCAAATAAAATTCTCATCTTATTCCGCTGCGACGCTTTTACTTGCAAACCGCATACAATATACGAGTACGAGTACATTGTTGATCTATTTTTAGTGCGCGTAGTTACCGGTTATCTATTTTACTATGAAATACTGAGTGTACAACACCAGCAACAACAACATATAAAATTGTTGATAAAAAATTAATTTAAAATGTGCGATGATGTAATTAAATACTGTACGAGTACTCGAACAAAAAAATAAAATATGTGAATGATCTACTATCGCGCGAGATCGCAAAATTACACAAAATAAATGTGTACGATACTCGTACACATGTGTTATACGAAAATATATCAAATTCATCGTTATTTTATATTCGTATAGTTTAAAGTACAATCAATTTTACACTTACTATATTCTATTCATATACTCGTCGTTATGTACTTAGTGATTTGTCAGCCGATTTTTTATACATTCTTTTACTGCATACTACATATAATACAACATACGAGTACAAGCAAAACGACGATGATGAAAAATAAAAAATTTTCCCAATTTTTCAATTAAGTAGAATACACGAAAAAATAAAATTTCCTCAATGAATTTATTGGCAGTGATTCAAAAAACAAAAAATGTATAGCAGTTTTTAGCACATAATATTATTGCTATACTAACAATAAATTAAAGAGCGTAATTTGTGTGTTGATCGGACGCAGCAAACGGTTTCTCGAGATGCGCGGAAAATACGAACAAACAAATGTTGTATATCGAGTGGAGTGCGTGTGTGGGCGGCGATCGACCGGTCGCGGTTGGTTGTTTTATTTTACATTTATTCAACTAGATATTATAGTGTAATTTTAAATTATTTAAGTTATTTGATTTGATTTGGTTTTTATTTTTATTTTTGTGGCAATGTTTTGACTCGTTCTCAACGGAAAGATTTTATAGATTTTGTTGTTTATAGTACATGTATTTTTGAAAGCGCGCGTGTGAGGGCGTGTTAGGTAATAAGATTTTCATTTCGGCTTTTTTATATTTTATTTTTATGATGATATGTGTATGTATTTCAAGCCAATTTGTCATGGAAAATAGAGATTTTGGGAAATTTTTCCTTTCCACTTCAGTTCATTTTTGCGGAAATGAAAAATATTAAAATAATAACGAGACGTAGATGTTCATTTATTTGCATATATACAGTAGATATTATTGTAAACTTCACAGTATTACTTAATAATTCCTATTACCGCACGACGCAGGAACAACAGCCTTAAGTCGAATTTCCTAAAGCGAAAAATAGTAATATACAAGTGACCCGATTTAATATTCTACCTCGATCTTCAATAAGTCCTAATACCACCCATAATACAGCTGAGTACTCATACGGGTCCAGGGTTATAATCAATGATCTCAACGGAATATTATGTTAAAGTCAAATAAGACAATTATAGGCAGACAAATAATTATCCAAAAAATATTACGTTTTATGGCAAATCAAGCGCCACAAATTTACACAGCAAGCAATTATTGCTAAATAAACCTTAGCCATGTTTGGAAAAACCAATTATTTGGAAGATTATAGTCATAACAGAAATATTAATAAAATCTAAATTATAGATCCTAGAAAAATTCAACAGTGATCAAATAAAATTGTTTTTAATTAGGACTTGTAGGAATACCGGGATACCGGACAATTTGCCGATATATACGCGAAAACCATTGAAAGGCGTTAATATAGACATTAATTCTAATATTTCATTTGATGAGAGGGAGAATTAGACCCTATTTCTATTATTGTTAATTAAATTAGCGATTCAATCATTATGTATTCGTTGTTAAGCCACTCTTCTTTCAGCTGACGCCTATTTTGTGTTATTAATAAACAACTTGAAAGGTAACACAAATACAAATTATCCAAAATTACCTAGTTCTTCATCACGTTCATTCTGAACACGATTTAAAGTTTTACTTACTTAAGAAGTCTTATTTAATAAACACACTGCTTTCAATGTCCTATACGGAGTCAGGATTCTCACCTGGTCCTGATCCAGATCCCTCATTCGAATAGAGAAGCAATGAAAATTTAATAATTCGTAAACCGTCAATTTGAATATTAACTAGCGACATTGTATGGACGATTAGACGAACAATTTTTGGTGTAACATTATTCAAATTTCTAAAACATGACAACATAAATCAGCTACTCTATTGTGAAAAATTATTCACACTATGATTATTTCACCGTTATGAAAACGTTGTAGCAAATGATAATTTTGTTATTTACATATTTGGTGAAAAAACAGCCGAACATAAAATTGTAAAATAATATTTTGTGAATAAAATTAATACACGATATGAATCAACTAAAGTAGATGTCTCGATGGATGTTGAAGTATTGAACAGTCGAAATATTGCAGGTTTATACTTCAAAATTGAAGGTTTGATTGTTAAATTGTCATTATTCACTTAAGTCAAATAAACCTTAATTGAAATGGTAAAATAAAAAATGTGAATTTTGGATATTTTTGTTTGAACGCCAAAAATTTTGTAATTTGATTTATAAATATAAAATACTTAATAAAAAAATGACATATTATACTTCTTGACAAATTTTCGACGTTTAACACCAGAACCCCACCGCTTCGTTTCACGACTATCAGCATCAATTTTCTTTTATTTCATTCTAATTTTACTTTATTTCTTTATAAAATAAAAACAGTCTTTCTATTTCGTTCTTAATGTTTAAAATGTCATATATCTAAAATAATAATAATAAATTTACACATTAATTAAACGTTCACTCGCCATGTAAATTTTACCGTGTGGACATTTCGATACCGCAACAACCAACAGCGCCACTCTTTTAGTATTTTTAAATATCACGTATTGACATTACAAAAGAGTATATTGACTATTTAAATTACATAAACATGTTTATGACAAAAACAGATATTTTTTATTTACTTACAACAGTAGCTGCCACTACATTCCATGAAGGGATTTAATGCTGTATAAAATAGCGGAAGATAATAGGTTACTCTACTGAGGCAGCACGGTTACAAAAGTTTTCTGTTTTTATTTTATAACCCGCGGACATTTTTAATTCATTTGGTATCTATTTTTTCACAAGAAAAAATATTCCAGGCAAATTGGTTGGCATCCTAAATTAAGGACACACAGTAAAATAAATTTTGTAAATTAAAACTGTTAGATGGAACTTCGCTAGAGTACTGGAATAATAGTATTGGATAGGCACACTAAACAGAGTTTTGGCCAAAATTCTTGGATCTATCCATGTTGGCCGAACTGCACCATTTCATAACGAATCATTATGCAATTTAGTTTCTAGAATTAATTTTGGATTCAAACATAAATTTTAGTTAAAGTTCTAGGGTGGAATCATGAACGCCGTACGGAAATTTGAGACTGTAAAGATATTTTATATGGGAAAGCAGTAATAATTCTACCGGTTTTATTCAGTTCTTTTTTTGCACAAAAATCGTTACAAATTCGTTCGATTTGTATAAGAATTTGTTGCGAATCAATGGAACAAAACCGGTAAAATTGTTGCTGTTTCCCAAATAAAATTTCACCGCCGTCTAACGTCCAATGTTCATGATTCCATACCTGGTATCTGTCCAAGCTACACGACTACAGTGGAGGTGCATTTTGAAGGAAGTTCTTAAATTTGGGTATTTTAAATAGAGCTCGTCTAATTCTTAACCAATAGTGGTTAAATTTGGATCGTAGGTCTCTATTGTAATTCTAAAATGTATTTTGAACTGTTAAAAATGAGCCCATGCTGGGTTCAACCCCTTATAAATAATCGAAATGAAAAAATCGTACAGGTCACCAATATGTACGGTTCTTCCTTTAATAGCTAAGATCATATTGAGTCTACATGGGAAATTTGAGGAAGATTTATTGTTGTATAATTTTTTGAATTTTTGTGACCGTAAAAGTAATTTTCGGTTCTGGCCATTATTCAAAACTCCCACAGGTAATAATAGACTAATATGTAATAATAAACCAATGATAAGTTTCCCAAATTTTCTATGTAGAGTCAGAACGACCTTAACCACTAGAAAAACAACCGTACCCATTGGTTATCTGTGCGAGATTTGGAGATTTTAGCCATAATCTGAAATTAATTTATTTTACCGCAAAAATTAAAAGCTTAGTATATTCTAAAGGATAATTTTACAAGTTTGCAACCCAAAATTTAAATCCAACCCTTCACACTTAATTTAATATTTACTTCGAATGAAGTGGAAGAGAAGAGTGCTGCATAGACTCATTTCAGAATCTCGTTAAATTTTAGTTTAACACTTTAAACTAATAACTAAGCTCATTTTAGAGCCCACCAGAAGTTCAAAAATTTTGTTTGAATCCAAAATGTATCCTAGAAACCAAATTTAAGGAAAAGGAAGGAAAATTTTAAAATGAGGTAAAGAAATCCATTAAAATGTCCACTGGTTATAAAATTATAACAGTAATTCTGTTCTGAGATGGTGCTGCGAGTAACGTAACTAAACTTTTATTTTCTGCTGGCGTTTTTCGCTATCTTACACCGCATAGGAATTTAGCCACCTCAGGTCGTTGTAACTCTAAATTAATTTCTAGATTAGTTTTCTTTTTTTCGTGTTTCGCGAATTTTCCACTTATTCAGGAATGAATAAAGGGTTTAATCCATGACCAATTTAACAAGATCAAAAAAGGGCAGCTCGGGATTTATTTTGAAAATAAATTTAAACTTCTTTAAAAAGTATCCACAGTGATATTATGCTGATGCTGAATATTATGCTGAAAATACTGATGTACAAAGCTAATAAAAATTAAACACAAAACTTCCAAATTATGAGAAGGAAATAACTTATCCGTATTTATCTATTTAGCTCTAGATCTATTCAGCTATATCTGAAGTAGAGCGAGAAGTCAGAAAAGTGGTAAGTCAGAAAAAATGATTTTCGAGGTCGTGTCTGTCTGTGTTCTCCCTACAAGCCAGAAAAATTTATTGATTGAGATGAAATTTCATAATGAGGCTTTTTTTACAAATTGGGGGGTAATAGTGAAATTTGGTGGAAATTGGCAAACGGAAAGTGATAGCTTCTATTCGAGGAAAGGTTCCAAATTTTATTTGCACATGAAACTTAATTCTTAAGGTTTTTCGATAAGTTCAAAGTTCCTATTGAAATGTGAAGGAAATCTGTGTACCTAAAAAAGTTTCAATTCGTATGGTAAGCTTTATCGCTTTTTATTGGTTTTTGCAAATATTTTGAATAGTATAGCATTTAGGAAATGGTTTTTAGAACAAAAATATTCTAAATTAAATTTCATACAAAAGTGAACAAAAAATTACACATTTCTTCTCTAAATTTTTTATCCCTTCAACTAAGACGAATTGACCGATCGATATGAAATTTTATGCCTTTTTAATTAATTGGGAGATTTTAGTGTACCGGAAGTGGCAGCTTCTGTAGGAGCTTTTTCAATTTCTGCATGATGTTGAAAGCACCGCATTTATGAAAAAGCAAACAAGAATTTAAATATTCTATTAAATTTAAAGATTAAATTCTCAACGAGGATTGTTCTTGTTAGATTTCTGAAGTTTAAGCGGGAATGACAACTTTCGAATAAACAAGATTGTTTTCACTCAAGTTCGGCTACATTCTATTTTACTATTATTACGTCCATTCGTGGTAAAAGAATTATTGAAAAGTTGTTTGTGCAAACTTTTAATCGCAAAGTTATATCCATGTTAAGACTCTTTTAGTATAACACAACAAACAATTAATATTTTGTAGAACCTCGAAGAGTTATTTTCCAGAAGAATAACTTACTTGCAAAAATATAGTGAAGATTACAAGAAAAATTGACAGTCAATTAAAAGAAAAGAGATAACTTACATAAATATACCAAAATTAAATCAATAAGTACGAATATTTACTAACTATAGATATGTATAAATATGTACTAAGACTTATCGAATAATAATCCTATAAATTAAGCTAAGACAGTTTATTTTATTGAAACTAACTATATATCTGGAACGAGGCTTATTTTATTATAGAAATAATTTTAAGAGCTTTAAGCTTAATAAAAAAGCAAGGGCATACTTGATATTTCAAATTAAAATTCAGAGTTATGGAAATTAAGGGATGCACTCAATACAAAACTGCTCAACAATATACATGCACAAATGTAGTATTTTGAACCAGCAACACCGGTAATTATTTCGCTTGAATTATTTGTGAAGATAGGTTGACAAACAACTCAAATGGATTCCGATAATCCCAGAGCGTGTTCGGTTTAAAAAAACACACACCCACTGCCATCATACCACATTATAAAAAATAATTAAACAAAATGGCGGAAATATACATAAAAAATCAGCTGATTTATAGCTTACCAAGTTGCGACCATAAAATTCCATTCATAAATAAATAAAAAAAATGCAAAACAAAAATAAATTGTGTCTGCCTTATAATTATTTATTTTTTATTTTTATTTTTATTGAGTTATTTCACGATTTCGCGAATGCTTAAAATTTATTTATACATACTTGTTCATTACACATACACGAAAAAACACAAAAATGTATGTGACAAAACGCGTTAACATAAATTCGCAGTTTCAAGGTCAAAGCTAATAAAATAATATGAATATTCTGTCTTGAACTCGACGCGATGTGTTCGAACGATTTGAACTGGTTTGCTTATAATCTTGTAAAAATGGATTAATAATGTTGCATTCAAACACGTTTGCGATAAAATACGGAAATTTGAATATCTGTCAAATAAAAACAAAACCGAAAAATTCCAGAAGGTAATGTGAGATAATCTCTCGCGCTTTTTATATCCGGTTGTATTATTTATGTGTATACGAGATACAAGAACATTTGATAACATTTCTCTTTGATTCAAATATGTTGCTGTCTTAACCCAATGTATTTTGGTTTCTAGAAATACTGAAAATTTTGTTTTTTCTGTACCCATATAGTCGTATACAATGCATGCTTATAAAGTTAATTAGTATGCAAATCAGTGCGCGAATTTACTTTTATTTTCTTATAATTTTTTGTTATGCCGTTTGCGTATGTCTGTGTAAATTGACTGCCTGCTGTTTGGTAACAAGTTTTATTACGAGTATATATAAAACAGGTATCATATGGATAGCGTGTTCCATCCTACGAACGATTACATTAGGATGACCGTTTTTGCATTAACAATCCCATTTCGGATACAGCGTACTACTAGGTCGTCCTGTATACAATTCATATTATAAACATCTAAATATATACAAAAAGATTGTGATTTATGTATCATCCATTTATAAATATTTTATTTTTAAATTTCAATCCATTTCAGAATTTCTTGAGTGCGCGGCGCGGTGCCTTATCATCATCGCCACGCTAAAGGTCATTTGATTTTATTTAAAAACATAAATAAATAAAAAAAGCGATAAGAGACATTAAAAATTCACTTCACCCACCAAATAAAAACTATAAACAGCACAATTCATTTCAAAATTGTGTATGAATTACATAATCCCGCGCGTTTTGTTAAAAACTATAAAAATAGTTTGGCGTCCCCATTTTAAGATATTTTTTGTTTTACTTTTTCGATTTAGATAGTGGTGCATTTTTATAATATTCAACTGTATATAGATGTGTGTACATATACATTCGTGATGCAAATAAAAAAAATGATGGAATGTGTGAGCCGAAATCCATACAGGCGTTGAGCCGTATACAGAAGTTTTTGCTACAAACATTTTTTTATCAATTTTTAATCAGCTGGAAATTATATCACGTACACCACCACCACCACCTTAGAAAAACTCGTGTATGAGTCGCGCTGTACCACCACACACACTATATTATATTACAATTTTATTATTATTGTTATTTTTTTGAAAGTTATACAATCAATGTCATTGTCAAGGCAAATTATAAACTTAATATATAACAGCAGTTAGAAATAATATGTATACAATACAAATTTGTTTGTAGAATGTATGTGTGAATTATATATTTACAAGTAAAATAGCAAAACTAAAAAAATCTATAAAATACAACTTTACTTTCACTATACACGCTTTGTGCTTTTTTATGGTTTTTGTGTACCGTCCGGGTTCTCATTCCAGTTTTTTTTTTTTCGTTTTTCATACATACCATGTAAAAAAAACTTTATATACACAAATAAGTAAACTACACGCTATAAAATATATAATAGTTTTTGTACATATGCATACTGGATGTTGGGACTCAACAGAAACTATAAACGAGTATTAAAAAACAGATAAAATATCGTATTAACATATTCGCTGGCGTTGGTAGAAGTTCTGGTTTTTATTTTGGCTAAAGGTCACTGTTTACTGCTTTTTAGATTTGGGATATCAGCTTAATAAAAAAAAAACTTTTCTTAAAATTAAAATTAGCATCGAATAGTTTTACATTCTCTAAAAATTTGTTATATCATCTTGGAGCAAGAGGGATCAAAACCAAACTGTTAAAAGATCGAATGTATTAACAATTCTTGACCCCCGTGTAAACGTAAACAACGTAACAATATCTCATTAGATGGAAATCGTGAATACAATTCCCGATTGCTAATTGGTGTTCGTGCCAGTAGACTTTTGAAGCTTTTTTTTATTTTATAATAACGGTATACTGAACATAAAGAACGTATAATCGACGAATACCTATTCGTTAAAATTAAGGAATGTATATTTTAATAAGCATTTTAAATTTATCAAAATACAGAAACTTTATAGTTTAAAATTCCACTTTGCGATGATTTCTATACAAGACAAGTTTTTATTCAAATTTCCATTCCATTATATCACGAGATAAGTATTAGTTAAAATTATATTAAGACTAGTCAAGACTTCAAATTAGTAGTCAAATTAATTGCCCGGATAAATCCTATTTCAGAAACTCTACTTAAATGCGTTGGGCTTAACTTAACGCTGTTCACTTGCAAGAATATTAGGCTGTGGTTCTTTTCATGACTTATTTTGTGGAGATTGACTTATTTGAAAATTTACAATAAGTTTCTTCGTTAGTAGACTTATTGTACACTTGTATGATTTATTTTAGTAGGTTGCTCCAAAACGGAAACCAACTTACAGTAAGTCTTCTCCACAGAAAACACTACATTTCCAAATTAGCTTGTCGAAACTCAATAAGTCATGAATTTACGGGTATTTTAGACAGTGAAAATGGAGAGTAGTGCACTTCCACTTAAAATGGTGGAGTAAATATGTAGTGGCCAACAACTGATTTTCTTTTACCTCCACGAATTTACATAGATCCCGAATACACCACTCGTATATAATCAAAAATCGTTATTCCTGCTTTAGTCTTGAAATTTATATGAATATTTTAATTCTTTGTCATTTTTTAAATGCTAAACTTTTCAACATCATCGAAAAAAGTGAAAATGTTCCCATGGAAGCTGTTGCTTCCAACACACAGATTTCTATCAAATTTCGCAAAGGTCTCCCAACTAATAGAAAAAGTTTAACTATGAAGTTTCATTCCGAATAGACAATCCGCCTGGACTTTAAACATGCCGAATTTTGGTGAAATAATTTTTTTTTTCTGAACTCGTCATTTCCGGTAAAATTTGAAAAATGCTCCTATAGAAGGTACAACTTCCGGTGAACCGATACCGGCCCAAAATGACTGGGATCTCCCGATTTATGGAAAAAGCTTAAGTATGAAGTTTCACCCCGATCAGCCACTCCTTCTGAACTGTAGAGAGGACACAAGCATTTAGTCAAAAAGCTCGAGCTTAAAACAAAAGAGGTGTTCATGATTACTATACAAAAAAACAGCTTTTGACAAAAAAAAACGTCAATTCCGCTTAATTTTTTGGATAACTGATCTGAACCGATATTGTTGCAAAACTAATTTAGAGTCAGCTAGTTCATAACAGTTTTTCTCGTAAATGCTGTAATTTTTAAAATAAATGCAAAAAACAAATAAGCTCCTATTGAAGCTGTCACTTCCGGTGGCAAAACGAAAAACCTGGACGATGGAAGCTTTCACTTTCAGTGGGATGATTTCCACAAAAATTCACTGGGATCTCCCATGTTCTGGAAAAAAACTTAGGTTTTATCCCGATTAATCAGTTCGAGCGGAATAAGGACCAGATAGGAGGTGTTTCGTCAAAAATCGACATTTCCGCTTAAATTTTGAAAAACTGATCTAAACGGTATTGTTGCAAAATTTATTTAAAATTGTTAAGTTCATAACCGTTTTTCTTGTATAATATAATTTTCAGAATTTGCAAAAATTAAAAAAGCTCGTATAAGTTGTCACTTCCTGTGGGCCGATATCGACCAAAGTTCACTGGGATCTCCCAAAAGCTTAAGTATGAAGTTTAATCCCGATCAATCAATTCGTCTGGGCTGTACCGGGCCGAATTTTTATTGAAACCCCGTTTTTTGTTGAAAATCCGTTTTTTGTCAAAAATCGTCATTTTCTCTTAAATTTTGGAAAACTGATCTGAGCCGATATTGCTGCAACACTAATGTAGAATCTTTTTGAGCATAATCATTATTCTTCTATAGAAAGAAACTTTCATTTATAAATGATATACTTTTCAAAATATTTGTAAAAAAGAAAACATATGGAAGTTGTTATTTCCGGTGGACCGATATCTATCAGACAAACCGTCTGGGCTATAGAGAGGATATAGACATTTACTCTGCGTGCACACACGCAATAATCTCGATGTCAAAATTGTTCATGATTACCATAATTTATTTTACTATGTAAAAGAAAGTAAAAAATTCAGGTAAGAATACTCCTTAGTAAAATGATTTATACGCCTTCGATCTCAGTTAGATACTAGCTTACTGTTTTTGTCTGTTAATATTTTATAGAAGATTTGTGGCCAAAAATATTGAATATGTTTTAAGGTTTTAGGCTTGTAATTATTTAATAGTATCTTTCAAAGAATATGATTTTACAAACTTTCAGAATAGATTCAAACTTTACTGCGACAGAGTGTAGGATTTCGAATAACATTGTTAAAAGCTCCCAAGTATTAGGGGGAAGCCTCCCTGATTCTATATTATTATTACTATATTACATTTTTCCAAAAGCAGTAATATAATTTCGCCAATTTCGATTAGTTTCCCTTCCCTAGATGAGATGAATTGATATTCAAGAATTTTAAAAAAACGTCGATTAAGGTACAAGATTTTCAAGAACAAAAGGAGCGTTTTGTGTAGCAGAAAATACATTCTTCCTGAGAAGTTTGGATTGAACAATGGATTTAGACCATAGATTTGTCGTTGTGTGGCCGCCACTCTTCATGTTGTTCACACCTTTATTTGATTCCGAAATAGGCAACATAAATTACTGAACGAAGCTAAAGATTCGAAGAAGACCTATTCTGTTCATCTTTTACACGAGAGGTTTTCTGAATATCCATTCACAACAGTAGCACCATTTGCAGGCGGTCCAGGTATCCTAGTGGTTGGAAAAGATGTATCAGAAACAACAAGCAAACTCCCAAATGCAGTTAACTGGAGTGAATAACTGGAGTGAATAACTGGACTAAAAAATGGTGCATCATATTAAATGAAGCCACATCAGTACATACAGTAAACTGGATTCTCGAGGTTCGAACCATAATCCTTATACAAATACGGCTAAATACCTTGGCATGACTCTCGATACTAAGCTAAGATGGAAATTACACATCAAGAAGCAATAAGAAGAACCATCAAATATAGGAAAATGTACCGGTTCATGATTAGAAATTCTGAGCTTTCAGTACACTACAAATTGCTTCTGTACAGGCAAATGCTAAAACCAGTATGGACCAATGGTATTCAACTTTGGGGTTGCGCCAAGAAGACCAATGTACAAATGATACAAAAGAAAGTACTGTGGGGGATTGTGAATGTCCCATGGTAGATTAGGAACGACAACCTTCTTTCGGAATTACCGATGGAATACGTGACGGAAATAAAAAATTTAATAAACACTTGTTTTTTATTTTGCAAATAAATTAAATTAAATTTTTGAATATTTTAATTAAAAAATTTGTCCAAAAAGTTTAAAAAATCACTCGATCGATTTCAACTTGTTAGGTCATCATGGTCGATTGAGTGAGTTTTTAAACTTTTTAATTTTTATATTTATTTTGCGAAATAAAAAACAAGTGGTTAATAAAATGTGTTTATTAAGCGTGTGAGAAGACTCCAAAGGCAGAACCGCTGGAGCTGAGCAGTTCTAATTATATAAGAAATTATTGTAAAGTGAGTGGCTAATAGGTTTATCATAAACCGAGAAATTTATTTAAGTTAAATAAATTACTAGTTAATCTCTAAATTAGTGTAATATTGAATAAATAATACAAAAAATATGATTATGAATTTAAAATTTGATAGACATTATGACTTTAAAGCTCGACTAAGTAAAGTAAATAAGTAAATATACACTGAAAAGTTTTCAAAATTGTGGCTCGACACATACAGTAAGAGCGGATGGTTTTCGTCATATTGTTCAATTAGTATGAGAGCGCGAAAACGAACTCAAATAGAAACAATGAATATATAACCTACTCGTATATGTTTAGTGTATTGTGGATGAACACGAATTGAACGATTTTCCATAATTTTTAAGATGAGCAAGTACCCATGTCGCGCAGGGCACATGCAAGTCGACTTACTTAGGGACATGTTCGATAAGTACAAGACCAATACAAGACAACTATATGTATTTTGGAACTCCTTGCGTCTTGAACATGTCTTGTGATCGTCGCCGGTAACATATCTTGTAGTTATCCTGTTCTTATGATTTTGACAGAAAAAGATTACATGAAATATTACAAAAAAGTTTTGTTTATAATTCATTTGTTCCAACAAAATTTTACCATATTAGAGTTAAAAACCAATGTTTGTTTAGAAATATTTTATTTAATTTAGGAATTCATTAACTCTTTGCACATTACTAAGTCAAAATTATACCGTGTTGGATCGGGTTTTATATAAAGCTTTTCCTTTATCAAGTGCAATACCTCCAAAATATGTAGCATTTGTTTCAATAAACAATGTTATATGTCGCGATAACACATGTCGTCAGTTCAATAATGTTTTTTTGCTCCTGACTTTGGAAAAATCGTATGTTTTGCTCTTCCAAGACCACTGCAAGACATATCATCGGTGGCAAAAAATTCCAAAGTGGAATGAAATTTTAACGCGATCTCCAAAAATCTATTTATTTTTATATACGTAAATGGCGCTTTTATTAACTCCTTTCCAAACAGTAAAATTCATAGGATGACTATTTATAAGAACGACGTTTAAAACGTTTCTTCCATTAATTATTTTGTCCAATTTTAAATAAAATCATCTTAATTTAAATAGTAGTATTAGTAACAAAAATGTTGTTTTTGATATTTTATTACGTGATAAATTTACTTAAAATTATTATTTATATTTGAAATTTGCAGGTCTGGGTATTTAAAAATTATTTCTTTGCAAACACGAGCAAATGTCAAAATTTCACGTACAACTGTACCGATGACATTATTTTCACCAGAGCAGAATATATTTCTAATTGTATAATTAGTAAGTTGTGAAGCTTTCGATATGGGTACCAACGTAAAATTATTAGACAAAATGTAGATGATAGAAGAATTTAGTGGTTTAGAAGTATAGCAAATTTGTTCAACTGCTTCTGATTTTAATTTGCCTACACAAAAATAAAGACGAATTATATAAAATAATAAAATAATTTGTATCTTTTACCAAGCTTTATCATAACATTTTCGACATTAAACATTTTCGGAAATAGACCAAGAATACCTTTTGAGTAATTTTAATGTTTTTTAACATTGGTAACAAAGTTATCCAACTTACTATGCCTATACAAAAAGTAAGATTACATTTCACGTGTGTGTATTTATATTCAGCAAAATTCAAAGACGTATTTGGACAGGTTCTACGTTTTTATTTTTGTATAGTTGATACTTTAATTTTTCTGACACTTCTAATTTAACACAAATTGACAGAAAATCGGAAGCAAAAAATAAAAATTAAGTTACAATGAAGTTACTCTACCATGGTGTTTCCGAAAAACCCTATTATTGAATTTTTATTGTGTTCCCAGATGTATATTTATGTAAAATAACTCTGAAATACTGACTGCTGAATAGCTTTCGAGAAATGTCTTTCGCTCGAATTTATTGATTTCGTTTTTTTTTTTGTTACATATTGACTCTTAAAATTCATTTAACGTGTAACAACACATTCATACAACATTATACATTTCAATAAACATTAAAAGTTGAACACCAATTAATTTTATTTATTGGCAGCACAAAAATTTACTAATACTAAACATAAAACACTAACTAATTGGACTCAATTAGACAATTTCACACGATCGTTCTGGTAAAAATCATCTGGGTGGAAATTCCGTATAATAGTTCGTTCGGTTCCACTAAGCAAAATTATATTGAATAGCACGCTGCTTTGAAATCTCGCTTGACACATTCGGAGGGCAATTAGAACACCTAAATTAATTCTCGCAATTGACATGGTCCCGCAAAATATAACAGAGTTAGAGCAAACATTAACCATGAATCGTAGAAAATTTGTTTCATACCAACAGCTCCAATTTTTCCTTATAAATATTTATTTTAAAAACAAAGCAAAAATGACGTTAAAGTCTGGCTTCTGGCATCTCGTCGAAAGTTCATCGTGCCAGCAAATTTGTAATAAAATTACTTAATTCAAATGTTTTAATTTATTTTATCGTCAAATTTAAGAAACGTAATACAAACTAGGTACAATTCAATACTTTTGTAATGTATATTAACACGTAAATCGTAACATTTATTTTATTTTATGTTAAAATTTTCCAATTGAAACAACCATTTTTTCATAAATAACTGGTTTGGGTACCCATATTGAAAGCTCGATGATTTTTATTTGTGTACAATCAGGCCTGTACTTTTTTTAGTCATTGTTTTCACATGAAAATATTTTGGAGACACTAGCTCTTTCGCTGGTGAACTGAGTACTACAAAATGGAAACAGGATAGGAACCAAGCAAACATTTTATAGATGAAAAATATCAACATAAAAAATAATTGTTTGGAGAGAAATTGGAGAAAGCAAAGGTTGCTAGATTTATTTTGGTATCAAAGTGAATCATATCTACCAAGAAAATTGTTTTATTTGGTTTTGATTTTTGATCACCCAGTAAAATCAAAGGCCTGCTACAATATTATTATTTTATCGATGTTTTATTGATTTTTTTAATCGGTATAACTTGCAATTGGTTCCTACCTGAAGTGGAATTTGTCATTTCTAATTTCAGTGTGGTAAAGTTGTATAATAAAATAGCTACTGTTTTTCAAGACGCCTATTGATTCGGAACAATTCAAATTTTTCGTATGTCTTGTGCGTAAAAAGTAATTTTGTTGACTATACGTACCCGCCAGTCGTTTCATACATATTTGAAGTAAGAAGTGAGAAGTATGGAAAATGGTGGAATGAATAATTTGGTGGAATACGAAGTGTGAAAAAGAGCAAATACTTGAACCGCAAAAACCGCGTTATCAATGCGCGGAAACTACGGCCATTAATAAAGATACGTTAAGTATAGAATAACAAACTTGCCTATACACAAAAGAGATGATAACGATAGATAATTGTTTCAAACGTACGATCATGATTGGTGCGAATAACCTCATTGTGATGTCTCCTTTTCGACATTGTCGATAAACATATATACAGCTAATTCTGTCCGCCTATGACGTAAATACTTAAAGTATCATTGACATTTGAAAAACGATAAGTCTACGCTTAGTATATACTTCTCGTAACTATCTGGCGAGGTTAATCCAATAAAAATGCGTCACGTACATAACATCATTATTTACTATTACTATAGATTACTAATACTATTAATATTATTAATGTTACTATTATTACTTTTTCATTTTCAATATTAACAAACGACCTTAACACTATAAATTTGTGAAAATTTGTTGTTCAATATACAATATATCGCTTTATGCATAAAATACATTAATTTTTATATATTTTTGCAATGATGTCATAGTCCAAATACGCTAAAAATAGTCGCGTTTTTTTAAAGTATATACAACCGCGCTTTGAATACGCGTTTTTTACTGTCGTTGTTGTGTTGTGTTGTGATTGTTGGCTGATAATATAATATCGAGCATACTATATATGTGTATATGTATATGCACAGACACAGATTATTATTTATTATTGTAAAAATATAAAAATTATTATTATTTTTAATAATTTATATGCATATACATCGTGGCTGGAGGGAAATGAAAAATTCATTTCATTGCATGATTCATTCACTCGCGAATAAAACACTTGTTGTAATTAACTTGGTGTTCCAATGAAAAACGTGATCTCAAAAATGAAAATTGTAACATAAAATTGTTTATAATTAATGTTATACTGTTGTTGTTGTTGGTATATTTGTGATACATACATGTTTTGAAGACAGAAGTATATAGTTTGCAGAATTATATGTACAATCCATACATGTTTTGCTTTATACTCGTATATAGTGTACTCGACGAACGAGTACATGCATATAATTCATTCTTAGTATTTATGGAAACAACATGTATAACAGTCCCCATATGCAGTTTGTAACTTTTATTGTCGCTGATATGATGTCGTTTTGAGTACGAGTATACCCTATATACTTGGCATAGTAATAATAATGTATAGTATAGTATTTTATTTCGAAGAATTTTATTTTTAATTTGTTTGTCCACAAATCTATATCGCGCCGCGAACGAGTATGTATTAATTTAATTTACACATTGTATTATATACTTTTCAGACCATATGTAGCACAAATTAATGAAGTTGGCTAAATATTTAATGCTCTCGCGTTTCGTTTTTATTTATTTTACTGTGATCGTTGCTTGGTGAACTTTGATCGTGCTGTTATGACTTTGTGAGATCATATTTATTTGATGCATGAATCATTGATGCTGCCTAAAATTTTACATTGGATTTATATGAGTTTATCATAAGAAAATCTTCTTCGCGTGAGACAACGGTTCTTGTAACATAGATTATGAATTGAACTTTGTGAGTCAAGCCCATAACTATATATCGTATAGGTAGAAGAAGCCCTGTATATGATGGTGAAGACTATAAAAGATAATGACCAATATCGTTAACAGTGTAGACAACCGTCTAGCGAATAAGCCGAATTACAACTAAAATTTAGTCTAAAGAAAAAATCTAAACGTCGGTTAAGAATAGTTTAGGTTGCAATTACTTGTTATAACACGTCCGACACTCAGCCATTTTTGCGATTGTCAGACAAAACTCCCAAGTAAACAATAACAAGTCACTTATATGTGACATGAGTTTTTAGAACGTCGATGTTGCTCATATGTGCGACATGAGTCCTTGGATGTCGATACATCACGTATATGCGACATGGGCCTCTAGTTGGTACAGCATATGCTACTCATATGTATAGGTTACATAACTCTTTGCAATGTTATAATAAACATGCTATATATAAGTGGTATAAACTAGTTAAATTTATTCAAATAAAATCAAACGTTATGGTTATATTTCTTAAATATTTCATCTTAAACTTAAAAACAAAGCGTAATTCGCAAAAAAATAAAACAAATTTCAAAAATTTATTTAGTGTGCCAAACGCTAAAACATGAATATACATAAAATCCAATATCTTCGCATTCATTGGTTTTAATACAACAAACGTATTTGGGTGCAATTCTCTTATCAGTTTTGCTACATGGATGATATCTCTTGCGACCCTTTACCACGTCTGGGAAATCATTATTGGTTATTGGTTGAACTTGACTTGAATTGGAAGATCTTTGTTGAGCGGAAGTTTGTCCTATGTAATACTTTATAATTTTGTCGCGGAACTCTTGATTGTATTGTGAATCCAACACGTGTTCTAAATGCTTATATTCAGCATAGTATGAAACCATTTGATCAGCTCTGTCAATCAAGCCCTATCAGCCCCCAATTTTTGGCGTAATGACTTCTTTGTTTCATTTTGTCATGAAATTAGCGACGTCGATGTTGTTGTTTGAATAGATCATTATCACGTCTCTCCACTTCAAGACAATAATATTTTTTGGATTACGCCGTCATGAAATTTCGCCTGCTTTTAGTTTATGTTTTATAACATGTGCGGGTTTCGCTTCTCAATACCGCTTCATAAGTTCTTTGGCTACACCATATGAATGACCGCGTTCGTTTGATACCGTCCTTTTTCCTTTTTATGTGCCTTTTGTTTGGGATATTACTGTCGGAATGTGAGTCTTCCCCGCCACAAAAGTAGAGCTTCATCCAAAGATAAATATTGTGGTGGTCTATAAATGTTTTTCATATTATTTAAAATATGATTTGCGACATTTTGACTCTTGTATAATCGATAAAACACATACTTTTTATCACATTTTCAAATCGTATTCGACTAATACTGTTTGACCTAAAATGTTTTGGACATATAGCTCTACCAGTAAGGTGGGTTTTTTATTAAGTGTCATAAGAATGCATAAAGCAAACACCTGCTTAATCTTGGGAGATGTTGTGTCTTTACACCGGTTAAACCTACATTTTGCTCGTAGTCCCTTATGAGTTTAGTGCTTACATTAGTCCACTTTACTATTTCTGCCACTAAATCATCATCAAAAATGTTTGTAAAATACTTAATTGGTTCTGCATTGGATGGTAGATATATTAATATTTCTTCAGCACCCGTAAACACAATATTATTGTTTCCAGGCTCAACATCCAACCATACATCATTATCAGTTACTTCAACGTTCCCAATATCTTGCAAATGCAATGCTTCTGAGAATTCAGATGAGTCACTTTCGGTATCATAGATACGAAGGCTACATCAAAGGTCTTCAAATCAATCTTGCTGCTGCTTGAATCTAATGTGGATTCAAAAGTTTACTTGAGAGAGGCTTTTCGCTTTCGCCTCCATTATGCAGCATATTGTCCTTACGAATTGATGTTGTCAAAGAATTGATCGATTCTTACCTTCAATCGGTATAATATAGCAATGAAACCTACAATTTTTAATTATTTTGAACTTAACAAAATACTAATTTTCTTATGTTACTAATTAGACAAGGTACAACACTTTAGAATATAGAATTACAAATGTAAAAACACAAGCAAAAAACATCCGCGCCATGCAAAAATCTTCGATCGACTGAAAAGTGAAAATATATCGTTTTACTGTTCTCCAAAATCATTTCGGGGAGTCCCAGAAAAATAAAAATATCGCAATAAAAAAAACTCGAAGCAATACAAAGTTGTAGCATTTTGTGTCACATATTTGTGACGTAAGTTTATCCTTAAACTAGCTAGTCACATATAAGTGACGTTTCTTGGTGAACATGTTAATGTAATTCTGAACAGTTAGTGAATGATTTAGTAGTTATTAACAATTAATTTGGTGCATCGATGTACCTTTTATGTGTATTTTTGAAACAGTCTGTTTAACATTTATATTGTAGTTTATTGGTTTATTAGTTCGATGGTCAAAATTTTTAATTAATTAAATAATTATAAAGGAAGTAGATTAATCAAAAAATATGCTCGTTCTCGGAACGAGAAACTATCCCCCTTTCCTATTAATATCAATCCCTCTAGTACTGGGTTTTTTTTTTGTTTTGACGAGGCAGAAGAGTTCGTTTACCACAATATGATAAAAGATCAGCGTATCAAACTTTCTTTACGATAATTTTTTAAATCAATATTTTACGAAACAAATGTAACTTTTATCCCTAAATACATTAAATAAATGTTTTCCAGCTCCAGTTCCGCGAGTTAATCTTGGGATAAATTTAGTGAAATGTGTTGATCTCTCGCAAACCTCTCAATTGATTAATTTCGTATTTACAATATTTGTGCCTCAGTATCAATTACCTAGTAGGAACATAACAACTTTCAGTTAATTTCATAATCGAAAGTGATGTAAACACAAACAAACATATCGATTTTAATGTCAAATAAACTAAATGAAACCAGATTCATCGTCATCTTATATTTTTACAACCGTAGTTCCTCCTCTACTATTCTACTTCGGCTACCACACAAGAAAACTAATAAAAATAATATTCTTGACTTTGAAGCATGCCGACACTAATTTGTTTGTTCAAATTATACCTAACTATTTGATTTAAATTAAATTAAATATTACGTTTATTTCTCTATTTACTTATTTCAATTTTTTTTTCTATTTATTTTCAGATGATAAAAATCTAATTACACTATTTGGTCACTATAGGTTAACCTTGACGTGGATAGCTAAGTAGAAAAAATACCGGCACACACTAAAAATAGATTTGTGTGTGAGTGGTGTTTAGTTAAACCAACACGGCATAGTGAAGAAATCAATATCAAAAATATTTTCACAAAATACAAAAACGACAATCAATCATCAAAATCAAAATAAGGCAAATAAAATTGCCGGTGTACCGGCCGATAAAGGCCATTATAGCCTAGGTCGGCCGATGCTTTCTGCCGTGGGTACACATTTGGGGCCCGGCCGGGCATATACCCATCCATTTGCCGGCCCAACTGTTGTACCCCCAAGCTATTTACCAACAAACGGTTTAAGTTCATTACCGCCGAACTTAAATTTATCCGGCGGAGGTGGGGGTGGTATGTCAGCAACTGAATTTGCCCGGCCGCATCCCAAACCACGATACAATGGTGGTCCAATAAGTAGGAATAATAGTACCGGCAGCGGGAATGGAGGAAACAATAACAATAATAGTACAAGCTTAAATAATGGCGGGAATAGTTTAAAATTTTCGGAACAAAACTCCCCCGTCAATTTAGCCGTAACAAATTCACAAATTCCAACACCGCATTCGCCCAAAGATGAACGGTTGGCCGCTGCCCTAGAACAGCAACAGAAACAACAGCACCAACAAAATTCTGAACTAGCAAATAGTTTATTTCAAAGTCGGATGCCACAATACGGTGGTAATCCGACCGTTGTTACAAATACATATCGTGATATTGACTATTCGGCTATATATGGACGGCCGAGTGGTATGTACAGCGCATATTCGGCACATGCCGCTGCAATGGCTAGTCGTCAATCGATGCACCACCGTAATGCATTTTTAACATCACAAATAGATTCCTATCCGCCATACTTACCATCATATAATCCACCGAGCACACTAGGTGTTCTAGTTCCCTCGCCACAAATTGATACAAATTCGGTGATATCGTCGGCATCGTCTTCGACACAAAATGGCACCTGTGGTGGTATAAATGCTGCAAATGGTATTATGTCATCCAAATCAAGTTTAAATATACTGAATGAAAGTAGTTTAAATCATCGAGCGGTTGCAGTTGCGGCGGCACAACACCATACGAACCAATTGATATCGTCCTCCGGTTCATCGAACCCTATACTACCGCAATCAATTGTTGGGAGACACAATAGTTGCAGCACAAATCATAGTGGTGATAAACTGCTAGAAAAAGAATTAAAGGAACGATCGCTGTCACTGTCCGCAAGTGGTGGTGCTGTTGGTGGCGGCAATGGTAGTAATAGTGGGGCACCACCAAATTGTAAAAATGTTGGTTTCAAAGTACCATCTGGTAAAGAAGGATCATTGAAACATCGAATTTTAGTTAGACCATTTGGAGAAAAGGATGGACGAAGGAAATCACCGAATGCTGTTGATAAGATGACATTGTAAGTATTTAAAATTGCAATACAAGTTACAAATTATAATTTGTAATACAGATATCTTTCTCATTTAATTTCCAGACCAACAACAAATAATAATATACCAACAAATTTTACCAAAGGTCAATTAGTTGAAATTGCCCACGGAGAACTGAAACGAATAGAAGATTTGCGCACCGAAGATTTCCTAAATGCATCAGAAAAAACTTCACATCTTAAAATGATTGAAACTACAGTCGTTAAAATAACATTAAATCAAAATAGTAACAATGTAACAGTAACTCTATGTTATGGAAATCATAGAAAAAAGGTAAGAAAATTATAATTTATAATGTATGCATTTAAAAAATCACCTACGGATTTTTTTTTATATTGTATAGTTTATTTGTATAACTAGCAGCGGATTATTTAGCGCATTTTCATTATAAAAATATATCGAATTAAACAAAGTAATAATTAATTCACACGTTATATAAAAATACATAAAAATTATAATTAACTGTTGGTAGTATTAAATAAAGAGGAATACAAAACTCCCAAAATTAATTTGCGTCGATCTATCATGTTATGCGGATCGTAGTCACGCGAATACACGATCACATTCCATTC
Organism: Nephrotoma guestfalica; assembly: GCA_963691935.1. Taxonomy (NCBI): domain Eukaryota; kingdom Metazoa; phylum Arthropoda; class Insecta; order Diptera; family Tipulidae; genus Nephrotoma; species Nephrotoma guestfalica. The sequence goes on along the minus strand of OY829913.1, from coordinate 308,548,522 downwards.
TAAACGTTCTGATATTATGTACATTATTCCTCGTATACGATCTGTGTATTTACTAAAAGTGCATTGACATTGGACTCGTATAAAGATTAATTGAACTCTTGTGCCTCTCTATCAACATCAATATAAAAAAAAATCAGCAAAATTCAGCTGCTTTCTTTTGAGTATTTTTTGCAACAGTTTAATTTTCTAATTGAAATCAATTAAACATATAGTGCGCGTATATTAGAATGACATCATATGATTAGTGTCCACCAAACTCAAGCAAATATTTATACACACAATAATGTTTTTTGTTATTACTTTAAGATTAATTGATATTGACATTAAATAGAAAATATTTTTTTTTTGGCAAGAATGTTGTATCTCTTAAGTACAGTGTGTATTATAATCCTTGGTAACCACTATAAACTCAATAAAATTTAATCAATTTAAATTAATTAAAAAGGCTTACTCACACTTTGTATATAATACAGTAGTAGTGTTTTATAAATTATGTGTGTGTGTGTGTGTGTGTTAATAATAATTCTTAATTCCGTGTTTTACGAGTATCTAAAGAATATGAAGAAGAAGATTTATAGCAGCCTAGTTAAGTTAATTGAAAACTGTAATAAATTGTACTTAACAAAATGATGTGATTATTATAAATTTTACAATTATTACACACAACATTGTGATGTATCTAGGAGAATCGAAAAGTATTATTATTACACTTAAAAATGTTGTCAAGGTTTATTATTTGTTATGTTGTTAAATCTGGCTGAAAACGTTTTCAGATGTAGCACCGTTGGCAGTTTTCTTCCAAATACAGTTAATGCCCCCAAAAATGTAAATTTTGTATCTGAACTCGCCTTCAGTATTTTTTAAACTTGTAGACACTTTTTAAAATAGTGACAAGATTGCATGACTTTTTAAAAATATTTGTATAAACAATTTAAAACTCCTGTAAAAAATGCAGTTTTTGCAATTGCAACCCTTAAGTTACTTGTGTACTTTCTGATCACTAAATTAACAAGCTTTATAGATTATTATAACAGATAATATTAAATTATCATTTAATAGTTAGTTCTAACTGGAATTTTCCATTTTTAATTGGTCACACATACACGTAAAAATCCAATTGAATTTAGTTCAATTTAAAAAAGGAAAAGCAGCTTCAACAAACTCTAAGACTCGTACTGTAAACATAATATCAAACATTATTTATTATAAAACATAAACTACACATCATTATATCGTATTTTAACGATTCCATTAAATACAACAAAAATCTGATGTAAAAAAAACATTGGAAAATACTAGTTTATTGACATTTTTTCTTCCATAAATTATTACCAATCGTCGTAAGTGGATTGTCTTATACGACATCGTGTACCTTTGTACATATATGTTTACCTGACAGCAATCAGGTAAATGTATATTTATAGTCAAATTGAAATCAATATGGCAACCAAAACTACTCGTATAATTGAAAATAAATTACTTTTCTTTACAAATTACATCAAAAAAATTGAATTTTGTTGTCTTTTATGTTTATGATGCTGTTTGGATGATGATGATTATTTTCCTGGAACCACCCAACTAGAAGTTCTTTTTTACATTAGATGTATCTATTTTTCTTGTTGAGTCATAACAATATATCTCTAATATAAAGAAAAAAGTTTGGGATCCCAACATTTTTATTGAAGAAACAATGGTCAACTATACGTGTTGTTATGTTTAATGTTATTTTTAGTAACCCTTTTATTGAACCTCCACCCTTCATTTGTTTGTTGACGGTTCAGTTATTTAAATTACCTATATACGCAAAACGATATTAAATGAAGAAACTGCTTAATCCTAATGCCATTCCATTATCCGTATAAACACTATACGCACATAAAAATTTATTAAAAATTTCCATTTCCATCTATCACCATACACTAAAATAAAATAAAAACTAATATTTTATTATTGGGCTGGTAACTCTCTTTGGTACAATGCACCATTGGGACACATTTGTATCTGATTTTTTCAATGGGTTACAATATGATGTCTCTTTTGTTTAGTGTTTAAGTCCTTTAAATAATTTAAATTATTTGGCAGAATTTGGATTTTTTGCAGAATTTTGTTTGGTTTAGATTTTTTTCAGAACTACGAGAAAAACGCCACGATTCCAATTTTCAGTACATCTCTTTCTCTCTCTTATCGTGCCTTAACTAGACGCTAACACTTCAATTTTATTGGTCGTTTATTTTCAAGTGTAACAACACACATTTTCAGGAAAATAAAACAAAATAATATAAGTCTTTGTTCTACGCCCTCGGCCTAATTCACTCGAGCAATAATCTCTTATTTTACTCCCTTGAGTGGAATTTAGAAGAAATAATAATAATTTTTGGCAAGTAATATTTACCCATTGTCGAGTAGAGGGTTTAATAAAGCCTACTTTATAGTTTTTATTCTAGCAGAAATTTTTCATACTATTCTAGCACATAATTCCTATACTAAGCCGGAATCGTGAAAGCCGCACGAAAAATTTAGACGGCAGTGAAATTTTATATGGAAAAGTACCAACAATTCTACCGGTTTTATTCTGTTGTCTCCACAAAACCTTACAAATCCTTTCTATACTATAATAGCCCGTTTACATGCGAGCAATAATTTCCTTATGTAAAATGAAGAGTAAAGAACATTTACTTTTTGCACGTGAGAGACAAGAAAGGAAATATACACATGCAAAATGTTGCAAACAATTTAGTTTTATTTTTTGAGCAAACACCACCATAAAAATTAAAATGTTACCATAAAACATATTTGATTCGAGTATTAGGTGTGCAAGTAGAAACTCGGCTCTGAAGTTGGTTGCATTAAAATTTACTTGAACGCATCCAAATCGCGCGGCATTTTTGATATATGCGCTTAGTCATTGCTGTCTTTATGACATAAGTTTCAGAAATTTACAAACTGTCGTTCCGTGTGCCTAAATTGCACGTCATTCATTTTCAATATTGAGGACGATCAAGGTCCAAATGCGGTAAAACAATTTGAAAACGAAGAACTTAAAGTTTTACTGGATGAAAATCCGTAAAAAGAGCTTGCAAAACCGTTAGGAGTTACTCACCAAGCAATATCACTTCGATTGCATGCAATGTAAAAATACAGAATGAAGGAAAATGGGTTCCTCATAAAGTGACCGAAAAAAACAAAAACCGAAGAAATGACATCTGCATAAATTTGCTTTCTCGGTACAAAAGAAATAATTTTTTGCACAAAATCCTTACGGGTGATGAATAGTGGATTTTGTACGATAATCCTAAACACAGTAAACCATGGGTTGATCCAGGCCAGCCATCAACATCAGTTGCAAAAATGAATATTCATGCCAAGAAACTGTTACTGTGTGTCTGGTGGGATTAGAAAGGGGTCATTTACTACGAGCTTCTGGGACCTGGTCAAACTGTTACAGCTCATCGTTACCAGGGCCAATTAATCAAATTAAGTGAAGCTCTGGAGGAAAAAAAGCCATTTACAGGCCAAGGAAGGCGGAAGATGATATTGCTGCATGACAAAGCTCATCCACATACAGCAAAATCAACCCAAGAACTCATCTTCTTCTTAGGCTTGGAAGTTTTACAGCATGCGTCGTATTCTCTCGACTTGGTTCCTTCTGATTACCACTTATTCAGATCGATGGAATCATATTTGAAAGACCAAGTTATTATTAGTAGCTATTCTAAATAATAAATCTATACTAACGAATAATTTATGTTATCTAGTATCTAAATATAAAATTATTATATAATAGCTAAACAGCAACTTTATCAAACCGGCTAACGTAAAACAATGAGATAATTGGGTTTCTAATGATATTTCCATTTCGTATATTACATTCAGTAATCTACCTCGCCCAACCCTGCGGAACTGGAGAGCGATGAACCGAGATAGTTGGAAGACCACCGTGCAGGCGGCAGAACCTATTCATGTGAAGTGAAAATTGGAGAGAGAGAACATGTAGATTATCAAGTTTAATTCAGTGATTGTTTATTATGTAACCTATTATACCAACTATCTCTTTGGCCAGCTTTTATTATGTTGGTCGAGATGTATCCTATATACGAGTAGACTAGTTTTTCTAAATAAACGATATGAGAATATTATTATAATTCTGTGGAAAGATGTAGTTCGTGTGAAAAAGAGTAAATAATGTTTCTACTTGGTCTTCGATACTGCAAGGTAATGATAATAGGTGTAAAGTAAACAAATAGTTGACATGACCTTCTATGGTTGTAAATATCCACAAAATTAGGAATGGGAAACACCATCATTAATTACGCCATCGTTTATTATCATATGTTTGATTTCTTTTTGGGATCAGTGGCAATGGGTAATTAAATTAATTTTCATCATAAACATGAAACAGGATAATTTCGTTGATTCGGACTGTTCTCAAGGACTCATATCTGCATGTCGAGAACTAAAAATAATTGGAATATTGTAACTTACGGCTTTTGTTGTAGAAAGTTGGTCACATTGTAGAGAAGAGTCACTGTATTCACGATGGGGATTATGCCGATCATAAAAAATTGTGCTACTCTTATTCGATACTAAACTTATTAATTTGGAAGAAATTATTCCAAATTATTACTACAATTTTTATTAAAAAATCAGGCGGTATAATATGTAAACTAAGAGGATTCTTGGATGAGAGATATTAGATATTAGATTAAAATTGTAGTGTTTTAATCATTAAATGTGAATTTCAACGTTTTTTAAAGTTATAGAAATGTGTTTGGGTATGTCACCATAATTTTTAAATGGCTATTTTGTGTATTCGATGTGCAATCACAATTGTACATCATCACGTTCAATTTTGTTTCTGTCCACGTTAGGAAAAAAAGGAACTCTATGACCTATTTTGGTATAAAGTGAGCTCATGGTTGACCATCTTTGTGTAAATTCAATTTCTTTCAATGTAATCTATTGCAAAATAGAATTTGTTCCTTTCTCTATATCGCTCATTTGCTGCAAGAATGACACAATCCAAAATTTATAATTTTTCAGTTGAGCGAAAACGACCTTTTTAAAAAGTAAATAAAAATACATTCTGACTAGTAACATATTTTTTTCTATTCCTCGGAATAGAATCTTAATTTTTATAATTTTTTAGTATTTTGCAAATTTTCTTAGAATAGTTTCCAATATCTTAAAATGTAAATTTTTTCGCGAATTGAGTGATTTTTATATGGAATTTTACCTAAATTGCTAGAAATACCTACATAAGAGAGTATGTTTAGATACAAAATAATAAAAATATGAATTATTGGGAATCGTTTGATTCGAAATCGAGAAACGAGTGAATTGTGTCACTGTTCCAGCAACTGAGCGATATGTATTGGTTTTTGATGAACGAACGTTACACAGTTTCAGAAAGTATCAAGCTTATTGATTAGCCGTTAACACCTATATTCGATTTATTTAACTAATTTTGTGTTGCTTATGTTGTTAATGGTTTCCAACTAAAGGTAAAGGTGGTAAAACTTTATTTTTATATTTAGATTCGCAGTATCGCAAATTTTATTTTAATTTACGGATGCAAATTTTACGGATTCGTAAACTTTTAATATCTAGCCTACCGCTGCAACCAAATTAGTTATGGGAACTTGTGGTTTCTGTAATTTATTTAATTTCAATAGCTTTAATTGCCAAATGTATTTAAAACCAACACAACATATAATTTAAAACACAACTGACCTAATGCTACATGAAGATTCATTATTTTAGCTCAGTGTTACTAACGCACTTTACGCATATATTACAAAACCAAAAGATAATAATTCATCGGAGGTTACACCACCAGAACCAAAGCCATATTTGATGGTTGTTTAACTAATTTACAAGAACAACAATCTTGTACTTGTACTTTTTTTACCTTCTTAATTTGCAGGGCATACCCCGCGGGTTATTTGAAAAAATGTTGAATTTTCCGAAAAAGTTTACTCGGAGTGCGAGTTGTACAATAGCGATGGGTCATACATGCTACAATTTTTACGCCAGGTAAGGACTCTACCGTGAAACATGTACAATAATTGTACTCTTATCGATAATCTTATATTTCAAAGCCGAGCGTAAATAACAGCATTATTCACGGATCATCGCGTATATCATGCCGACAACTATCTGAATTGTTAAACGAGACTCTGGATATTAGCTATAGGTGTTTATAATATTAACAGCAAATTTATGTGTTATTGATGAAAAAATCGCTAGAAAAATTTCACTGAGTGACTTTTTATGTGTTCTCTGAAGAAGAACAATAAACGCATTATTTCTTTTAAATTATCGAATATTTCTACTTTTGAGTAAAACATAAAGATAATAAAAACTTTATCAAATATTTTATAAAAGTTAATTTAATATTCGATTTACTATTAAATTACTATGCGACATGTTAATTCCAACCCCGTTCAAATTTACCCGCATCAAAAACTGAATGGAGATTGGTCGAGTATATTTTTTTTTAAAACTGTTGGGGATCAACTTTACTCATGCAATCCAACTTTATCCATTTACAATCCAAAAATAAAATTGAGCCTAACCATACACAATATTTTTAACCTTGAACGTTTGAGATATGGGTCCCGAACCGAAACAAAACAAAACCAAAACTTCTAATCCAACAAAATAACTTAGCAGAATTAATTCAAAACGAGTAATAAAGAACTGTCGTATATCCCACTAAATGACAGTCCCCGATCAAAATATTTAATATCTTAAATGAAAATTGAATTTATATTTTCTCGTTTTCATCTGTCACTCCATTTAATATTCCATAGCACAATAATAACAACAACAACAAAACAACTCGAATAATTTCCCTAATAAATTATTAAAATAAAATAAGAGAAAATTCGAAATATAATAATAATAAAAACAAACAACAAATTTATTATACACAAAAATCAATTTTCCCGACCGAACAAAGAAAACTCACTGGGCGTGAATTGTTTTGTTTTGTTCTCCCGATTTTCACTTATATAATTCATCACATTCAACCTTTTGTATATTTTTAATATAATATAACATCGTCGTGTACATCCCATATACCTACACAATAGACCCGTAGAGTATCAGCTCTCATTCAAAAATAAAATCAAGAAAATAGAAAAAAATCCGAAACACAGAAAGCTTTAAAGGAAAATCACATCGGCAATATAAAGAAATACGTATACAGTTTTGTTGTAAATGTGGTGTGTTATAATATTTGTATCGAGTGACATTTTCGATAAATTTTCCTTTGTTGGTCCCAACCCCTTTACCTAACATCCGCCCCATCCGTGCCTTTCATTCATTTTTCTCTGGATGACGACGCTGACAATGACTTCAATATGACCGGAATATCCGAAATACAGAAAAATAAACAAAAAATTTAAGTATTAATCTAAATGGTGTTAAGGTAGGGTATATAAATGGTTATATGTTCTGTGGTTGAATATATAGCTGGGGTGGGGTTGGAGTTCTGTTGGTGTGGGGATTATTCCGTTTGAATATTACTCGTATTTTTCTTATCGTTTTGTTGTTTTGTTATATAGCTCGGTTTTTATGTTATTTAAAAATATCATATGAGAAAATGTTACTGGAGGTCATGATTATAGTTATTATTAAATTGTTATGTAAAAGAAAAAAAATTCGTTTGATAGCACGTCAGAGGTACGATCTAATGTTTCTGATTCTTGCATAACGTTACTTCAGTTCTTGCTGCTTCTTACCCCATAAATAACAAAAAGTTTAATCAAATTTTCCAATTTTGTAAGCACACTTTATTATGATGGTATTGCTTCATAATATATGTGTTATTTAAACGGAAAATTAGAATATCGATTTCCTTACAAATTTTCCAGTTATGTTATTGATTCATAAAACATTGAACATATGATGTATAAAAAAAATAAAAATTGACTGAAACTCGTTACCACCTTTTTATTAAAAGGTGTACACACACACACATAAACACACACACACACATAAAAATTAATGTACACAAATTTTATGTAATATTTTCTTTTATGTAAATATGAAAATTAATATACAGCGAGGGAAATAAATATTATAAACTAAATAATGAGTACCATAACGCAACATTTCTTCGTACTCAGCTCAGCATACATAATTAAAGAACGGAAAAATGTATGTTTAATATTTATGTTTAGGTTTGTAATAACGTAATTACACAATAAAAAATCAACATATAAAGAATTAAAACCACCCCAGAGACTTAGGAGTAACGAGTGGAATCCATTCCAATGACATTAAATGTAAATTACACATAACTACTTTAACAATGGTTTACAAAACTATTTGACTTCTAAAAAGGACATAAAGTTAATTAATTTTACTATAGTTTTCGTTTTAGTTCTTTCTTGTACAAGTAGGAATTAAATAATCGATAGTCATTGTTGAATGGTGATTTGTTGATTATTAAGTGGTTTTTTAAAGGTAGATGATTCATTAAATTCCTTTGAATGCGATTATACAAGCGCTTGATTGGATTATGGCTGGTATATTGATTGTAGATGGGGAATGGAACTTGTTTTGAATTGTACCCGGTTATTAACGTCTATTATTTGCTACCATAGCTAAATAGTAAGCAAAAAATCATTTCAAAACTAATTCATGCTAGATTAAATGATCATGATAAAAGGGCTATAGTCACTCATCATGAAAAAAATATTCCACAAATATTTAAATTGAAAAATGTATGAAAATGAACACTAAATGAACCTTATATTTAATTTCTTGATTTTTTATCGGTCTATTTATGGCAGGAGGGTTAACCTACCTGAGTTACAAGGTGTTCTGTCATATCATCAACTTAAATTTTTTTGCATTTTATTAGGTTGGTTTACAGTAGAGCCGTATGCGCTGCAACCTTTTTCGTGTAGCCCACGTTGCCTGTCGCATATTTCACGAAAAAATAATGGGTTTGCTATTGGACTATATAGTAAAGTCCTTATACTTATCCTACCTTATATGCTCGAAAGTTTTCCTCATTCTGGGATTTACCTATTTCTTCCAAGTGACAGCTAAATGGGTCATGCGCTGTTCCACCATACTAGGGATCTTAGTAATTGACGGTCTAACTTGAGTACTTCGTTTATGTCCGTTGTTGTAACTAAGAAGCTTGTTAGTTTGCCTCATGCCAACCCTATCGGAAACGTTGAAATTATTTATATTAAAAATAAACTTATGATTTTATAGAAATATAAAAATTTGTATAATTATATTAGAGGTTATGGCGTAATTTTAGTATATTTTTTAAGTTTATGCAAAAATTATACTTTTGAAAATTATCTAATTAAAGTTGGCGTGGAGTATTTCCTAAAACTGTTTAAATATTTTTGTGATTTTTTCTAGGCCAGAGTTTTGAAACATTTCATATTGCTAAATAGTTGAGCATGTATTAGTGTAAAATATACAAAATCTGTATTAACCAGAAATATTAATTTTTTAATCTGGATTTTATGTTATTGTTTATTTCGTATGTCGCTTAAAATAAACATGCATGAATTTTGGTTAAGGAGGTGAACCAATTAATTGGTTAATTTTGCTATATTTCTAAAAAGTAAGGAATTTTGATGATCCAATGTCTCATTAACATAATTTTCAAAAGGTAGGTTTACTTGTAATTAGGATTAAGGTTACATTAACATGTAACCACGGTACATGATAAAAATTAGTTTCTCAATATATCTGGACGGCCCTCATCTTAGCAGAAAATAAATTTTAGTAAGTCTTAGTCTGAAAAATCGAAAAATTATACACAATTTTGAAAAGAAGGGTTTACTGGTAGTTAAGAGTAAGGATATTTGAACACCTGAGAAACGTACATGACAAAAATGTTTTTTCCAGCTGTCCGGATATTTCTGATCTGATTTTTATGATTTTTCATTGGTCCTTCGAGCCGAATCACAAGCTAGTTGTGTGTATAGGCTGCCATCTATCATAAGTAGACTAACTGCAGGCACTGAAGGGAATCTCATCGAGGAGGAAATAAAAATTTAAAAGTTATTTCAAGAAAATTTTAGGTGCAATCACCAGTTCATTCAGGGATAGACCTATCGAGACAGCCAATCAACAATCGGCAAATATAACAGCTAAAGTCAAGACGGCTAAGCTACACATTAGAACTGCCATAGACAGACAAGATTAAAATCCATCATTGGATAAACCAGCGATGCTAAGGCTGAATTATATTTCTACTTAAAACAATTTTCATCCAATTAAAAAGCAAAGACTTACCCCCCCCCCCCCCCTACTTCTTGGTAGCTTAAGTTGGACTAAACGAATATCTGAGATTGTTAGAAATTGACCACAGCCCTCACACATTTAGTTTTCGCTTGTTATGAGATACTTCGTTGCTGGTTGAGACAGCAAAGGAGGTTCTGCAATAGTCCACCGATTTATACTTTTACGTGATCACCAAATCAGTCAAATCTTTTCATGGGATGTAGCCCAGCAGTAAATCAGATATCATGGTAGCTTACGACGAATTACACGAACCTCAGAGATTGGCTCCCGTAGTAGCTATATAGGTTAAAAAAAGCATACATTGTGGAACTAAATATTAAAGTATTATGGTAGTTGGTTGATTTTGAAAGTTATAATTAAAATGCTATCGATCCACTAAAATTACTCCGCAATTACCCAGAATTGGTAAACCAAACCATTCGGTTTCCTTATTTAGATTTACCAAGAAAAGTATGATATTAGAATATTAAATTATATTCTTATAAAGCGAAACTCTTCAGCCCATAACTCTTCAGCATATAAACAACGTCAAAAGTCAAATTGATTTGTTCCTAGAAAACAAATTGTAAAATTAAAACATATGCACCACAGGCATCATAAAATCAAAACTTTTATGTAGTGAAGATAAAAATGAAATAAAGGAAATCTCCTTTAAATGAATCCATGTCACATCAATTTAGCATCAGTAATGTGAAACAAAAAGGATTTCCAACTAAAATAAATGTTTAATTGTTTTTCGTTCAAACAAAAAAAAATGTTCGTTCCGTGTGTTTTCGAAAAATATAATTAAAAATAAAAAACAAATAAAAATTAAATTAAATTATACAAAATTCCAATGTTTTGTGTGAAATAAAATTACTTTTCTTTCACTGGAAAATCGATTTTCTTGTTGCGTTTTTCTTTGTGTAAATTTCACGACAGAAATCGGAGATGAAGAAAATATACAAAATGTTTAGCTTTTCTTGTCGGCAATAAAATTAAATGTCTTCAAAAATTGACTTGTGCCCCCTCACAAGAGTAGGGAAATCTGGGGGAGGGCCAACAAAAATAATTTGCCCATAAGAAATGTTTGAATAATTTAGTGACAGTAAAATTGAATGGCACACAAAAAATAAATATGTATCCTTCAAGACGAAGATGACAACGTCGTCGAGAAAGGGAGAGAGGGAAATCAAGGACGTGAAAATTATATAATGATTGTTGATTTTTTGTTTTGTTTTATGTTCTCCCGACTTGGGAGTGATTGTGATTGAATGTCAAAGGGGTTAAGTTTTATGAGCCACCTCTAAAATTTATATGATTTTATGTTTTTGTCGTTTGTTAATAAATTCTCTAGATGTTTTAATGATATTTAATGGCTCATAAAAAAAATTACGAAAGATTTATATACGATAGGAAGCGAGTTTTATGTAATGAACTGAAAATTGGTATTTCTTTCCCTCGGCCCATTCTAACCCAATACAACAAGCTCTTGCTAAATCAGTTATGCTTTTATGTACGTCAACGGACTAAATAATAATAGTTAGCCTAGTTACAAGAACAAGGCTTAATTTTTTAAATTATTTAAATAAAATCTCAATCGTTAATTTAACATTTTATTTATTCTTTCTCGTTGCAGGTAAGATGATCAACAATAAACAAATGAAAATTGGTAAAAACACTGCCTTAAGATATTCTAACGTATGTATGTATAGTAATTGAACATGTAAATTTATTAGATTCAAAGAAAAATTTTTTTGGCATATACCTTGTGAAAAGATACGAGATTTCATTGATAAATTATTTAACCGTTTTACGTATTTCCGTTACATTAAAGTGCCTACGATAAGACGGCATACTTGGAACTCCAATAAGAACCAAATGCATAATAAAAATATACTTGGGAAAGTTCCTGTTTAATTCTAATGAATTGATTAGTATAAATAATGATTTCGTAGTAAATCAATGAGGATGATATCGTAACTATTACCTCGTACATCTTATTTTGTATGTAGGAGTTAAAATTAATTTTTCTTAAAATTTCAAATAAAATAGTTTTTCATTGTTAGCTTTCTTTCGTGCATGGAAAATATTAATTCCATGTGACAACACGTAAAGAATAAAAAAAGCATGAACAATTCTTACAATGTTGGCTATACAAAGAAAACCAATATCAATATCATCCAGCCCTTCCAAAGCAAATTCCTACGTGGAATAGTTAATGCCCCGTGTTATATAATAAATTACTACCTCCATAGATATCTGAAAAAGGATTTCGTCAGTGAAGAAATAAGCAAGCACTAGAAAAAATTCATGCAACGTACTAGTCTACACCAAAATACTGAGATACGTCGTATGTTGGATGAGTTAAACCCAGTAAGACGGTAGCGAAGAAAGAAACCATGTGATCTACTAGATCCAATCGGAATCGACTAAAAATATAAAAAACAGTAAATAGTCCCTAAAGGGATACAACCCTGCAAACAAGAATATAAATTAAGAAAGATAAATTACTAGATGATTTGTAAATCAATTCTAATACATAAATATAATTTAAAAAAATTTCGTCTAGTAACAATTTTCATACGTAGATTTAATAGCCTGTAAACGAATAAAGGCTAGATAGTTTTTGGAAAGTATTCACGGCATTCCGTATAGGAACATGGAAATACACATCTATATCAAATAATATTCCTCTATTATGCCACCTACCAATTCCCAGGGGTCATTAATATTTCACAAATTATACAATAAACATTTATTTATTCCAACATTTAAGTCATTTCACGATATATAGAAACATATATAGTCAGGTACATTAGATATATCCATTTGGTCACGAAATTCATGCGTTAATTTTATTTATCTTTTCTATTAAATTGTGTTTTGGGTGTATGTGTTTGCTGTGTTTTATTTAACATCGACCTTGAATATTGTGTGGTGTCTAATAATGAAACAAGCAATTTACCTTCAACTCGCGGTGTGCATTCTTTATTATCCCAGTCGCGAGTGACGTAACCGCATCTAACAATTTTCGTACACACATTTCTGTGTTGTTAGTATTCATCAAATCGCAACGCAAAATTCCAAGATTTTTTATTTTTACCTTTTAATACGATTTATCCAGGAAATTGTATGCGAAAAACTATAATACACATTGTTACAAAACTATATAATTCACATCGCATAATTTCTATCAGCATTCTTTTATACGCAAGTAATTATTTCGTTATTTATAAGAATACGAAATAATTCTGAACTATCCAATTTCAATTCCAGACAAAATACCTTAAAGAATTGTGTATTTTTATATTAAAGAAACAAGATTTTGCTTGCTTCTTCTTACATTTCTTAAGCTTAAATTGTTTGTTAGTTTCTTATATGTACGAGTATGTATGTTTGTCCATTTTAAGAATATTATTGTTTATTTGTAAATAGAACTCTATTACTACTATTTTTTTTATTTTTATAATCAACAATGCCTATGTGGACCACAGAGGTTTGAGTCTGTGGGTCTCGACCTTAATAAAAGATAATTTTACTTATGGGCTAAATTATTAGACAGGTTACCAGTTACTGATTAATGTAAAATAAAGTTATGGACTAAAGACGACACAAGAATATAGAGATATAAATAAGATGTATTACATTTAAGTAGGGTACATCACCCGGCCGGATTAGCACACGTGGCAGGAAATTTGATCATCGCATCTCAATCTATCTACTCAAAATCTACCTTTCCTATTATCTTTCTGTATAGATATATACTATGTATGTATTTTTAAACCGAACCGATAAGAAGATATTTTTTAAAATGTCACAGAAACATTAAAAACAGACAAAAAAACCGGACATTAAATAATCATTTTACTGATTAAATCATCGCTTAAACATCCTGGAAGAAAGCAAGCAACACTAAAATGTTGTGCCAACTTTATGTTTTATTTTTGTTTGCAAGAAGGAAAAGTGGAAATCAATCACCCACACTTTTAACCTATTATTAACTCTATGACTATCCTTTTTTTGTGTTGCTTTACATAGATAAATTGATGGGAGATATGAGGTTTACCTTTATAAATTTTTTTGTTATGTTGGGTTCTCTCGGCTATATTTAGAATATCCATTTTTTTCTTCATTGTTCTTGTTTTCTAAGAAGTTATATAGCTGAGAAGAAGAAACAGATTTGTATACAATTATTTGCCATGTTATATAAGAGTTACATATATGAAAAGATGGTCTAATAAAAAAGCAAGTTCATGTATGATGTAAGAAAAAGCTGAGATGAAATAATATGACTGCGACTACGTACGAGAGGCACATTATATCGAGTGTAAAATGGCACGTTATTCTTAATAGCGTTTGAATTTCAATTGTATTTGCACAGATGATTTTTAATGGATGCGCAACAACGCATATAAGAACTACATAAGTCCCTTTACCTATAATAGTTTACTCAGAATTTTATCACTCAACACTTTGTTATATTTTATTTCCATCAAAACTTGATTTTTAGCGGAGCTTTTACAAGTTGGTTGGATATAAACGATCGCTAAATGACTATTATAGCAAAATGCCTTTAAGGTTGTGAGTCTGGTGAGTGGTTCATCCAGTACGGCTGACGGAAGTACAAACACCTTTACAGAATTGAACAACTCTTTCTTAAGAAGTAGTATGGTGGCAAGATCGCTTATAAAACCGTTACACATACGCATAACTGTTGAAGAACCTAAGAAAAGATTTGGTTTCAATACAGTGTTTAAACTGCCAAGAATATGGACACTCAAGGACTTACTGTACGTTGAAATCAGTGAGCGTCGTATACGGTGTACAACACCAAACCAAAGAACTGGTCAACAGAAAGGAAATGACTCTCGTTCTCCCAGAATTCT
The DNA here is from genome assembly GCA_963691935.1 of Nephrotoma guestfalica. Classification (NCBI taxonomy): domain Eukaryota; kingdom Metazoa; phylum Arthropoda; class Insecta; order Diptera; family Tipulidae; genus Nephrotoma; species Nephrotoma guestfalica. The sequence goes on along the minus strand of OY829913.1, from coordinate 308,533,370 downwards.
TAAATGCTGAATCTACCCTGAATAACTGCACGCAACTGATGATTCAATTAATGACAACAATGAAAAATATACTACACGTGATACTACAAAATTACAATACTAATAATGTAAAATCTCAAAAGATGTGTGAGTTTAAAAATAATCGCGAATATACCGCACTACTAAGGCGAGTAAAAAAAACACAGAATTGTATGATTCACAAGAAGATCACATGTCAAAATTGTTGCCATTTTCGCACATGAAATTCTGCTAAAAAAAATTAGGATTTTCGAACGATTTTCATGTTTACGCTTGAGGAGCGTTTCGAAATATTCAAAACCAATTTTCAAAGTCAGTGTTGTGTAGCCGAAGCCGTGCGAATTTTGAAAAAAATTATGGGTCGATGGTCATTGGTGAAGAAAGTTCGTGAGAAAGGCTTGCTATTGGATGACAGAAGTAGTCCTCGAGCTCGGACAATGCGCACGCCGAGAATATTGTGGCTGTGGTCCATAGTGTAGAACAGAATCCATCAACCTCATTTCGACGCCGTCAGCAGTTGAAAGTAAATGACCATTCGCTTCGATATCAGTTCTCTGCGTGGGTCATAGACCAGCTTCATAATGACGTCGATTTGGGTTGAAAAATCATATTTTCAGACGAAGCGCATTTCCATCTCGGGAGCTATGTAAACAAGCAGAACTGCTGGATTTGGTCACTGTTTGGTGTGGATTTTGGAGTGGTGGCATAATAGCTTCATTTTTCTTTGAAAACCCTGCTGGAAACGCCGTTATCGTCAATGGCGATGGTTACAGATCGACGCTATGAATGTTAACAACATACCATACAAACCGACCGATAATCGATCTCTTGCGCGCCACATTCCACGACCAAATAATCAGCCATTTTGGAGATGTCAATTGGCCTGCGCGGAGCTGTGATTTGACGCCGTTGGATTTTTTTTTATGGGGTTTCGTTAAGGATAGGGGTTATTCGGATACTCCAGACGCAATTTCAGCTTTAAAACATGACATTGCGACAGTTATTCGCGAAATAAAAACTAGACTCACAGGATGGTTTACTATAAGGCCAGCGGAGGGAGCCATATGAACGAAATTGTTTTTCATTCTTAAATCGGAGCCTCCAACCTACACAATTAAAAAAACTTGCCACAAAATAAAGATGTATGCTGATTTTATAACATTTTTAAAAACAAACTTTTAAATAGCGCACCCTATAGAATTACAAGTTAGAATTTAATTAGTAACCCTTTGAAAACTGCTACTTCCGTTAGCATTTTCGGTTATTCGCCTAATTTTTGGAAAATGGTCTGATGAAATACTTTGCAAAAAACTAAAAGCCCCTACGGAAGCTGGCTTTTCCGGCCCATCGATTTTCACCAAGTTTTACTGGTCTCTCCATATATGTGGAAAATGCTTAAGTGATGTAGAGAGATACAATTTTGGTGAAAAAACAGTTTTTGGCAAAAAATCGTCATCACTTCCACTTATTTTGGAAAAATTATCTGGGCAGAAATTTGTATGGTTAGTCTGAAATTTTGTTGCAAACTTAATTAATAATCCTTTTTCTTTAATCGATGTCATTGTAAATGCTATACTTTTTCAACTATATACGAAAACGTAAAAGCCCCTATGGAAGCCGCCATCATCAAACAAGATTTGTATGAACTTTCATCCTAAACGATCAATTCGTCTGGCCTGAAGAGAGTACACATATTTCCATTTATTATCACTATCATTTATAACTAGATATAGTTTAACTATTCAGGAATTGGCCACTTTAAAACTATATTTTAAATGTAGGATGAATTTCGGTTGAATAAAATTGTAAGTTTTCGAGTTTTGATGGCTAGTTTTAAATTGTTCCACTAAGAGTTTAAAACGAAGTTAATTAAATTATTTATACTGCATCCTTCACGTGTATAACAAATATACCGAAACTGTACACATCGAGATTTGATTGTACCTGAAACAAATCGTACCTGATATATGTGCCTTAACTTAAGGCCAATGCTTCCTTCAATGTGCATATTTTGTATAGCTCTACATACTACACTAAACTGACGGGACATCAATCATTCTCTCGTTGGTCACGAAAGTATTTGTTCTATACTCCCCATGGTACTATCTCTTCAATATTTAAAATTATTTAAAAAAATTAATGTTAATCATAATGAATATTAACGTATTCCTGAAAAACTTGGGTAGTATGTAAATAAATTGTAAAAATAATTTGTGTAACCCAAAAAAATAGAAGAGACAAAGAACGATGCAGATTTACAAACAATACAAAACAACTTCAAACGAAAAATACGAGACTACCAAAAATCTCTCCTTTTTGCGAGAGGTTGCTTCATTTTATATCAATGTCCACTGTTAAAATAATGTATAAAAAAATCGGCACTTATTCAGCTTCCATCAACACTATCGGCATACAAACAAAATGTAGCATAGTTTTATAGCATTAGTATGCGAATAAGCAGGCTTATCTGTGAGATATTCTCGAAAATTTTGCTACGGTGTACCATACGTTTAAAAGACAATATTTTATCTCGGTCGTATGTGTGTTATGCTTTACAATATATTCGCCATACAAAATATATTTACGTTATCTTACATAAAAAAAATACTTCAATCTTACGTATAATACATTATATGATATTTATTTATTTGTTGTTTTTAGTCATTTTATTTTATTAACCAGAAATAAGAAGAAATAATATTACATTTTTTCGTCGTTCGTCTTCTTCTGATTAAATTACCAGATCACGTACTATACAGAATAAAAATAAGAAAATTCTTCTTCTTTTCAAAAACAGATAGTATTTTTATAGTTTGTTGTTGTTGTCTTATGGTATAAATGTAAGTTTAAAGAAAATAATAAGTAATTCAAGTGGACAACAAATACACAATGCGACGACGAACTGAAGAGACTCTGAATCTGATGATGATTTTTATTTTTTTGTTTTATTTCTCGTAAATACCAAATTTGGATTATACAACTCTTATGATTTTGATCGAGCGTAGATTTTTTTGTTGTATTTCTTAAATACGTTAAAAATGCCTAACATTGATTTGTGTACAATAAACTATAAAAAAAAAATAAGAGAAAAAAACATGTTCAAGTTTTAGTTTTAATGTTGAGGTCGAGGATTTTTATTATTTGGATTGTGTTTGTTTGGTGGTTAATAATAATCATCGCAGACGAAAACAAGTTTTCTGGTTATGGTCTTTTACAAATACAAAATTGGAAATAAAAATACATATAATAAATGGTATGTGTCAGGTCAGGTCTGTTTAAATTGGGGCCCACGGATACGGTTCGCAAAATAAAGTCTAACTAAATGTTTACGTTAAATTTAAAAATGATAATCGTCCCCAAATTTTAGGATTTTATTTTTTTATTTTTACCCGCGGCACTTATGTTAAACATTACTTCAATATATAGGTTTATATGCCGATATATATGAGATTATCACATTAGATGGAAGATGGGACGAAGATCACGAAAATAATTAATGAGATTAGTAAGTCATTAGCATATTTCGTATATGTATATAATTATTTGGCCTAATCTTTAATTAAATCTTAATCAAGTTCAAAATAACTAACCAATTTAGAAGAGATAAGCAATTTTATGTGTATCCCAACATTTTGGGGATTTATTTGATCCCCAAACCAACATGAATACTTTTCAAATTGTATATTATTTATATCGAATGTCACAAACAAGAGTTAAATCTAATGAACTGATGAACTTTTTATACTTTCTAATAATTTTCCAACCATACACACAGGAATTTTTCTGTATACTCGAAATAAAATTAAATTGTGTTCAATGTACTGTGAATACAAAAATGGAAAATATATAAATTTTCCATCTGTTGTCAATCCAAATAAAGAAAAATTATTCTAACCTGTTGCTGGTATACCCGATATTGAACCAAAAACCATCGAATTTCCTCACATCTTTAAGAATTTTTTGGTATACATGAAGTGGAAGCAAGCTACGAATCACAATTATTATGTAACTTTTGTGGATATTTCTAGGTCAGATTCGATCTTCTCCCTCCTAAATACATACAGAGAGAGTTATATATGTATATATACCATATAAAGCACACACATAACCTTTCTCAAATTATTCAAGTTCATTTGGAATATAAAAAAAGAATTATTATTAGGTTTATTTTTTGTGTATGTGTGTGTGTTTGTTTCGGTATATGTATACGAGTAGAGCTAGTTTGTGTGAGTTGTTTTTGAATAACATAGTTAGTTTGCACAGTTTTGTGCTCCCAAAAATGGAAAAATTATTTTTTGTGTGTTTATTAAATTTTATTTTGGGTAAAATGCTTTTCTTTTTTTCTTATATACAAAATAATAAATTAAATAATTTCGAAGCAACATATTCTGTTCATTACTCTATATAAACTGGGAGCAATATGTATACAGTAACGTAAGTTTCCGGATTAAAAACGAATAAACAGAAAATGGTTTTTGTGGATATGGCTAGTAGTATATTAGTGTTAATTTGGAACTTTATACTGTGAAAGAAGGAAAAGTGCAGAGTAATTTAAGGTATCCATACAGGTAGTTGTGGGCTAAGCCTACCTCAATAGATCATTTATATATGGAACACAATTATATTTTTTATTACAATGATGTACCAAATGAAGTTAGATGTAATGCAACTCAAGCAGTAATTATTAGTACAGCTTAAAAACCAGTCTAACTACTAAAATGACCAATCGCAAAGAAGGTGGAATGAATCGGTCAATGGTAGGCATACATTTGACTCGATTCCAGACAGCAAAGAAGACATGGTAAGTTTAAAGCCTACCTACAAAGATTCAAAATAACTGATCCATGTCATTCTATATGCGGATCTAAAGTAGAAGACGTTAACCACTTACTTCTCGAATGCAACGGGGTGATCGTTGTGTCACTAAAACAAAAGTGACTGGGTAATACAAAAGCAAATTTATTACCACTGTCGTCGTCTAAGCGACGAAGTTCCTCCCAATTTCCAGCAGTACTGTGCTGAACTGATTTCTATCTTAAGTGAACGAAATAATGCGATATAGTAGACCGGAAATTCGGACTGTGCATGTCTCCACGCGGCTAGGGATGGAAACGTCACACGTTTTTAATAGTAGGCGACAATAGTATGATGACTACGATTAATAATGAGTGTACTTTTGCTACTGTTCGCTCTCTTGTTTCGTATAGGATTTTAAATAAACGCGATGAAGTTGTAAAATGAACTACCATTAATTTTAAACGTTTTAAATCATTTTATTTCATTTAAAAATTCGAGACTCTTACCTTTGAAAGTAAATTATAGAATATTAGAGATCATTGAACGTGTTGGAAGTAAATCAGTTTCCAATGAACGTCTATCGAAACAAAATATGTACTTTTACTCAAAATTTTGATTATGAATTCTCTAATGTTATACAGCCAAGCGTACTCTGCTATCAAAACATCTAAAAAAACAAATCACCAAAACTTTTAGCAATTGTTGTTCCTTTTATGACTTTCAAGTCACTGAATATGACCAGAGGTCCTCCTTGAGGATTTCTCCTTGCCACCACTGTAGGGGTCACCACTGTAAAACTTGGGTTTTTATTTGTACAACAATATTTTATTATATATATATTTATATTATAAACGATTATAAACGAAAATAATATATACTTTCACCCCTGTATTTATTTAATTTTAATTTTAATGCAAAAAGATGTTTTTTCGCGCGCATGTTGTTCACTTGGTGATGACAGACGTAAGTCGATTTTTTTTTGACGTTTTGGAACAAAAAACCAGAAATCAACGATCTCGTCAATGCCAGTATATGTGGCCAATTAAATGTGTGTCGCGTCGATTATTAATTATCGCTTATTAATTGAATGTCGCACGGTTGAATGTTGCATATTAATATGTTGAATGTGTCGATGATTGTATTATCAATTATTTTGCGAATAATTGAATCGCTACACCTTCTTTGGCCTAAAATATTCATTTTTTTGAAATGACCCAATTAAAATCTCGAGTATGTTTTCCTAAAATTTAGCTTTGAGACATCTACAATAAATAAAGTGCCATAATTTTATAATACAGATATTTCATCTGTGAAGTTCAGTTACGTTTACCATTTCAAAAAATTATAGCGAAAAAAAATCACGTGTGTCAAAATCATTCAGCCTGTCCAGAAAAGAGGAAGTAAGTTTAAAGATCTCCCCAAGGTAACACAAAATGTCTACCAAATGTTTATGATAAAACAGTAAACATAAGCAGTTGGCAGGATTTATTCTAAGGACGCTTGTTTTAATATAAATGATTTTAGAAATAGATTTTTTATTTAAGTATATCGAAGCGGTAAATTATAGGACACATGATAATAAAATAACAAGAGTAACAATTAAAGGCTGTGCATGTTTCCGACGACCACAATTGTAATAGCTGTGATTATTCGTTTATTGTGACGGTTATAGTTTCCTAAAAATGTCGTTTAATCTTAACTTTTAACGTAACCAGGCATGTCAATTTCAAGAATTAACTCAATAAATTTCCCAATAACCGAAATCTGTCTCAAGAAAAGAATATAGAACATAAAATTTATAATTATAAAACTATTGTAACATTTATGAATAAGATATATTGTAAGATTTTTGAAAGGCATCAGAGAAATAAGGCACGTATAATTTGGTTATCCAAATTGTACGTGCCTTATTTCTCTAAAGCTTGTGACTTACTCGTATGTCCAAAGTATAACATCATGCTATCGCATTAATAATACAACATTATTTTAATTTATACAGTGTTGTGCGTTTACGCGTATTTTGCAATTGCCGACATGTCGATGTCGAAAATAGTGTAGACAATTAATTTTTGTGTAGACAATGTTGATAATTGGTATTGGCCGAATATTTCTTTTTTTGTTTTACTCATTGTTTATTCAGTACACTTACAGTTTTTCAGATTAGCATGGGGTTTTCGGAAGTTACAATTCATTTTCATTAACAAATGAGTAAAATTAGAACATTCAAGTTTTTTATTCGCCATCTAGGTAGTCTGGTTTATCATTTATCGTTTATTTTCGAAATATAATACTTTGTCAAAATGTAAACTGCCATAAAGTTTAGTAGAAAATAACAACAACCTGTTTTAAAATTTTATCATTTTCTTATTCTTCCAATACTCCAAATCATTCGGTTATAATAGTGTGGCGCAAAAAAGGTTCCATGCGAAATGCAACTCTTTGTAATCTGTAATTGTTATATCAGCATTTGTCTTTTATTAGTTTAAATGGCTTAAAATTATTAATTCTCGGTAAGTTTTGCTTCTGACTAACACAACCAAAATACCTATTTTATCTAAAACGAAATGTTTACCTTTGGAAATAGGCCGGCACATGCAATATCATTATAATATGACGAAAATTCTCAATATTAACGATCAGTTTTAAAGAGTTATTTACATTAAAAGTTAAGTCTCTTGAATTGAACGGGAAGTACAATACCTTGATCTGAACCATCAAAAAATTTAGTAACTTTCCATTGAAATTGTTGTTATTGGGAGATGCAAACTTACATTCTAAAATATCTGCTACTGCCCTAGGTCCAAGATTTAATGTTTAAGCGGTTAATTATTTTGGCTAATCACACATCAGAGATTACATAAATAGATCACAAAATTTCTACTCTCTTCAGTAATCCCTGAACAAACATTCGTAATATTTTTGTATCGTTATTTCAAAAGCAAAAATTTGTGCAACTGTTTTAACAACGAGAATTTGTGTGTTATCGTCTTAGAAGAGGTGATATTCCATTGTGACAGCTGATTTATGATTTGTCATTAGATTAGCACTGCGATGTGAACAGTTTAGGTTACACCTGCCAATAAGCCAATAAGGTTTCGCATTTAATTTTGAAACTACCACGTAAAAATTATTGCACTTACAATTGAATTAAGTATTCGAAGGGATCCATAACTACGTAGCACTTACCTAGCGCCATACTTTTCGGTCTCAAATTCCAGGATTTGTGCAATGGTGTCATTACTAAACGAGCAATGCAGGTAGGTGAAGACCAGGGAATTAGATAATGCAATTTAAAATTCGAACGTTACGATTGGCGCTTAGAGTTGTTCTTGAAAATCTTTCAAGAACAACAACAGCAGTGCAGGATTTTACGCTTTCCCAAACAACAAATGGTTGGTCGTTAAATAACATTTTTAAATGATGGATATATGTCCGATTTTGGAAGATAGGTCGGCCCATGAGTTCTGCACTCCGGAAGGGGTCATAGTTGTGTTCATTTTCAAAACATCATTACCTCACACATACTTGGGTTCGTGTTTTTGAAATGCGGAGTAAAAATCAAGCTCTCCATCTTCAAATGATTTCATTAACAAAGAAATCATAGAATTTGCTGATTGCCAATAAAAACTATTATTTTCGAAATTCACGACATATTTTCTAAATTATCTACATTTTCGATGCCATTTTATTAATTCTACATACATTGTCTACACGTGCAGAATATTAATTAACTACGTAGTGTAGAAAATACGGCACAACACTGCCTATACGTTAAAAACATCTTTTCAAGATGAAAAATCCCGGTTTATCATGAACTATTGGTTTGTTCTAAATTTTAGAAATTGGCTCGTTGCCGGGCCAGTTTACCTGTATCTTTGATAGTTGCGATAAATGACAGATAAAAAAACCGACACCGAACCTATGGCCGCAAGGGCTCTGATTTTCGTGTCAAACAGTCACAGTGAATTTTGTTCTTCTATTTTCAAAATTGTACTTTTGATTATTTATAATATCTGTTGATGTCACTTTTAATATACAGTTTGTATTGATTGTTGATTACAGAATGATCACAGCTGATAACTGCTCACAAGGATCCAACTATATTAATGGGCTTACTAATAAAACATAACATGAGGTTTGACAATTAGAAGAAAGCCATTATTTTGAAAACTGTAATAGAGTTCTCACCACGTTATAAATGAGCTTATAAGCTTAAAATGTGGTTGAAATGCTACTCGAAATTATAAATTGTAAATAAATAAATAAATACCCCAATGCATCAAGTGCAGCCCCCCATCCTCGATCATTGCCACTGACTTGTTCACATGTGTGACATGGAGCATGGTGTGTTATTCTAATGTTACTCTAAATATGAGTGTGCAAATAAAAAGTCCAACAAAGTAGAAAACGTCCTAGCTAAAAATGTCATAGTTAATATTAATTCTGTCTAAATGTTGTGGTGTACTAAATGCTTTAAAAAAAATTGTTTAAATTATTTTAATAACCCTGATCTTCAGATACTTTTAAGCTTGCTTTGAAATTACCAGCTGTGTATGGCACTCCAAATGTTAAGTTTCAGTTTACTAAAGATTTTATTTGTCTCCTACGATAATACCGAATATGATTATGACTATAATAGATATTTTTAAAATAACATAATTTGGCATACTATATTGAACATATTTGCTTAGATTAGAAATTTTGTTTATAGACTAAGCTAGATCGTCTTAATCTTAAAATACATCCATGAAGGTGTGTTGACGCAAATAATGTCAGTTATTTCCAGAAATTCCAAGTATATTTCATTTCAAAAACGATTATTTTGATAGGACATGGAAGCTAAATTATTTATTAATCAATATTTGTGTTTTCAAGACCTTGGTTTGATTAGAAATTCCAACGCAACTCATAATAATTTGTTTCGACAAAATTACGACTTTTGTTGCTGCAATATGCGATTAGATAACCATTTAAATCGATAGCGTGTATAATTATTTGAAATTATCTATGGGGGAACTTGTAAATGATTAAACGTCTGAATGCATTATTTTATTGATCGTACAGAATACGTGTATCGTAACGCTTATTTGGTTCAACGAAATTAAAACATTATATCGTAGTTACCTCATTTTAAGCGTCTGCGTTCCAAATCCTATATGTGGCACATCATCATCACATCAAAATTCCTCAGATCATGTCATTCCTAAGTTAGTTCTACTTGTTTGGTTGTAAACGGTATACAGAGCACTTAAAACATCGTATAAAAAAGGTTACATTTATTTGACAAAAACTACGAAATTTGTTCTTATATAGAAAAATCTATTTTTTGTACAAAATCAATAGGTACTGTTACCTAATCCATTTTCCGTCATAGACTATAATGTATTGATTAGATAGCAGCAGCAGCAAAAAATAATCAACCGTAAACTAGAAGTAGCAAAACCTGGTCCATATAGACATAAGCCAGCAATAAATTAGATACACATCTCGTCGTTATCACCTTAAAGAAATAAAACATTAAAAATAAATAAATAAAATAATTTTCCAAGAATTGAATTATTTCTTATAACACGAATTACAACGTTAGTTATTATTTTTATTTTTTGCCAGCCAATTGAAACAACACAACATATTATAACAAATAAGAGAAGCAAATTATTTATTATTTTTCCCATCCAGAAATGGAAATAAAATCTTTTTACTTACAATTGTTCATCGATTTTGTACATTTCGTTAAGATTCGATTGAGTTGATGATGATAATGATGATGGTGGGGATGATATTATTTTGATATTTCATGAATATTGTATGTACTTATGTGCAATTTCGCTATTGAACTCGTATGTACAATAAGTAATGAAGGAACAAGTAGGATTCCCCAATACAATTATTGAATTCGTCGTGATAGCTCATACATATACAGGACAAGGATTCTTAAACTCTGCATCAAAATTAATCGGGATCGGGATATTTTGTAGGATATGTTCCGTATAAGTGTCAGTAACGTTTAGTGCTCCATATAAATTTTTTTTAATACGTACGAAGGTATGGATATAAAAATGGGCGAAAGGACTTTAATGTAATTTTTAATTAAACCGAGTGTACAAGTATTACAGAACGATGGAGTGTAGGTCGGAATATGCCATCCGTACGAGTATGTATATGATCCGATATAACGAGATAAAATGGATATTATTTGTACTCCACTTAGGTAGTTTTCAATTCGTATTCTTGATGTGTACATGAGATTATGTACATACAACATACGTATAAGTCGGAAGATGAATTTTATTTATTTTATATTTTATTTCGATTTTTGCTTAATTAATCAATACTTGTATATAAACTTTTTTATTTCATTCATTCTCGATGAGGATTGAATACACTAGTCCTCTTGTATATGGGAATCAAAAACAAGATTTAGTTAAATACAAAATAAACAGTAAAAGACGATTCACTAAGAAATCAACAAAAAGCCGTTTTGTTCGTAATCACTGATTAGATATCTCGAAAACTATATAGATAGTCTAGAATATACTAATATTCTTCTATCTTCAAATAGCAACATATTATTGCATTTTGGAAATTTTTTTACTGTTTTTCCGCAACATATTCTTGAAACTCAATGTACGGGGGTTGCCTTTTATATTTTGGTATTAGAGAACAAAATCAAATATTTATTTATCAAAAATGGTTTTATTGTTTTACAAAATATTCTCCATGAAGATCAATACACTTTTGCATGCGTTTGAACCAATTTTCGAAGCAGTTTTTCCACTCCGATTGAGGTACCTCCTCGGATTCTCTGAAAAAGAATTCATTGGGTGCCAAACAGGGTTAGGCGAGGAAGATCATGGAATGTCATCTACGCGGTTTTCGAGACGTGATCTACTACGTAGGTTACATAACGATCTTTTGCGTTCCTGACTTCGATAATGCAGAGAACGTCAACACCCTATAGAATGGCATTATAAACTAAATTTTCCCATCATTTTTCCTTTATTTTACGTTAGCCGGTCTGATAAAGCGGCTGTCTAGCTATTAGGTGATGGTTTTATTATCCTAGGGACCAAATAAGTTTACATTTTGATAGTCTCTGAAATTAAATAAATTATTCCTTAGTATATGGACGAACTCATGCACTGGCCTAAACTAATCCTCATTTGATATAAAAGAAGTCAACTTTACACCAGTCGCTATTAACGTGTCATTATAGAATAACCAAAACTTTTTTAATCAATGGTTCATAACAGAGGCAAGAACTTGACGTTGTTTATACAGATTTCGCAATTATCACTAAGTTAAGGCATTTGAGATGCGATTGCCAATTCGTACTCATAGAATGGCAGTATCTTCCAGATCACCAGTAAACTGTTAGACTTCCGGATCAAACTTCCCAAGTATTTTCCCAGGCCCTTTGCTGTTTTCATTATTTACCAACGATGTCGTTGACTGCTTTAATTTCGCAAGTTGTCTTCTTGTTAACATCCGTTAACATCGAAGTCGACTGTAACAAGCGCCTAGTTGATTGAGATAGATTTTGTTAATGGTCAACAGATATGAGACAATAGACTACACACTAATGTCAGTAAATGTAGAAATCTGGACATTAATCGTATCCGCTTCCTATATTGAATTAATATCGTTTATACAATGAATTTATTGAGTGAGTGAAATTCATATCTGACCTGGAAGTAGTTTTTTCAACCGATGCGACTTTAACACTATCGTCCCAAAGGCTTACGATATGCCAGGCTTCATCAAACGAAATTGTAAATCGCGTATATTTAATGTAGTTTGCGACATATTTAATCAATGGTTCATAAAGAGACAACCGAACTTATACTTCCGCTTTATCAAGAACACTTTATTAGATTAAAAATACAAGGTTTGGACTATCGACGGGATTGTAAAGTGATGTGGTGTTATATTTATACAGGTTCGCTTTCAATTTTATCTTGGCCCGTGTTATATTAATTTGAATTGGAAAAATCATTTTCAACGCGCGAAAACTTATTCGTCAATGCCGGTGTATGTGGCCAATTCATAAGTATCGCGCGTTAATGCGCGTTTGATTATAAAAGTTGATGCCGTTTATTAAATATCGCTTAGTAATTGAATTTCGCGTGAGTTGAATTGAGTTGTCACAGGATGTTGCGGCTGCAGTCTTAGTTAGAGATATTTTCGACTCCCGTGTCGATTGCACGAAACTCCTACAATGGTTAAATCCCTACGCTCCCGAACGTCGTATGCGACAACGCGTCAGATTACTATATATATATCGACCCAATTTAGAGAACATCGCGTATATTTAACTCAGTTTGCGACATATTTCATTTTCATTTGTCGAGAGATACGTTTAGGAGAGATTCAAATAAATTCTATAATAGGCAATAAATATATGGTCATGAGCGTTGTCTTTGTTCTCTTTGTGTATTTCTTGCGTTACCGATAGTATTACTGTAGGTAAATGAATAAAATATAATAAAATAAAATAAAATTTCTTATATATTTTCCATCTGTCTCATATGCCCGATTTTTCATCTAATTCCTTTATCCAAATATTTTTTAAACTGTAACCAGTGTAGGTAGATGTCATCAAAATATGTATATATGTTTGGATTTTTTTATCATTTTTATAGAGATGGCACTGTGAATTATTAATTACGGTTTTCAAATGAGCATTTATTTTTAGGTTATGCGGCTATGCTTAGAAAACATTTGTATTTGGTCTGAAATTAACGTTTATTTAATTAACATTAATTTTGGACTAACTAATTTTAATGTAAGTTCATACCAGCCATTTATAGATGGCACAAAACAAACCGCTCCTCATTTTTAATTTAAATTTGCTAAATTATTTATAAATCTCCAAAATATTTCTAATTGTAAATTGACAAATTTAAACTAATGTTGCAGTTTAGAACTAAATATAAACCATATTTTGATTTATGAATACTAGAGATATCTATCAATGACTAGTATGAACTAATCACCAATTAAGTCAGTCGACAATTTAGACAAAAAATCGATGTCATGCTCATTGCATTACTAACTTGTAGACTAATATCATGTTATTTCATACCGGGTTTCAATAGATGGCGTAAAACATAATGAACTGAAATTTTATTCTAATTCCCTAATTTAATTTGAGTTTTACCATTTGTCGAAGTATTTACTATCGATGGTGGATAATTTGCAATTTAGTGCGCAATTTCGGACTATATTAGACTTCAGTAAGTTTTATGGATAAAGCAAAGACTATAAATCACTAGTACAAACTAAAGGAAATTTAGTTTAGTAAGTAATTTAGATTGTGTGCTTCTCGCCGAGGTTTTATGTACATTTCCGATTAATAAATTTACTGATTAGTTCTTACTAGTTATTCATAGATGTCGCAAAGCAAACTGTGTATGCTATTTAATTAAAATTGGCTATCTAACATAAGATTTATTAACTTCAACAATATGTTTAATCGGTTATTGATACATCTATACTTAGTTTGTCTACCTAATCGTGTAAAAATTAGTAGATGATGCGTAAACGCCCGTCTCTGGTGCCAAATCAGAATTATACGGCGAATGTCCCATTAATTCGATGTTTTGACCGTTCAATTATTCAGTTGTTTGCGCCGATGTCTGAGAGCTCGTATTGTCGTAGGCGGTTGGTTTTCGCTATTTCACCGACAACTCCTGACAAACAAATGATTGTGTACCCTTCAGAATCGATCGTTCATCGTTGCACAATGGTACGGTTGCGACACGTCCAGTTTTTGCGAAAAAATGGGCCACCCTTTGCTTGGAAGTGCTTCGTGCGCGAACAATTTTTTTAGTTTTGGCTCATATTGGAACACTCTTACCGTCAACTGATGTTTGGTTTCAAACTCATATGCATATGGTAAATTCGTAACCTCTTACGCTATTATAGACATGTTTTGAAGCACCACGTTCATATTTTTTGATTATTTCTTTCGAACAATTGACACGAGTCTGTTTTGAGCGTTTGTCACAAAAAATGTGGGATCCAACGCGAACAAATCGTTTTGGCGGCCAAATGTTGCAATCTTACGATATTTCACATGACCATCTTGCAGTATCAGTTCATGCACAGCATCAATGTCTTTCAGAACAACAACTGATTTTGGACAACCTGCACGAAATTCGTCGTTAAGCGTATTGTGGCCTCGATTGAAATCGAGTCAATCTATGTAGTCCTGCTTTTACTACCTAGTTCCTATAATAGTTTTTAAGTCGAACACATAATCAATTTTGCGGCGGAAGCCTCTTTAAAATTAAGTAAGCTGCTCGATGAGGTGTCTTAACATTTTCGAAGACAAAAATAAAAATCGTTGTCACAATTTATCTTCAAATTTAACGTACCTACCATACCAGGCGGATAAATTTGTTAAGAAAACTGTAACATTAAAAAATTAGCTGACCTTCTGAAGACCAAGGCGAGAAATGATTTTTCCTACCAACCTCAGACAGGGTCTGAGGAGCACCACAGCTCCTGTTTTCATTCTCGCACGATTGTCATAAGAGTAAACATAAAATTAAAGTATGGCTAAAATCCAAAAGTGCGGGATACAAAAAATCCATATGATGAGAAATGTGTATTATGTGCTTAAAAATTAAACCGTCTGGGAAAGTTGTTAACACTTGTGCTGCATGCAACTGTCTCACGTTGAGAACTCTCTATTTTATTTTCAGACAAATAAAATATTTATAAATTAAATTATAAGTTTCCTTCCGAAAATTAATTTTAATATAACTCATTTTTCTCTTTCCTATTTTAAGGTCGATATGGAAGTTAGTCCAGAGCACCCATTTTTTGTATATGGCCAAGGATGGGCGTCCTGCAATCCACAATCATCTCTACAGGAATACGGACTAGAGTGTCAAAAATTACGTGTAGGCGACATATGTATATCATTGTATACAAGTAATTCACAATTACAGCAACAAATATCCCCACCGGTTAGTGTTCCAATATCATTACCATTAAGTCAACATCCACAGCAGCAGCAATCGTCACCGCCAACGTCAAATTATTATCCATATCTACCATATTATCGTGACGATAAGTCGTTGTCACAATTACCACAAAATTTATCGCGCCGTTCAATAACGACAATACCGACAACGGCGACAGGAACAGCCGTAACTAGTCGTCCAGTATCGCATATTGAACAAACGTTCTTACAAATGACAACAACAACGTCGTCCACCTTGTCACCAAATGTTAGCGGTGGCCACGTAATGCGATCAAACTCAATGGATGATCGGCAACCACAACGAAATTATGATCAGCAATATACATTAAATAGTTCGTCTGTTGAATTACGTGTAAATTCATCATCCTCATCCGTCTCATCAATATCCTCCTCCTCGTCCACCTTATCAAATAGTAATCCAAATTGTACCACCAATAACATTAAAAATAATCAACGACCATCATCTAATGATGGAACAACCGAATCGGCAGTATCAATGGTACTGCAAAAAAATTTAACCGATGATTCGGCATCGTATGATGGGACTAGTAATTCATCAAGGAAGCGACGATGGTCAGCACCGGATAGCGTGTGTGACGATGACGAACTACAGCCACCAGAAAATGATAAAAAAGTGTGTAAATAAATTAATTATTTGTTATTTTTTTTATAATTTGTTCTAAAATAATATAATATGATCTCAAATCCTCCTTCAAAATATACAAAAGAAAAAATATTAAAACTCTTTCAAATAATTAAACTGCCTGTTAATATTTTTTAATTAAATGTTAATTGTTAAAAAAATCAAAATTATTTGCTGTTTAATAAATAAATTTATATTTATAAATATTACGTACTAAGTATTTAATTTTTTTTAAAATCAAATTAATTATTTGAAAGAATAAGCATTTGCCTGCATTAAATTCTATATAAGTTCTTTTAAAATTAATTTAAAAAAATTTAAAATACAATAAAACTGTATATCATTTCACAAATCACATACATATTTCAAATATAATAATAACAATAAAACATAATTATAAAATATACATACATATTATATATTATGAGATGGATCTAAAAAAAATTAATAATAGAATAAATTAAATATTAATTAAAAAGTCAATTTTCGCGGCCATACATTATATAAAAAATACATAAAAATTTAATAAAAATAAAATACAAATTTTAAACTACCTCGTTTATAAACAAATTAATTAATTTTAATTAATAAGGCCGCATTAAAATTATATATAATAAATCTAAATTAATATTACAAATAAATATTAATTTTTAATCTCATTTTTATTTAAAATAAAAAAAAAAAAAAAGGAGAATACTTAATTATGTTTAATTTTAATTTAAAAATATTAGGTATATATTAATGTATTATATAATTTTAATTATACAAATTGTAAATATTTATATTTTAAATAAAACAACAAAATTAATTTTTAGATGTAATACAGAAATAAAAATCTGCATGAAAATATATTTTAATTTTTTTGTTATATAAAATTTAATATTAAATTAATTTTTTTTTATTTTTAAATTTTTGGAAAATGAAAAAAAGAAAAATTGTGATAAGAAAAATTTTAAAGAAAAAATTGTATTTTTGTTATAATTATTATTATTACTTTATAAAATGAAAGAGAAAAAAAAACTTAATTTTTTTTTTGTTTAATTAAATGAAATTATTTGGTTTTTATTTTATGTTTTTAAATATTTTTGGGTTGTGATAAGGCACGTTTTTTTAACGAAATTTAGGAAAATTAATTAAAAATTTTATTTTTTACACATCAGAAAAAATGCTTGGTACCTTTTTCGAATCCACTTTCAAAATGTGTTCATTTTTAAGAGAGTATATAAAAGGGATTAATTAATATGGTGAGGATAATATTTGTATTTTTTTTATAATAAAGGCTCCCACTTAACCTTCGGTTCAGTAAATTTTTTTTATACGATACAACAATTGCAATCAAGATTTGTTTGATAATTATGATAAATAATCAAAATGGTCGTATGTGATACAAAAAACAATTCTTTTTTATTGAAAATCTTTTTTTCTTTGAATGGCCAAGATTCAACTTTATTTGGAATGAATCTATTCCATATAATTTTATTTTTTTTATTGTAGGAATTTAAGGATATTGTGATAAATGGATGAAAACGATTTTTAAAATTTAATTTTTTATAAAACATAAAATACAATCAAAATTAAATAAAACTAAAAATAAAAGGTCAGTAATTTATAAAATGATCAAATTATTAATAAACAATGTGTTTTGTGTGATGAAAATTTATATATTTTTAAGAGATTAGTGTGCCAATGCATGTGAATGGATCAGGATTAATAAACCATGCTTCTTATATCCATCTCCAGATGGCAATCATTTTTATATAATATATTTTGTGTTTTTCTAATTTAAATTAAGCTCGACTACTACTTCTTCCTTGGATTGTGTTAACGATTTTATATAGGACAATAAATTTAAATAGAGAGGAGTGAATGCAGAATGATTACGCTTAAATCAGGCTTAGACCAGTAAGATATTGTCAAACATAAAAACATTTTAATTTTAATTATATTAATTTTTATATTTTTTGTTTTTATATAAGATTGTGATAATAATGTAGATTTAAATAAATAACAAAATTGTTAAAGTGTCCCCCCAATTAATTTTTATTTTGAGAGCTCAAACATTTTATTCAAATCTTTATTTAAAACAAATATTTTATGTATATCAATGTGATTACCGACTAACGAGAGAGAAAGAGAGATATTCATCACACACTCACATATCCACACACACACACAAATATGTTGGAAAAAGGCAAAATTACAAAAAATAAAATACCTCAAGTTTACTAATTATAAATAATTATCAGTTTTTTTTTACTTAACTTACATTAAACTGTACTCCTCCCCCAAAAATATGTGCCTTGATATGATTGAATTGTCTTAAAAACAATACAAAACAAAAATTTAAGATGAAAACAGGAAAAAATCTAAACAAATTTTATGATCTCGTACAAAATAAATATAAAAACTATTAATTAATAAATAAATAATCTTTACTTAAATAAATATATAATTTTGTTTATGTTAATTTTACGTTAATTTTATTATTTGTTTATAAATTATATATTAAAAAAATTATTTAAAAAAACTTTTTTTTAATTTTAATTGTAAAAATACAAAAGTTATATTCATATATGAATTATATTTAATCACACAAAAAATAAATAAAAAAAATGTATACAATTTAATTTAAAATTAAATTAAATAAAAAATATACGGATAAAAAATTACAACAGATAAAAATTATAATTAAATTATAACGAAATAAAAAAAAATAAAAACATATATATATATATATATATATATATATATATATATATATATATATATATATATATATATATATATATATATATATATACCTATCTGTCTGCCATGCATGCAAAAAAATTAAGGAAAATAAAAAATTATAAATTTATCAATAAAATCAAATAAATTAAATAAGAAAAATTATAAATTTAAAAACAAAAATATTAATAAAATAACTATATATATATTTTAAAAAACCAATTAAATAAAGAAGTTTTAATTACAAAGAACAGATAAAACATAATTGCAATCGCAAACGTAGAGGTGAGAATTGTATCTTAAAAGACTTTAAGCATAGGTAAGTAATTTTGTTTGTATAACCCAATTAAATTGCATAACCCACGCGTTTTTGATGACAATTTTTCCTCTCTTTCATTACTCTTTATAACATTAGATACTGTTTGCTTTATTATCATTATTAATTTCGTTATTGATGAGTTTTTTTTTAAATATTACACCCATCTTTCAGTTTACACGGTAGATTGGTTTCTGCGGAACCCGTGTAAATCCGAAAATACAGTGTAAATCGAAAAAATACAATAAAATTCTTAAATGTTTTTAATAATTCATCCTTTTTAACATAAAATATTTTTTTTGTTTTTCAAACCGTGGTAAAGCGAAATCGTGTAAAATAGTACCGTGTAAATCGGGGGACGGGTGTATTTTTATTATGCTCAAATAATGTGTCTAAACTGGTTCGAATCTTTAATAAATTTGAATACCCAAATTTCGTTAAATTTAATTAATTAAGTCACCTCGCCAGGTTACTTATTTGAATAAGTTAGGTTCCACAATTAAGTATTCGTTTGGGAAACAGCCTAGTCCTGAAAAGCGATGCTACATACACATCTAACTACGTGCGATTCGTGCGTAAATTTGCTTTACCTCGCCAGATCATAGAAATAGAGTATAAAAAATGAATGTAAGCAACTGTCAAGCGTCACAAACTCGGAGGGTAAAAGAGAAAGCATATAAATTAACAGGGCCGTATTTAGAATTTTTTTCGATCGAATGCAGTGAAGTTAGGAAGTTTAAATTAAGAACTACACAAATTCAAAATTATTTTTAGTCCCCCAAATAAGTACATTAATTGTTTTTATTTAAATAAAATATTATGTAGATTCTAAGTTGCGTGTATTTAAATAATTATAAGTTACAATTAAAACTAAATTAATTTTTTTTGCCACCGTCATGTTTCGTATTTATTTTGCTTTTTAGGAATATACTCATTTCCGCACCTCCCAAGAGGAAGTGTTTGGCGCGTTTTTTTAATGTGGTATCCCCCGTAGGCATAATCCACAGCATATGAAGGATGGTGGTGAACAGAATAATTTTCTGGGACGAATCGATTTCGTAGTATTTTTCTATGATAGAATGAAGACAAAAACTGGTTTGAGGGGTTTTTTCTCCGCCATATGCATTTTTTATATAACCATCCTGCTATGGCTTGTTTTTATATGTGAAAAATCTTTACATTCATTCTATAGTTTATAATTCTATGCGCCAGATACAAGAAAATAATTCGTACGAATTTTACAACAATAATTGTGTGTGTGTCAAAGAGAATAACAAAACACCGATAATTGAGAATTGTTTGTAGTTTAATAAATCAACGAAGTTTGGATAGAATCACAACGTAGAAAAAAACGTTCCAAATTTTTGGGTGAGTTCGGAATCCGTTTCAAAGAATAGTACGGGGAAAATTATACTATTCAGAAAAAAAACGTTTCTAGGAGGGCAAAATAGAAAATTGACTATTTTTCAATTAAAATTGTTCAATTGTAAATTTAATATTTTGGCTAACAAATAAAGTTATGTTACATTATATCTCATTGATTTAAATAAAATATTTGCAATTATTTATTCTAAAATGAGAAAAACGTTTTCAGAAAACGTTCGTAGAAATTGTAATGTGGCCATCCCCTTGACTGTTCAATTCAACTCCATTTTGGAGTACAAACTTGCCATTGTGGATCATATGCATGTGGAACCTTTATTTCCCCGTTCAATTTTTTTTATCACGTTGTCATTCTGTAGTTTTGACGTTCCTCGATTTGCAACAAAAATCCATCTGTCAAAGTTGGACAAAAGACAATAATCGAAAAAATTTGTGCGATAGACTTGAAAATTTTATAAATAAATAGATTTATTGAATAATTAAAATTGTAATATATTATGTAGTGATCAAAGTTTAGTGTTGCTTACCATTATATGTATTTTAATTAATTTGATTTAGTGCTTTGATTTGGATTAAAAATATTTCAAAGTGTAAAAGTGAGGTTAGATTTTTTTTTATTTGTGTTGCGAGACGAACGAGTTGTGTTTTATTCATGCAAAAAATATCTTGCCTAAAAAATGACTTCAAATATTGTGAAATTAAAGAGTGATAATGATGACGATAATCAAAGATCGGTCGAGATCCTGGGTGGGTCAAATCGAACGATTATCTTGTTGAATAAAGATAAGGAGTCGAGCGACGAATTATCGGGGGGTGCAGGTGGTGGTGGTATAAAATTGGCGCAAAGCAATTATCATGGATATGCGGGTAAACAGCCACGGATCTTGATGACGATGAATGATTTTTATGAGGGATTCGAATTTAGTAGGCGCCAATCCGCTTCTAATGAGTCGCTTGTTAATTTGGCGGGCGGGACAAAGATTAATTTGAACGCAATTAATTTGCCCGAAGACATGCGAATTTCGAAATTGTTACGGCGGCTTGCTGGTGATAAAATTACTACCTATGAGGCCATTGACCTTTGTGATAAACTGAAAGTAGTGATCGGAGATCCATCAAACTCCAGCTACATACGGAAATCATTCGATATTCTTGCTGATGCGATTATCGCTATTATTAAGAAAGGATCGGCCGAGTATCTGGATCATGTTGCACAAGTGTTCGGAAAAATGGGATATGTAATTCGTAACTCATTTAGCATCTACAAAAACTGGATAATACGCCACTATAAATCGACGAGGAATCTCCAAATCTATATGATTATGGCTTTAACAGAAACCTTTCGTTTGGACGAGGGAAATTACTATCTAGCTCCCAATGCTGATAAAATCATGCAATTGCTCAAAGAATTTTTGGAGAATGCGAATAATCCGAAAATATTTATCGAAATTACCAAAACGATCCAGCAAATATGTCGCAACTATCCCGATGCTGTGCAACCCTATTTCCAGGACATAGTCGACATTGTGGTCGCCTGGAATTTAGAGATTGAACAGAACACCTTAGTTAAAATGTACTGTAGCCGATTACTTGAATCGTTTCGTACATTCTGGGAATGTGACATAAAATACACGACCCAGCTGCTAAATCAATTTCTTGAAGATATTCAGCTGGAGTGCGCCGATTCTAGCAAACTATTCGGTGCATTTGTAAACACTTACAACACAGTGCTAAAATGTATATTCACATCACCCGAGTACTTAATATATTTGGTCGGAAAACCGATGCTGATCGATAGTTTTAGAAAAATAACTTCAGTTGCGGAAAATATTATACCTAATTCAATCGAAGAAGAAATAATTATATCGTTCAATGAATTTTGTGTTATCATTTTAAAGTGCTACTCTCACGATGTAATCATCGATCATGAAATTTTATTTAAAATGATCTACTTCCAGCTCGATAATATACACAAGTATAGTGATTATCAAATACTATCTCTAATCCAGGTGATCTACCACACGATTACCGAAATCAAGAATCACATTACTATCGAATTTATCCGCAGATTTTTAAACCACAGCTATTTAGTTAAATTTTATAAAAATACTAGAATTCAACGTAGTTTGATCATCGTGTACCATGAAGTATTAAATCTAAAGAATATCGAGCTTTTGCAGGAAGCTTATAAAATTATTCTAAACGATATGGGAATTGCTTTACTCACGCTGCCGGAGACAAAATGTTTGGCCGATCATTGGACCGTGGATACCGATCGGTCGGCCCAAGTTAGTTACACTATACCACAGGCCGAGTACATGGTTAATTTTTATTTAACCACTTTGTCAAATCTAGCGATACAAACAACCTCAATTATTGTAATGTTTTCTTTGAAGCCATCCATTTTGGATCTGTTGATTACACATCTCGCACCCGTTAATAATACGCTTTGGAAAAATTACAATTTACTTCATTATTCGGTATTGAATTTAATTTTTCTACACGCTAGGAAGCATAACAATTTTATAGGATCGAGTGATCTATTAAAAGGTATGTACTAAAATCTAAAGAGCTTTTAGAAACAACTTTACAATTTTCTATTTTAGGTGATGCCAACACATCAAACGATGATATTGTTAGTCCTACATCATCCCATTTTGAATTAATTCTGAAATTCCTATCGGAAATTCTCAATACAAATTTATGCATTGAGAAATTTAACCTTTGTCTCGACTACTTCCAATTTTTGCTCGATCAAATGTCAAAGTACGCTGACATCCTCAAAACGAATAAATTTTTTATCACCATCGTAAAAAATATAAATAAAATCACGATCGAAAATGATCTACTCGATATCGATACGATTTTAAAGTGTGGCGAGTGTATTGATTTACTACTTCACGCGTACGATACGCTTAATTCAGAAATATACCAATCTATATCGGAAATATGCTGCATTCATATGTGCTCGACGACTAGGACAATTCGTAAAAAATATTCGAATGTATTTTCAGTAGTACCGTTAAAGTACACACTACAACAGGTAAATTTGTATACGGGCATGAATAGTGAACGGTCGAATCGTATTAAATCATTGCAGCATTGGTTGATTAAGAATCCGGTTAACAATAATCTGAAACCAGAGTATTTTAAAAGGTTTATCCAGAAGATCAGCTTTAGTAGCGAGGCCGAAGATATCGAGGATTTTTTGATCGAAATTTTTGTGAATTGTTGGTCTAATGATAGTCAGAAGTCTTATGATTTTTCACGGTATGCAGTTAAAGATTTCCGATGCCTAATAGATTGGATTCAGTGGGAGACGGCCAACTATTGTGTTAATAATAAACTCAAGACCCCGTTGGGAAAGGCTCAGGATACATTTATGAAAATTGAATCTATTATTAAAGAAGACGCTAGGATTTTAGCCCTAAAGGAAAAATCATCAGTGAATACGGTTAAAAGTATGTTAGCTAATCAAAGGCAGGTCAGAATATTGCTTGGATTTTTAGAAGCTTTGGAAAAAGTGATTTACAATGCTGCTAAAGGTACAGCATTCGCAATGCCTGCCCCGGATAAAGCTGTGCGAACATTTTTCCGAGTCAATGCCGCAACGTGTCACGAATGGTTTAATCGGATCCGATCCGCAGTCGATCTGGTTGGCCGACATTCAGGCGAATCAATCATGGTGATCCGATATACCGAGGAAACTCTTAAACGTTGCGTAAAAACGAACAAAATTAACGAACAAATATTTGAGGAAGCTCTCATTTCACACGCGTGGGCACTATTTTGTAATGGGGAAACGGATTCTTTGTATGGCCTGTATATTTGGATTAAATCCATTACCAATAAAAAATTATTGTGGATCAAAATGGTAGCGGAACAAACGGCCGGACGTCGTGAAATTGCAACGGAAGGATATCTGTCAATTCTCAACTCAGGCGAACCAAAATCTCCGGTTTTGCGAGAATTTATATTCGATCAGCTTGTTTTATGTTTAATATTCACAGAACAGTGGTATAAACTACGCGAAGTACTAGTCGAGGAAGAAGCGAGAACCGAACCTCGAGTCACAATCCCAATTTATAAACTAAATGTTAAACAGGTCGATGACATGATTCAGTACAGTGAGACTCAGGATATTAGTTTATGTGATTTATCTGGATGGGAATGTCTAGGCGGTAAGGACAGTATGAACGACTTTTCGTACCATCAAATGTTATCTCTAGCAGAGTGCACCATGCATAAATATTGTCTCAGCGATATTATGCTTTTTGATCGCAGTCTGATCAATACATGTTTCGATGTGTTTCAACATTGTATTCAAGAATGCCTTAGAGCTAATTCTAAAGAGCATTTGAATCACGTAACCATTAATAATCATGTCTGCCATAAACTTGTTCAGCGTTTAAATGTCGATGTAAATGAGACAATGGAATCGCTGGGAATCGACAAAAATTATGGTGCGGTCACACTAAATCGTTTGCTACAATGGTCCGAGTACTTTGATAATGCAACCGAAGATGGCGAGCGTCGTAACATTAAAATGCGCCTTGATATGGTGTCTATGGGCCGAAAAGAGGGGAATTTAGTATTTTGTAAAACAGAGCTGAACAAATTTTTCAATAAAAGTGATTATGCCAAACGCCAAGGTTTAGTTAATAAAGTAATGATTGAGGAAATTGAAGGGACATTTATTCAGCAAGCAAGCATTATGGACACAAGTATTTGGAATGAACACATGACTCGCGGAGTTTATGAACTCTCAAAGTTACTCTATTCGCAGCCGAATAAAAAGCATAGTGGAATTCAATTGGCCGCAGCTGCGTCAATGGGTGTTGCAAATCGGCTAAAGGTTTCTAATTTGGATTCACCGACTCTTATGGAGCAGAATGCACGAATTTTACTCACACTCTCAGAATGGCTTCAGAGTGAAAATGATAAGATTATCACGGGAGAGCAAGATTCCACTTTGGTTAAGCTTTTAGCTTCTCTGCCGGATTTAACCCCGTATCCGGATGACCTCACCCAAACCGTAATTCCGCTACTCGACAACTCAGTCGGCAAATTGGTTCAACATGCCATTAAACATTGTGGCAATTTGGGCAAAGCTTGGTCTTCTCTTGGCAACTGGTGTTACAAATGGGGGAGGAAAATGGTTGAAATTCGCAATGACGATAAGGAGAAAGCCGGTCTTCGGGTTTCGGATGTAACACAAATTTCAAATTTAATTCCGACCGCCACCAAAGAAGACCTCAAGAAAATTGTCGAAATTCTAAACCAGAATAATGTAATTGCCGAGGAGGAGGATATTGATCCGAACGAAATGAGCTCTACTGATATGATTGAAAATCAACTTAGGACTTTATCAATTCTTTCTACAAGATCACAGGATGAAATACACGAGATTATCGATATTTGGAGGCAAGCTCATAAATCAGTATATGGCTACTACGAAATGGCAGCGAATGCCTATTTCAAATTTCTTCAACTTTCCACAATCAACGAAGATGATCACGATAATGAAACCAATTGTTATAATGTTACCGCAACCCTAAGATTATTACGATTAGTCGTCAAACATGCGCTTGGACTACAAGAAGTTCTGGAAGAGGGATTGGCCTCCACTCCGACATCACCTTGGAAGGTGATTATTCCGCAATTATTCTCGCGGATGAACCATCACGAATCGTATGTACGTCGCCGAGTATCAGAATTGATTTGCCGCGTTGCTAAAGATGCGCCACATCTTATTATATTCCCAACCGTTGTTGGTGCCATTCAAGGTCAAAAAACGGATCTAGCCAATATTTCGATGCCGCCCGAAGATTTGGAATCCGAAGATCTGGCAAACACCAGTTCCGTCGATTCAGCACTGATTTGTTGCTTTAATTCATTGCTCGATACATTATCACAACAGGCTCCCGAGACCGTCAACCAGGTTCAGCTATTCGTAAGTGAACTTAAACGTATTACTCTGCTTTGGGACGAGTTATGGTTGGTTACTCTTACTCAAATCCACTCGGAATGGTCAAAACGTTACACTAGCTTTCAAAAATACATCCAAAGCTTTAAAGAGTGTCATAGTCACTCTATCGATCGAAGCACCATAATTTCAGGTAAATTTAATCTTATGATGAAACCTGTTATTTTTGTAATTGAACGCCTATGCGAATTAACATCACGCAAAGCGGAGACCAACAACGAGCACACGTTTCAAGAAAAATTTTCAAAGATCATTGAACAAACTGTAACCGATTTGAAAAGGCCGTATAATCCCGATCGTCCAAATGACACATGGGATTCTTTTAAAAAACTATATCAGACGCTTCAGCAACGATCACAAAAAAGATCGTCTAGTGTACTTAAAATGACCGATATAAGTCCAATGCTGGCGGAACTTTCAGATACTGTAATTTCAATGCCCGGTGTTAAAACGACCAGCTGTGAACCCGTCTACATACGTTCCGTCGAAAATACAGTCCATATTCTGCCTTCAAAAACTAAACCAAAAAAACTCGTATTTATCGGCACGGATGGCAAACGTTACACATATCTCTTTAAAAGTCTCGAGGATTTGCACTTAGATGAGCGTATTATGCAGTTCTTATCGATTGCCAACACAATGATACCAACATCGATTGATTGTAATGGACAAGTGACGAATTATCGAGCACGACACTATTCCGTTATTCCGCTAGGACCACGTTCTGGGTTAATCAATTGGGTGGATGGAGTTGTACCAATTTTTGCACTTTATAAAAAATGGCAACAACGTGAAGCGGCTAACCCGAAGAAAGATCAACCGGCTGGTAACATTTTACGACCTGCTGAAATGTTCTATAAGTATGTATTGCATGCAACATATTATGCATCATAATTCAACTCTATTCAACATTTTTATTTTCTTTCCAGTAAATTATCAGCTCACGGTATTAAACCAAATTCTAATCGAAAAGATTGGCCAGTTGGAGTATTAACTCAAGTACTAAATGATCTACAGGCTGAGACACCAAATGAGCTGCTCGCCAAAGAGT
Source organism: Nephrotoma guestfalica (assembly GCA_963691935.1). Taxonomy (NCBI): domain Eukaryota; kingdom Metazoa; phylum Arthropoda; class Insecta; order Diptera; family Tipulidae; genus Nephrotoma; species Nephrotoma guestfalica. The sequence goes on along the minus strand of OY829913.1, from coordinate 308,505,456 downwards.
TATGGTGTCATAGTACATCGGCCACACAGTGGCGTCAAGTGATTCGTAATTATGCATTATCCCTCGCGGTTATGAGTGTTATCGGTTATATAATCGGTCTCGGTGACCGTCACTTAGACAATATACTTATTGAACTTTCGAGTGGTGAAATAGTGCATATCGATTATAATGTGTGTTTTGAAAAGGGCCATACCCTTAGGGTGCCCGAAAAAGTACCGTTCCGTATGACGCAAAATTTGGAAGAAGCACTCGGCATTACTGGTGTTCAGGTAAGTCAATATTTATTTACCGTATCAATATTGTGTCACTCAATTGTTATAGCGTAATATTTTGACGTCATAAACCGCTAAGTCACTCACCTAAAATAAAAAAAGTTTGCGCGATTTGTTTGTTTAAACCAAATGAGTACGTAAAGGGTCAAATTTCATTTGATTGGACAAATACTCGAGTGTGATATCATCGCTACATATCTGATTATTAGTGATGAGATGGTAAAAGATATTTTATTTAATCTCTTGTTGTTTATGTGCTTAAGTGTTGATTTTGTGTTATCTTGATTTTCATATTTTCGCGCGCGAGCTGATATCGAAAATTAATGAAAAATGTTAATATCGACAGCTGATTGGAATATCGGAATTAGTCGTGTGGGGATTGATAATCCTTTATTAAAATTAATTATCGTAAACTAATTTTGGTATCTTCCTATTGGGGACACGGACTTATGATGAAATAGATATAACAATCTATCGAAATTAAAAGTGTGCTGGTTTGTGGGGATATCCGGGGTATTTAACCAACAAAATTTTACTTTCTGCTTTGAGAACTGAAACTTGTACAAATGAGTTCGACGTTTATGAAAATATTCACGTACAAATTAACATTAGCAATTTTTTCGGAGAGGAATTTGATTGGATATTTGGGTGTTACGCTGATAAATTGCATGCCAAAAAATGGTCGAACTGGCGCTCGTTCACCTTTACCTTTAATTGTTTAATTTGTGGTTTGAAGAGGCTTAAGTTAAGCCGTAACCTGCTTCACGAATACGGCGATGCCTAATGCTGCATCCACCCAGTCTAATTGTTGGCAACATTTATTAAAAAGCAAGTTCCAGGAAGGATTTGAACTAAAATTATCAGATAGTAGAATGGGTTTAGGTTGATTCAAAATTTAGGATTTTTAATTATTTTTTTTGTCATTGTTTTGATTATTAGGTAATATAGGTAACTAAATAATTTTTCGAATTACTTTTGGACTATTTTTAATTTATTTTTTTAAAATCGAATTACTACCAAATGCACAGAAATATTCAGTTATTAACGAATCTCTATATAAATAAGAAGTTGGGTCAATTTTTCCCACAGGAATAGTTTTTTGCTAATCCTAATCTTAATTGTTAAACATATCCCGATAAATGTTAAGTACTGAAAAAAATCTACATTTTTATTTTATTTTTATATAACTTATTAAAATTTCAATCATTTCCGAATTTTCGCTTGCCACCATCAGAGATGCCTGTCTCATATGGTAAATGTTTTCAGATTTACCAATCTTCATCAACACTTTAAACCAGCTCTTTCAGAAATCACGTTTAATGGAAAATATTGGCCATAGCATAAAACGCTTCTAGCGCTAAATTAAAATTCCAATCATTTATTAATTGCATTGCACCGATATGAGAAACGATGAAGCAAAAGGATTTCATTCAGCTGAATTAAAATTTCGTCGTTCTCAGATATGTTTCCCACATGTGGCGCAGATCTTCAAATTGATTAATCAAAGAGCTTAAAACAAGAAAACCGTTATGGAGCTCGTGGGTGAATAAAGGCCGATATTTACCATTGAATCTTGTGATTACTGAATCTGCTTCCGGTTCTAAATTCTTTAATAATCGACAAATCCAAAGGCATGCGCCTCATGGAGAAACATCTGAAGAAAATTCAGGGATCATTGTAATTTTTATTTAGTTATATAAAGATAAATTGAATCGTTGTACATCATTGGTACATGTTCCACATGAAGGAGTCATCATTGACATCCTCCTGAATTTTCAGGATTATTAAGTGATATACGATTGAACTTAATATTTTCATTAAATGATGATATACGAGTGAAATCGGTCTACCTTATGCCTTATATTCAGCATTGAACCACGTGTTGTTTTAACGAACTTCCAGTTATAAGTTCGATAAATTCGGAGACATGCACCATTTGATGGAGGCATCTATGAAGGATCGTTGCAGTAAAATTTCGAAAAACAAGACATTTATAAAGATTTATTTGTGCTCTGTGGCTCTGCCTGAAAAATTAGAAGATCTCATTTTATAAAAATTGAAAATTTGGTGATAATTAGTCCATCTAAGGAGGTAAAGCAGTTGTAGGTGTTGTTGCTTCCAAAGGAGCTAAAGCAGTGGAGCTAAAATCGCTTTAATTTTATATAGGTTTCGCATTTTATTTTTTTTCACAAAATTATTATTATGAATTTCGACTGATTCAACCACCTACCGGAAATTATTTTAGAATTTCAATCTGCCGTTTTAGATTAGATTTGGATATTTTTTGATAATCGATAAGTTTTAAATGAACGGTTTGTTTTAGGTTTTAGTCGCTACTTTATTCTGCTGAATGTTATTGTTGTGCGACACTACGAATTTCGATTGGGCTATCCAGAAGTATTTTGTCTGCAAACTGGTACTGAATATGGTACAGGATACGTTTTTAGATTTTTGGGAACGTACGGTACTAACTTATATTGGTAATGGTGGTACGAAGCTTCTCTACGAAATCGGAAGTATTTTTATTTAAGTTCGAATTTTCATCGTTGCTCAAGAATTCTTCGAAAACCTTATTGTTTTGACCAAACCCAAGCTCGGGTAGAACGCAGGGGAGTTCTTCCTTCTGCTTGACTTAGGTTCCAATATCCAATAAGATGGTTGAAAATTCAGAACTACAGGGTGATGAAATATTTATAAGCAATAAGTTTTCTCATGTCACACATGCCGTTTTCTGGTAAACGATGGAGACTATAGAAGATTGTTCGTCCAGGAGAACAAGTGTTGATTTTTGTCTGTAGAAAGTCTCACGCAAATCCATCCGTTGCAGGTTTACGATTCATTTCGGTATGTGGGCTGACACGAATTTTTGCAATTCACCGTTGCTACTTCTTTATGTAGCATCTAACTGGCAGAGAATAGACGATAATAGTTTTTCTAAACGAGATTTAAAGCGGTGGTAATAATTCGCTATACTGCTGAGTTGCTGTATTTGGTAGGTTCATGTTGGCTCTGGAAAGTTTAAAAAGAAATAAACTATATGACTTTACTGAGTCTGACTTTACGCCTAAAATACATTTTGCAGGTTTACGATCCTATTACGAGTCTTGCCTCACCACACACCCGATCCTGATTAGTTTCCTTTGCTACTTCATTTTGTTTATTATAAAATTTAGTATAGGCTACTTTCAGTGTAAAAGCGTGAGGAAAAAATAATACTCAAAATTAAAAAAATATGTTATAATTTTTCAACAAATGAGTCAGGTTCTTGAAGAACAAAAATACGAGGATATTTCCGAGCAGTGTGAAGTGTCTGAACATTGATAAAATACCTGTCAAGAGTAACACAGATTTTAAATTAAATTCAGTTAAAAAAAACTTTAAACGTATAGGTGAGCTTGTAACCAAACAAATGCAACAACAAGATTTTTGTAAATTATAATTTAAACAGTGGTGTTTGCATGATTTGTCGATACATATTACTATTCTGCCATACACAACAAGATAAACAAGTGTAGGTATAATTTGAGCGCCATTGACAAATAATCGTGAAGAACAGATTGGTTTGGCATATCTAGGATTCCTGTCATTGGTCTTCATATTACCTAAATCTAAATGTAAATTCGGGAGGTTTGAGAACGGTAGCTAACTTTCAAATCGACCGTCATAGAACTGATTACGGTAAGAAGAAGCCTGTCTCTAGGATGCTGCGCGAGGCTAATCAAACTCACGTTAGAAAACATTTTTTATTTAACTTAACTGGTTTAACTATTATGTTTGATTTAGCTAATTTTTTGTTATATATTTTGTTTTATTTTGTTTTGTTTATTTTAATTTATTTAAATCTGTTTGTACTAAGCAGACTCAACTTTCATTTTCCTTCCGTCCGCGACAGACATCGGTTTACTTAGCTATCCACATAGTTTGCCTTCTTATAATCAAATTTGATTTTTATGCTAATACATATTTTGTCACTTGTTAACTTTCAAATTTTCTCTAATTTCACTGGTTTAAGCAGTTCGATATCCTTGTTTATAATTCACATGAATTATATTCAAAACAATAATAATAATACAGATGGAGTCTCCCCGCGCGCGGGTGGGAGGTGTAATAGGTCGTTGGGAATTATTATTAAATTATTGTTTTTTTTTGTATAGGGAAGTTTTGAATTATCAAAAAATCAGTGTCTGACGGATCCGCACGCAGACTCCCAGTTTTAATCGTTATTTTTCAAATTGTTGGTTTTTTATTAGAATTTGCAGGAATGGCTTTCAGATTGTGTTGTTAATGTTTAGTCACTATGAGGCTACCAATTTTCGGATGAAAATCTATCAAAAGGTTCGATTCAATCAGTCTAAATTTTGGGTTTGTTATGGGATCGTAAAGAAGACGGATTAAAGAAGACGGATTCTAAATCAACAAAATCAATAATCGTAAACACTCAGACCAAAATCAGACAAAGATAATATTTTAGAAACCTCAATATTTAATAAAATAATTCAAATTTAACGAATACCAATAAAAGTCTTGTTGTTTTATACCGAGACCAGATAGATTATAATCTAGATTAGCTTGATCCTGCTTAATTGTTATTCTAAATGAGTTCATTCATCGCCCAGTCGAATTAAGTGGTCGATTGTAACGGGTGATTTTTTAAGAGCTTGAGAACTTTTTTTTAAAAAAAAACGCATAAAATTTGCAAAATCTCATCGGTTCTTTATTTGAAACGTTAGATTGGTCCATGACATTTACTTTTTGAAGATAATTTCATTTAAATGTTGACCGCGGCTGCGTCTTAGGTGGTCCATTCGGAAAGTCCAATTTTGGGCAACTTTTTCGAGCATTTCGGCCGGAATAGCCCGAATTTCTTCGGAAATGTTGTCTTCCAAAACTGGAATAGTTGCTGGCTTATTTCTGTAGACTTTAGACTTGACGTAGCCCCACAAAAAATAGTCTAAAGGCGTCAAATCGCATGATCTTGGTGCCCAACTTACCGGGCCATTTCTTGAGATGAATTGTTCTCCGAAGTTTTCCCTCAAAATGGCCATAGAATCGCGAGCTGTGTGGCATGTAGCGCCATCTTGTTGAAACCACATGTCAACTAAGTTCAGTTCTTCCATTTTTGGCAACAAAAAGTTTGTTAGCATCGAACGATAGCGATCGCCATTCACCGTAACGTTGCGTCCAACAGCATCTTTGAAAAAATGCGGTCCAATGATTCCACCAACGTACAAACCACACCAAACAGTGCATTTTTCGGGATGCATGGGCAGTTCTTGAACGGCTTCTGGTTGCTCTTCACTCCAAATGCGGCAATTTTGCTTATTTACGTAGCCATTCAACCAGAAATGAGCCTCATCGCTGAACAAAATTTGTCGATAAAAAAGCGGATTTTCTGTCAACTTTTCTAGGGCCCATTCACTGAAAATTCGACGTTGTGGCAGATCGTTCGGCTTCAGTTCTTGCAGGAGCTGTATTTTATACGGTTTTACACCAAGATCTTTGCGTAAAATCTTCCATGTCGTCGAATAACACAAACCCAATTGCTGCGAACGGCGACGAATCGACATTTCACGGTCTTCAGCAACACTCTCAGAAACAGACGCAATATTCTCTTCTGTACGCACTGTACGCATTCGTGTGGTTGGTTTAATGTCCAATAAAGTAAACTGAGTGCGAAACTTGGTCACAATCGCATTAATTGTTTGCTCACTTGGTCGATTATGTAGACCATAAATCGGACGTAAATCGCGAAACACTTTTCGAACCGAACACTGATTTTTGTAATATAATTCAATTATTTGCAAGCGTTGCTCGTTAGTAAGTCTATTCATTATGAAATGTCAAAGCATACTGAGCATCTTTCTCTTTGACACCTTGTCTGAAATCCCGCGTGATCTGTCAAATACTAATGCATGAAAATCCTAACCACAAAAAAATCACCCTTTATATATAAACAAAAGAAAAAAACATAAAATTGGAAATCATTATTTCGACAAGTTTTGTTTTATGAGCGTTATGCGCACTTTAAATTCAACGATATTTGATGTAGTTTTGCAGATATGAGAAAAAAATATTAAAGCGGAAAAGAGAAAAGTTTAATCTGCTAAATAATTGACAGTGTAACTCGAGACACAAATCGTACAATCGCCATCGGCAAGACGAATTTCATCTTTTCAGGCGACAAGAAGATGTCGATAGTCAAATAAAGCTAAAGTAATAACAACATTTCAAATTCAAGTTAGCCAATTTTTACCATTTATATTAAGTAGTTAGTTCCCTAAATGTTTTACGTTTTTGAGGTTTTCTGCATCTGCACAATACCAAATTTGTGTAATACATCAATAAAAATAGTACTATTTGAATTATAAACAGTAATTTTGCTTGATAAACATTATTTTCTCAAATCACCTAACAGTCTTCTACAAGTAATTTACATTTCGATCTTATCTCGTATTAATTAAGGAATCGATTAAAGGGATTAGAATCGAGATCAATAAACATCATACGTGCATACTACAAAATAAAGTAGGATTAGTGCACTAATCTCGACCATAATTCGTAGTTCATGCTTGGTATTAGATTACGGCCAATGTGATAATACTTTTTAACAAAACTTTTCTTCATTTTATCCGCTAGACTTTCTCAAGATTTTTTTCAACGAGGACAGTCTGATAAGACGGAAACTTTTAGCAAGATCATGGCTTGGCTTTCCACGCTGTAGCTAAATACCACCTTTTCTTGCCTCCATGATTTTGGAACGTATCCTAAAGCCGGACAGGGCTGAATATATGTAAAAGTTAATCTAAAATAGATTTCAGTTCCTTCTGTGGAAGGGCAAGAAACTGCTATCTGGTACTGGTGTTTTGATCATGAATAAAGAAACGACGCTCCATGGGCGCTCCAGGTAAAATGGGCATTCAAAAAAAATCTAATTTCTTAATTGGTTCTCGCAAAAGTCTCATCTATCTTCTCTAGAATTATAGATTTTACGACTAGCACATAGAGTTTTCTTGAGTTTAGCAGTCACTGATAGCCTTCTACGTCCTCTCAGAATGTCTCTCTCAGAGAATCTTTATAAATTCCAGAACTCCGTTTTGCTAATGTGCATGGCTTTACTGAGAAACTTTTTTCTCAATCTACTCAACTCACTAGTCCATCAGGGTGTTCGAGTTCGTTCGAGTTTCCTAAGAGCACCTATTCTTATGAGCTAATTATTGCTTTTTTTTAATTACCTTCCCTACCCTATTATGATTTTAATTGCCTTCTTTACTTCACCACACTTTTCGACCTTAATTTCTGAAGGTTTAAGTGTCCTGTGAAGTTTGAGTTACCTCATCTACGACCTTCCAGTGTAGGTAGGATCTTTTCACTTAGACTCTATGAAGCACAAGTAATGCTAATTACTTCTTGCCTTGAGGACGTCGAGTAGGTTGGTTTATTTATTACCCACATTTAGTGTAATCAGGTTAGAAGCGGATAAATAGTCCAAAAGGGCGGTTGGGTTAAATCGAGTATACATGGTGTGGGTTTGCATCACTATACCCACAATAATAAAGTCCTGAGTTGGAGAATGAAGCTCCGAGACATATGGAAACTAAGCAGAGATTATTAGCTATAGCAAATTTCCTTAAGGAGCCTGAACTTCATATTTTTACACGTAGATAGTAGACAGCGCTAAGGAATCGCGCTGTCTACTATCTACGTCCAAAAATATGAATTTCAGGCTCCTTAACAAAATTTGCTATAACTAATAATCCCTTGATTTTGTTCCTATGAATCCTACTGTATTGCAGGTTTACATTTATAGTGACCCTTCTAAGAGAAAGAAAGGGTTTTAATATAAAAGCCTCTAGCTTTACACCTTTTGGGTTTTTTTTGACCAAAGATGATCCATCTATATATTTTTAGTTTCGTGTTTTGATTTCCCAGTCCCACCAGAATTTCTGAATATTCTAGAATTAGACCCAGAACAAAAACTGTAAACCTAACAGGCCTGAGTAAGTCTCTGAATTGAATATATTCCTCTAAAGGGGTGGAAAGCTCAACAAAGCTATAATTCAGTTTATCGGTCCAAAATGTTACCCTTCTCGAATAAATATCAACATAAGAGTGGTCTACACAAATAGAGTCTTCTTAATCGAAAAATACTAATACAGTGTCAGAATATGTAAAAATTGCGGAATATGCAAAATTACCAAGTCTCTGTTATTTGTTTCAAATCATCATCAAAATCAAAGCTGAATTCGGATGATAAAATTTGACTCAAATTTACTTTGAATTAAATTTTTTCGTTTATTAAGGTCTACCTCAATAGTTATTAACTATGGATAATTAGAATGCCAAAGTAAAACACTCCTAAAGATTCTTTAGTTTACGTTTCACACCTAAAAGCAACATAATTTCCACTATGCCTGAGTTAACTATACAGAGTAATTCATCCATCCCGTTTATCACCAAGCTAAATAGACATACTGGCGCGTAACGGTGAGTAGCTATTAACCTCGTCATTAGCTTCACGGGGTGCGAAGTGGTCAACATTTTTGACTAAATGATTAACTTGAACAAAAAAATGAACGAGTTATGTCTTTTCCGGAAATTTTCTTATTTTTTACACTTAAATGTCTTTAGTGAAAAGTATTAAATGATAATTATGTGGGACGTTCATAGAATCTAATTTTGCCATCAAGTTTTGTAAACAATACATTTATGTTCAAAATATGTTGTAGGAGGACTTGAAATTTATCACATCCTTGATTTATGGTACTGGAGAAAATGTATGAGTTTGTGTATATTTTATCTAAAATTAAGATATAGAATTAATAATTAGAATTACAGAGAATTAAACACGACAGACTATAATGGAAAATAAACGGTTAAATGGAATTCTAAGAATTGTATCAACGATAACATTGATTTTCTGAAATTGAATATCATCTCGTTAAACAGTAATTGAAATAAAATTTATAAAAGTTCTATTGTTTGTTAATAATTATTTATTTAGTTTTGATGAAAATTATCAGTATATTCCAATTGTTTTACTTTAAATTGTTCAACAACGAACTTAACAACCCTTCTCTATCTCCCCCACCTAGATTATTATAAGCCTATAATTAATCTAAATAAATCCATCCAAGCCAATTTATCGTAACAAATGACTAACCGTTTATCATAATTTGTTCAAATGTAAAATACTACTGTATTCGAATTTATCGACATTTCACCATTGAATATTAATGAGTTAAGAATTTTATTTTCACGCGAATGTGTTGTACACACAAAGTGATACGACAATAAAGAATTTTACACGAAGGTTCTCTCCTCTGTTTATACGAAAATCCCAATTTTTCCATTCAACAATACATTTGGGACCATTGTTAGATTTACATAACGATGCTTTCTTTGCGAGATTAGCAAACGGAATGAAATATTATGCTTTTTAGTCGTAAATTATTTATACGAATTCGTTATATCTACAAATTAAAAATATATGATCGATGAAGATACATTATGAGTATATAAAAGATTTATTATATACACACACATCATAATTTTCCTATATTTTTCACCTCTTTGGCATGCATGAAAATGAAAAAAAAAAAAACGAGAGAAAAGTCGATAAGGATCAAGATTTTCTTTTTTGTGTTCGATACTCCTCACTAAACATATACGAGTATATATATTTTGTATGGAAGATAATTTTACGGTCTAATTAAATAAAATAAATTAAAAAATTGTCTTATTATTCGTTCGTCGTAGTCGAATTTTTCTTAATTTGATTTGACACAAAATATAATGAGAATAATAATTATTTTTACAGCACCAGTACCATAAATCTACATATTTCTCATATAAATAAACAAATTGGTTATTTTGATAAGATTTTTTGTGTATGTTTACGAGTAATGTAAATAAACTCGTAGACAAGAAACCAACACAAAACGTTAGATTAGATCACACAAATACACTTACTAGAGAAAGTCTCTGTACACTAATCAGTTCGCTGTTAAGGAAAACTTACAAATACCGTTATTTCCCCGAAAAAAATCTTTTATTTATTATTCATTATTCATTCAGAACAAAAGTAAAACTAAGAACAAAAGAAAACAACAAGAACGTTCAAAATGTCGTCAGAAAAAGTTTTCGTATACAATAATTAAAAATTAAGAAAAATTAAAACAAAACTTCAGTAAGCGGTTGGTTATCCTTTTCATGCAAGCACTTCTCTCAATCTATTTTTCATTGAAACCACTAATTTCGTCGTTTCTCCTGCGCCAATATTACTTCACTATTCTAGAAGTACCTGTTTTAGCATCTCTATTGATGTTATAACGTGGTTACGAATTTTCCTTTCCAGTAAATCCCATAAATGTTCTATCGAATTTAAATCCGTCCGGTGATTGTGTGAGTGTATGCAATTCCTTAGGTAATAAAGTAACCATGGCTTAATATGTTGTGCTGTATGCTTCGGATCCTGGTCTTGTTAGAAATAAAATGAATCATTAAAACCTAATTTCTGAGCGCTCTCTTTTAAATTATCTTTTAAGTTATTAAGGTATTGAAATTTGTCCATTGTAGAATCAATAAATATCAGGTTTTCTACTCCATTGCTTGCCATACACCCACCAACAGAACTGTAAGCGGTTTTCTGAATTTTCTTTCAAAACGATTTCGGTTCATTTACGTGTTCGTTAGCAAAACTGATGCATTTTATTCTATTGGCCTTTGAAATCATAGATTTTCTTCGAATAACACGGCTATGATATCCAGCTTTATTAAGAATTTTTCCAACAGTACTGGCACAAATACCTTTGTTAAATTGTTCTTTTATATTTTGTGTAATTTTTAAAGTTTAAATATGAGGATTTTTTTTTTTAACACAACAATTACAAAGCGTTTTTTTCTATCTATTAATTTAGATGCGCGGCCAGGACGAGGTTTAGACGTTGTACCATCACTTGGATTGATGACCGTTGCATTCCGGCCTATTCTGCAATTTCCCCGTAGCTTTTTCCTTCCTTTCATAATTTAATTATAATTTTTCTTTCGTGAATATTAATCTTTTTTCCACGAGATGACATTGTTATAAAGTAGTTGAACCAACTCAACCCAATAATACAATTATAATAAGAAATTGCCACAATTAAATGTGCTTGAGTCGTATTAAATAATATTTGATACAAAACAAAAAATTATGAAACTAAATCTTCGAGAATCACATTTACACTAAATTTCGTACTAATTGCACGGAAACTTTTCCTGATGAAAATGTACATAAAATTGTTCATATGATTCTAGTGAACAGCGAACTGATTAGTGTACGGAGACTTTTTCTAGTAAGTGTAATTGATTCGAAATTATGAAAACATTTACATCACTATTGAATCATGCATCGAAATATGATTCTGTGGTACGCCTTATAATGTTTCTGGATTTTACAATTCTGTGAAAATATCACAACAGATTATCGTTACACAATCAATGTATTGATTTGTATTATGTGCAATGTATTGATTTTTATGTAGGCCGACAACCTTATCGGTTACCGTTCTAAAGTATTTCAATATCTAGATAACGATGCGATATGATCGTCGCCATTTGAATCCTCGCACAAATTCTAGATCCTCCGCCCACTTAATATATAAAGCTGTTTATTTAACAAAACAGCAAACAAACTTCACCTTTTTTGTATGTGTTCAGTACAAAATTATTTGTGTTATCATTATCAATTTTCAAAATGATGAAACAAATATTTTTGGTGTTGTATTATTGATTACTACGCTGGTGGTGGTACCAGGGCGATGTGTGAAAAAATGATTATTTTCTGCAAAATAATTAATGGAACAATGACAATCAAATTTGTCTGATAATTAAGACACAATATCATCCCACCATGTTTAAATATGCGATGTATTGAATTATATTCCGAGAGGAGGATGCATGCAAATTTCCATTTAATTTGTTTGTGTCATACGGAATACATCACTGTTCGTCTAACTGAACTAGTTATGTGTAGTATTGTGATTAGTTTTTATTTGTTTGCGTTGCGATTTAATCTCAAGAGGATTTATTGTACAAAAGTAAATAGCGCAGTATGTAAAATAAGCGAGAATTAGAAATATATTAGAATAAAGTTGACCTAAATTTAGATATTGGTAATATGGACGGAGGTTCAGGCAGTATCCTTTTTGTTTGAGTAGAGTGAAAATTTGAAATTTATTTCTCAGCTCCGAGCAAAACGCGAGCAACTTTACTTTATAATATGATGCGGAAAAATAATCTAAAGTAAGATTTGAAAAATCTTGTATTCCCTGTATTCGTATTAGACTAATTAAACGTCTTTATTTTTCATTTCAAATCTATAATTTTGTTGTGAATAGAGCAAAATTAGATTCGCGATATCGATTTTAAATATTTTATCTCGTTTATTTTCACGTAGATATAACAAAACTTATCATAGTGAGCTTCTTTGAATGCCCTAGATGTCTTACGCTGTTTGAACGGTAACCACATTGGAAATCACCCAATATCCGTTCACAGTAAAGCTAAAGAATAAAGCCGACTTTCAGCATCTGTTATTTTTCAGAGCAGAGTGAAGTGTGTCCTCGTGACGACGTAGTCTTTTGATTGGTACCAGTTCCCGGAGATTATGATCGATGATGAATTTCTACTTTGCCTCTATCTGTTGATCTCTAAATTAATTAGTCTAAGGCCACTATAATCTATCGTTGATACAAATATTAGAAGTGATCACGTTTGAGGGAAGGGAGAGTTTTATTATTTGTTTTCTTTTATATTCATAAGATAACATCATGTTTGTTGATTGGAGCAGTAGTAGAACCGGAAATGATCTTTGGTAACGGTTTAATCATTGAGGGTGTTTCGGGAATCTATAATTTTATTTTAGGTTCTGTTATTTTTGATTTTGAATAAAAATTGCAATTGACTGGGGAAAAAAATAACACATCAGGAATTTTTCCTCAAAATTCAACCATCGACCATACCTCAATTCTTGAAAATTAGTGTGGGCCATTTTACTTAGTACTTTATCGTCGCGGCTGGTATACAATTTATGTTTGAGTCACTCACGCATGAACAAATTTTCCCGATCACTTCCGTATGGAGTTACGTTTTTCTCTAAATTCGATCGCGTAATAGCTTACAATTTAATTCTCGTTGCTTGTAAAGATGTTTACAAAACCGCATTCACAACACCATTTGGCCTCTTCTAATTCATTGAATGCTATTTGGACTATGAAGGCTGACAATATAACACCACACCTGCACGAATTAATGCTAACAAAAACTCGCAGTTGCCTCAACAATGTAACGCATCGACTTATGCCGATTCTTATTGAAAAAATCTTTCCTATTCGAAGAAACCCAAAACACACAAGAATTTTTCTTGGTGCGAATAATGCATAAATTCTATAATTGATGAAACTAAATTTGAATTACCTAATAATATGACGGTGTTAGCTCACTCGCTGAACGACGCAAAATTCAGTGTAGCGATAGATGCACCGAATACTTCCTTCGAACTGTTCTTCAATAGTAGAAGAACAGAAATGCAGAATTACAGAAAACCTTTATTTACATATACAAGATATAAACTTATTTATCATACGCTGAAGCGTATACCTGCTACAAATTGATTACGACTCGCTGCTTCTGAGCCCGTGTATCCAGAGATGTCAGCAAATAGGTATCATCATGTCTATTAAACCAGCAATCATAAGTCCCTATTCACACGAGAATGTCTTTAACTCGATTCGTTATTCCTCTCTGTCGATTTGAGTATATTCACTTAGATATCGTGGATGCTCTTTCACTATAACCTTCGATCCTGCTGTGTAAAGCGATTCGCACGATGCATTGAAGTGTATACTTTGTCCACAACTTCGTGTCTCACTTCAACGTTCTGCTCAACATCATGATATGTCAAGAAACGTAATTGTAGAACAAAGTAATCGCAGGGTTAACGAAATTCCTTGGGCTATTATTGGATACATAGAATCGCTTATTATCAGTAACGGAACTGCAGGGTCGATTGCTTTCATCGTTTGCTCAAAGCTGCTGTCAGTAGACAAGGCAAATACATTCATGAAGCTCCAAAAGCAAACGTAAATCGAATGTATTGACCAGCTGAACTGGTCTACGGACAGGCCAATAAGCAAAATTAATTGCGATTTTACGAGTAGATTAGATTCACACAGTTTTGCACCTATTTGACGTAGGTATAGAAGAAATATCCACCGTTTAAGTAAGTAATTCATTGCTTCAATCAAAGAAAAACTTCGAATGTACGCTCTGAAACCTTCATGCAGCATATTCCATTGCACTGGACGTATACCAGCCCCTATGTTATTTTTCCTTACAAATTCTATTTTATATTTAGTTACGACGGTCTCATACTGCATTTTATGAAAATTATGTTAAAACTAATTCTTAATTTAATACTTGATTAAATATAGTTGCACCAAATTTAATCCCGAGTGCTCAAAAACTACTGGAGCGATCAACTATCTTCAAGGTGATAACTTTCGGTAGAAGTGATACATTCAAAAGTTGAAGGGGTAAAATAAATATTATTTGGTGGTAAGTGTCTCACAGTGAGTGAACTTGGAAGGACCGGCAAAGATGACATTGCTTTTTAAAATTGTTACCCTTATTTGTGCTTGTTTGAACCGCAGCAAAGATTAGGCATCCACGGATTGTCACTTCCATAGTATTTTTAACTCCTAACAAACACTTCCCGCTGTGTGTTTGAATGTGTTATGTAATTAATTTATTTAAATGCTACAAATGAAGTCCTTCGGCCAAAGCTTCGTATCAGGGAAATACTATTTTTTTCTTTATAGTTCAAGACATTTTTCGATCAGTTCAGAGAAAAGTAAAATTAAATAATAGAATATAATACCCGATTCGGATGCACAGACTACGTTTCGTAATCCGTTTATAGCCTTAGAACATTATTTTAAAAAATTGTCTTACGTGAAAATTTATGAATTTTGTTGTCTTATGAGGGTTGTCTGAAAAGTTTCCGACCTAACAAAGATACAAGACATTTTTCTTCGCAAATTTATTTTTATTTCTCTACATAGCCTCCTTGTAAGTATATACACTTCTCCCATCTCTTCAACCCGTCCAAATAGTACTGGGCGTCTTTCTCTGCAAAATAGTTGTTTACGGAGATGTGCAACTCTGAGCGCAACTTTTAGTTTGAAGAACATAAAAAGTCGTTTGGGGTTAGATCTGGTGAGTAAGAAGAATGGTGAAGCGGTTCATACCGTAATTCGTGGATGTTCGCCATGGCAACCGCTGAGGTGTGAGATGGCGCATTGTTTGGAGCAGCCTATGCCTTTTTGGAGCCGATTTCTCCTTGGCAGGCAGTCCACTGTTCTGACTGTATTTGTGATTCTGGAGTTTAATGGTGCATACAAGTTTCATCAACAGTAAGTCGCCTGCACCAGAACTCTGATTTATTGCTCCAACGTTGGGAACGTTCGTTTGAACTAGTTTCTGGTCCAAAGTACGCAAACGCGGCACTCAACACGCGGACATCTTTATCATGCCTAAATCTTGATTCAACATGTGACAAACACGTCCTTTAGACATATTCATAGCCTTTTATATGTCTTTAACTTTAATTCGACGGTTGTCTAGCATCATTTGGTGAACTCGATCGACGTTATCCTCAGTGGTTCCAGTTGTTGCAGTTTTTGAACGTCCCGAATGTTCATCGTCATCCAAGCTGGTACGTCCATGTTTAAATAAAGCTGCCCAAAATTTCACGTTGGTAAATAGTGATGCAGAGTCCCCATACCCAAACAGTGTCCATCTCGTCTATTATTTGTGCAGGCGAATTGCCTTTAAAAAATAAATATTTAACGACAGCTCGATTTTAACAATAACGCTTACCTCGACTCACTCAAACGATTGTTAAATAACATTCAAAATGGCTGATATTTCAGTGAGTACTTAGTAACGTATGCGCGAACAGTCCCCCACTTTTGTTGAAGAGTCATCTTCATGTTGAGGTCGGAAACTTTTCAGCCAAAATTGCTTTATTCACTGACATCTAAATTGGAAATTTAGAGAAAATAAACAATTAAAATTAATTTAATTATATTTTTAAATAAAGTTTTTATTTATTTTGACAATTTTGTGGTTCAATAAATATTATTTTATATTTTCCTCTGAAAAACGATATGTGCTCGCGTTTGTTATGTTGTTTGATGTTGTAATTTGAATATTCGCAAAATTGTTCATGTGTATAATTGTCTAATTACGGGTACTTAATTTTTACTAGAAATAAATATCGTAAATACTATTTCGCAGTACTAAATCGTGAAGACAATTTTAAGATTGTATTGTTAGAATATCAAATAAGACTTTGGCCTTAAATAGTACTCTTATCGCCCTTAGAGATATTTAATCGCTCCGAAATTTTTGAACACTCGGTATAGTGATGTATCTTTAAATTTGACGAATATATCATATCATCTTATTTAATTTTTTAAAGCCGAGTATCTAGTTAGAAACATTAATAATTATAAAAATGTGTAAACCAGGATGAAGATCAACCGGTTAATATCCCTCTCGAAAGACAGTCTTACGCCATTTTCATTCTACAACGTTTAATTTAGATTACCGCTGTGTTTTTTTTAGTTTACGTTACCTGAACCAGTTTTGTTAAAAGTTGTACAACTTAAAATACGGCATCAAAAGTCGCAATGTCGCTATTTAAGTACCAGAAGTCTAATCCACATCTTTGCTTAGTGTCTTCAGTTCTTCACACAACGCAAATTTTAACACCAAATATTTTATTCCCTAATGCTTTTCGTTTCGACAGTTTCAGTTTTATTGCTGTTATATGTAAATACTTACATTCATCAATAATAATATTTTTATAACAAAATATTTGTCTTTCAAATAGTAAAATCTTAATAATACGAAGAAATTTGCACGCCTTGGTAAGTAAATGTTTTTTCATTAGTAGTACTCGTACATCGGAAATAACATCTCAGACACTTGTTAAACATAAACTTCTTATATTTATTGATTAAATATGTATGCATTATCGAGATATACCATGTGCATACATAAATTTATGTTGTGTGATAAGATGCCAAGTTTCTTATGACCTCTGAGCGTGTTTCGTTTTTATGTTTTTTAATACATATTTTTTGTATTCACTCTTAGTTGAGAATTTGAGGTGTACTCAAATTGATTGAAAATACCAATATCATTTGATCTACATTAAAGTTTATTCCCTTTGGGTGCGAGTTTATAGGTGTTGTTAGGTCTTGTTATTGTAATTTTCAAAATTTTCATTTTCTCAATAAAAAAATTTCTTGTTAACAAACTATATTTGGACGGCTCCGTGTGTTGTTGTTCTTGCGTGGGATCGAATTAAGTCGAATTTTTATAGATTGATTTGATAAATTTTCATGTCTTATTTTCCGGTACCGGCATTAAATCAAATGAAAATATTTAGATTGATTTACTTTCTCATTCTTGGCTATATGCGACTTATGAATTTTGAAAAATCCTTTTTTCCGTAATAGCAAACACAAAAAGGTATCAGCTACATACTCATATACAATGTACATATTATACATAAAAATTACAGGTCTACGATTGATTCTTCATACAAACAAAAAATCAAAATCAAAGATTTATATCTTTTTGACTTTTCTTAGGTGGTGGTTTTGTGTGTTCTTGTTTGTCTCAAAATATTTATTTTTCGTTTTTTTTCAACACAATAACAAGAGTCAAGACTATAAAAAGAATTTTTCATGATTTATTTACTTTTTTGCTTGGAAAATTCTTCTCTGTCGTTTCTATTTGTTTTACATTTGAATCGAAGCCGAAAAATTAAGATACACAATTGTTTCGTGAAGTTTTATCGCCACAACCGTGGTAAGGCAAATGAGATTTGGGGGACATATTTAGGTTATTTTATTTTTGGGGTTAGATTTTTTTTTGTTAAAACAGTAATTTATATGGGGTCAATTAAGTAAATCTAGCTTAGGCATTAAAGGTTAAACCGATTAAGGAAAAAAATCTGGTTGCTATATCGCCTTAACAGTGTATTATTGGTGCAGAAATTAAGAATCCTCTTATTTAGCCTCGTTATTTCTTAAGAAAATTAATAGCACAATTTTTTACTTCTTTATTAATTATTAAATTACTAATTGTCGTGTTTTCCTTTTTATTGTAGCAGGTAAAAGATGAACTCGCATGTAAGCATAATGAAGCTTTTCATAAATTAAACTCGATACAATAATAATGAACTAATTTTCTAGAAATAATCAAGGGAACCGAAATAATCGATTACTGTATTTTAGGTAGTTTAATTTGGTTTAAATTGCAGGGGCCAATTTTATTAAGTGACGGTGTTTTAGTTAGTTCGCCATGCATATTTATTGCATATATCATAAGGCTGCAGTTTAGATGTAATTAATTTGATCGTTTTTTCGTTAACATTGATTATGAATTTACCTAAATATTCGAATTAATATAAATTAACCTTTTTGCAAATTTATAATCGAGATAAGTGGCTGAATTAGGTAATAAAGTATTCGGTAATATCCCACAAACATAATGTATAAAGTATTCGACAAAACTATAATATAACAAAAAAATGTCAGTAAAACAACTTTGTTGAAATCGAAAAATATGCATGTATTTGGGAAATACTCGCTTGAACGTAACCATTTTGACATACATGAATATAAAAATCAATTCAATGAATAAGTAATGGAAATTAGTGAAAAGTTATCAAATATACGAATTAATTAAATACGATGACCGAAATCGATTTACAATGTGATTGAAAATGTCCGCTTTCATTTGACCATTACGAAATGTTTAATTAACTGTACCAGCTACATACATAAGTTCAGAGATTTATGGTAGATTCAGTGTATATAAATAGTTACCTTTATCTGCCTTAATAGAGGCCTTTTTATTGATGGTCTGAAATAACCATGTTCATTTATCATTCTTTTCGTTTTTGTTTGCATGGAAGTAGATTTGGTTCTATTTAAACCTTAAATTTGTAAGAAAAAATTTAAATGTATTCCGAATATAATATCAACAAACAGAATATCAAGTGAGATCTAGGTTAGGTGCACTCGCATCTTGAATGAGTTCTAAATTATTCGGAAAATTTTGAACATGCTTCGAGTCAATATACCGAAAATGCGATGTGCCCGAGTTCGAAATTTACAAGCTGCAGTACATTCCGATTGATACGTTTATGGTTTACGTGGTATTCAAAGTGCTATATCATTCGAAACGCTAACTTGCTCTGGGTGTGGGTGAAACTATATAAAGTTGAAAAAATTATGTAAGCCATTGAAAATTATTATACCAAAATTAGTGAAATACAAAATTTAATTTAATTTAAAATTTTAAGGGTGCCGCGCCCCTCAATTTTGTGATTTCTTTACCTGCATTTTTTGTTTATTATTGTTTTTTAGTTTAGTTGAAAATTTCATATCCATATGAACTGTCGGGACAATCTTTGTTACTAGTGCACGATACTCCGAACCAAAAGGTTACCATTGTTGGGCGCTGTCGCATAATCAGTAAATAATTAATAAAGTGCACTTTGAAAATCAAAAACATATGATTTTATTTTGCTTTTGAATTTAGTGAGGCAATGGGAACATATGTAAGGGAAGTTCAGAAAGTTAGGTTGAAAATTAGTGTGTCAAAATTGACATTTGCGGTCGGGGAAAATTACAAAATACTTAAATTGAGGCGAGCAAACATTTATTTTGCTTGTGCTTATTAATATTGTAGTACAGTACTAATAATAGTGTGCAATGTTATTAATATTGTATATACGAAACAATTTAAGCGCAGCCAAATGAGTGATTTACCACCAAACTAGATGTCGTTGCTTAGCATTGGAAACATAATCAATTGTCTAGTTAAGAAGTTGGTAGTTTTCCCTCGACCTGTGATCCTTCGAGGCAGGGAATATAACGTCAAATAATTATGTTCGCGATAATTTGACTGAAAACTTGCACTTCTTTGCAATAATTACACTAAACCATCTGTTTCGTCGGTATCAAAATGCTAAAGTAGCTCTGTTTTGAGACATAGATAGTATTTACAGGGTTGAAATTTAGACTGCACGCTGGATATTTAGTTTCTACAAAACTGCAGGCTTCACTCATTTCATTTTCCCCTGAATGTACCAGTGCATTGTTTTGCAATAATGATATGCCTTTCTCCAATTTCCTCTCATTTCACGCTTTATCTGTTCTTTAAAACGACACAAAATTTCAGCGTTGTACGATGCCACCCTTTACTTTTAAAATCTGTTGTTCGAATTCCTTTTGATTCTCAAATTACTGTTGCTCTCATCCTGCTGGAAGGGAAAACCTTAAATTTTAAGAGGCTGATTTATCCTTTGCACATCACTGCTTGAACTAGCTGGTAAATCGAAAGTTTCATTTCTAATGATAATAATGTCAATTTGGTGTGGACACAGCGTCAACAACGCGTTGAGCTCACCACGTTTTTTTGCACAGCGGTTTGAACATTCTCGGCACCCATCTTGCACTGATTTGCGTTCTACCATAATATTGCGGGCTTCTGTTTTAGATCAATTAAACGTTTGTGCCACTGTTCTGAAAATTAGTGGATGGATTACTACTAAACATGAAACTACGTCGGTATTATCGATATTTTCAGGCCGGAATATTTAAAAGTATCCATCACCAATGGAAATAGACAAATTCAAATTTAATACTGACACTTTATGGTTCTACAATATGATTAGTTACATACACCCATTTACATCGGCAACTTGTAACTATTCTACTGCGCCTATTGCATTATCGACGCGTTCTGTTTAGTCTATTTTTTGTGTTTCGGGGAGGATCTTACTGGGTATTAAATAATAGCCGGTCAGCGTTCGCAAACGTTGTAAATTATGAGTATGCATGACACTTTACGACGAAACCATGGTTAACTCCATAATACATGTATGTAGTTATGAATCCGCTGCCTAGTCTTATCTATAGTTAATTCCTAGTTTTGAAAAATGGGTTCGCTTTAGGAGTAACGAGTAATGAGTTTATTAATCTTTCCGATAAGATTTAAGAATAACCGTATAATTTAAACCGTACATCCACACCTTGACTTACGGATTAAATTGAAGAGGAAATTATCTAGAATTTAATCAAAAATAGATCAATAGAAGTCGTTTCAGCTTCAGTTTGATATTGGTTTGATATTGGTTTACTGGTCTGCGTGTAATTTAAAATAAAATTTCTGTAAAGATTAGTACATTACTATTTGAAATGCTGCAAATTCAATGCATTTGAATAAAGTTTTGCAAATTTGCAAATTTTATATCACCGATTTTTCCAAGGAATAAGCGTTAATAAACGAAATCCGTCTGTTCAATCGGAAAAAAAATTTCTGTACGTGGAATTTATGGATGATTAATCAAATTTACCTCATGCTATGCTATTGATTAGACTGGTGATCAAATTTTTACTTTCAAAATTTTATTGTTTAACAAGAACGGCTCGATCCTACCTATTTGGTTAAACACAGATTTATTTTGAATCTTACACTTTGGTTGTTGGCTCCTGTCCAAACAACAGCGTATGCTGGTCATGCTGGCTCGGGCTGACAATCGATCGTAAATTCGTTTTATCCGAACGTGAATTTCTTTCGTTTATTCGAAACATTTGCTAAAATTCCAAACGTCTTCAACCTGGTGATATGGCCTTCAAAGCACGACAATAGTAAATCTAACTCGAATATTATCGTTCCCTTTACAAAAGTGGCTAAACATCATATGTGGTATCGACTCACGTTCTAGAACTATTGCATGAAAAATTCGGACGGGCCATGACTAATTGTAAAACCAAAATAACCTTCAACACGGTTTCAGTGGCACAATGTCAAAAGGCTTAATATTTTAGAGTAGAACTCTGATTTCTGTCAAAAGTGGGCAAACTTAGGTTGACGCCAATTCCATGAATTTTTAATGTTACACCTATTTTATGGATTGTGGTGAAGTATGTCTGGGCAAGTGAAATGTAGATTTATATTGATATTTTGTTTGTATTTCATAAATGCTTCTAAATGGTTAATGTTAGGCAAACAACTCAACACCTTTATACATAAGGCGTGATGCCGTCAGCGAACGATAACTAAAAGATTTCTGCTGAATATTTCACTCAATTTAGAATGCCTAAATTACTTCGCATTTCTAATATTTATATACGATTTTTGTCCGTTACAGTGACCTATTATATGTTGGTTAGTTTATAAACGTTTTAATTCCTAGTATGTACCATAAACAACTTTGGCCACAAAATAAAATAATAAAAACCAAATCATTTCTTGTTAGTATTTATATACGAAACTATTTAATTTTTTAAAGTAAAACACAATAAAAGTTAGACCTATACTTAGTAAAACGCTTCTATTTATATATTGACGCGATATCCAATTCACAAAATATATTTGCCTAAATATTTAGTCAATATTTACTTAATTTTTGAGTGGTTTTTTAGTAATAAGAAAGTTAAGTTTGGCAAATGATTCTGCACACGAGGTAATCAACATCACATTTTAATTATATGCGGTTTTGAACTAATAGAAGACGACAACAATAAGTCGCTTGGTTGTCTTTTGGTAAACATTTGACAAGTGTTTTGTACCTGTAAGAACCGAAGAGAGATATCATAGTTTAAATATTCAAAAATTTATCGTTTTATGTAAACAATTCGTATTTTGCAATCAATGATGATCTGCTCGATTCTAAACAAAAAATATTCACAAAAAGGTGATTAATATACACCGAGTATACTGTAATTTTACTCGAGCTACTAATTACTTTTAATTATACTTATTTCAATTTTCACATTTAAAATAATTTTCTCTTGCTTGTATGTATTATACGTGTATCTCTTGATCTAAATTTTAATTAATTTCGATTTTAATTAAATCCTATGTTGAGCGACATAAGGTTTTCAATAAAAATATCGTGTTGTACCGAAAGTCGCGATTTACTCGTATATACCATTTAGCGGTATCGTCAAGTACTCTGCTACATTTGCGTACATTTTCAATTTATTTTTCAATTTTTCTATATTTAATTTACAATTATTTATTTATTTCTCGTTCAATGTTTTAATTATTTGTTTTGTTATACATTTTTCGCGATTCGTTGTTGTAGAAAATCAAAACAGAAAGATGAGTGTTTTTATATAGTTTTCTAAAGAAAATCGATTTTCGATCATGATGATGTTTAGAAGGATGTTTTGTTTTAAAATTCCTCCCGTCCTGATTATCTCGATTTCGATTTTAAATAACAAAAGAGATGATTGCCTTGCCTTGTTGGAAATTTAGAATTTATTTGGAACTGCCAAAAATATATTTTGTGTTATAACTGATATATAATTGAGATATGGACATATTTGTCGTGTGCACAGTTTTCTCGAAATTATTTTCGATTAATATATTGCGTAACTCAAGTATGTGAATTCCAAATAAATTTTTGACTTGATTTCGACATAAATAACTATTCCTGCGAGTTCGCGAGGAAAATATGAAATGTGAACAACCGGAATCTTTGCTCTGATGAAATTATGTTTTATATTTACATATGAATCACTCACATGAATGATTCTATCGTTTCCTGAAGTAACATATCAATTTTCGCGTTTATCAGGCCACTCGTGTGTAAATTAAAAGATCAATTAAAATCGCTAAATTCAAATGTGTCATTAAACATAATATAAAACGCAAGTAATACCTTTTAGAAGACAAATTCCCGATAATTTTGTAATCAATATCCATACAGCAAAAAATCCAATTAACTCAATTCGGATGTGTATACATATCCAAAAATATGCTAAACTTGATTAATCGGCATAAAAACCGTATATCATTATCGCGTGCTATTACCACATCATAATTTTAGGTTGTTTTACCTGAATATAGTGCGGAAAATTCCGTAGAATTTATGCTTTTATTAGAAAATCAACCACACCATATGATCTCGCCGTACATCACAAATTGACTTTTTTATCTCATTGTGACGTCATGAGTATTTGTAAATTTTGTGCGATGTGTTTGATAATACACACAGAACCGATAAAAAATATTGTGCTAATTTAGAGACTGTAAATTATGTTTAAGCCAATTTGCTGTTTGTTTAGACGTTTTATGATCTTGTTTGTGAGTGGAAGTTAAGTTCGCATAATTTTTATTGGATCGCGGTGGTAGATAAAGTTCTCGGTGATAAATCAATTGCCAACTGGTAGGCGTTATGAGTACGACAAACTATTTATTGGAATTTGATTTATTTAGTATTTTGGAATTTCCAAAATAAGACAGTTTATCTTCTACAATAATAAAATTAATAGAATGATTAATATTCATCAATTTTGAGATTCTAGAAAATTTTTATAAAATTTAAAAAAAAAAACAAATCTCGATTAACGGAAACAAAAATTAAAATACAAAATAAGTATTCCTAATTTTATGTATTTGTTATACGAATTTTTGTCATTAAGTGGTTTGTTGGGTTCAAGGTATTATGATTAGTTCTGCCACTTTCCATTGATTTGGAGTATTTTACGTAATCCTTTTTCAGGAAGAGCTTTTACTATTTGTCCTGTAATTAAGTCATATCCTGGAGATTTCTTTGCATTTAGGTTAAGATTGATTTCCTCTTTTAATTTTTGTCATCCATTGTATTTACTAGTGGCATGTTTTCCTCTGCTGTCTGGTCGAGGCTGGAACCTGTTCTCGAGGTGGATTGCAAATAACGAAGCTTTTTGCTTTGCACTTATACCCCATGTCTCATCTTTATTTTAAACTGGTGGAATTTGTACTTTAGGTCGTTTTTAACTTTTAGTCTCTTACCAAAGGGAATACGCGGTATCTTTTGCTCCATTAAGGCCACGTAGGTATTTATTAATGGATTCGTTCTTAATTTCTTTAATTGGCAACTTTAGTTTATTGGACAAACATTTAACGTTGTTTTATATTCTGGTACTCGACTTCTTTGCCAGAACTTTCTTGCTTTTCTTTTGCTGCAACCAGTTCCCTAACTTCCAAAGGATCAATAGCAATTTAACATATTTCCTTTGAACTTTAGGGATTACTACTGGACGCCGCCTCTTGTATACTATTGTTGAGTTGTTCTAGTTCTTTTTCTAGCTGTATCGGATTTTTAATTGGCTTCTGAAGATCAATATTATCCTAAACTAGTTTCTGGAATTTCTCCCAGCAGATTTTATTATTAGTTGGCCAAGGTGGACTAGTTTTCTTCACAATCGTTGTACTGGTTGCTATAATAACAGGCGTGTGATCCGACATAATCTTCTCGCTGCTTGCTAGGTATATGTAGTTTTCATCTATACCTTTGGTGATAAAGAAGACTTTGATATCGGGTGTTTTGTTTCTATCCATAGACCAATAAGTTGGATTATCTGCAGAATGAAAATTGCATGCAAACAGCTCCCTCCCTTTTTTAGAGGTTACTCTTTAATCTCAGTAGATAATTTTTGCATTAAAATCACCTCCCACTATGAAACTTGACCCAAGTGATGTAAATAATGTCCAATAGACTTCCTTCATTGAATTATATCTTGGGAACAATATATTGACGATACATTGTATTCGTTGTTGTTATTTATAAATACTTAAAGGTGACTATTTACATAATTCCTCTTCAATTTTAAGATCTATAAAGTGTTTGCTGTTT
Source organism: Nephrotoma guestfalica (assembly GCA_963691935.1). NCBI lineage: Eukaryota > Metazoa > Arthropoda > Insecta > Diptera > Tipulidae > Nephrotoma > Nephrotoma guestfalica. The sequence continues at coordinate 308,479,428 of OY829913.1, read as the reverse complement.
TATTTTATAACCACTGACGATCCTCTTCTTGCCGTCCCTGCTGGATGAATGGCGTGATATCAGCTGTATATGGTTATTTGTGGTTGATTGCATTATTTTAATAAACCAGAGATGTCATTTCATTTAGAGAGTCTTGCTATCTAACCTGTTGCTTAGAGGTTCAAGGCATTTCTCTTGTTTAACTAGACGAATGTTAAGAGCTTCCAGCTTCTTAGTATCTTTTGGAGCCCTGTTGTATCTTCAGTAGCGCCCTTCGAAATAACTGGTTTTGTCATTACCACTTGCGAGTATTGGTTCTCCTGTTTTACTAACATGAGGTTTTGGTTCCTCTTTGGTGAAAGTTTGATTAATTTTTTCTGGTATTCCTGGATTTTGTTTTCGCATTTTATTTCATATTCTTTGTAGCTTCTTACCGCTAACCGGGCGGGCATACTTGAACGTGATGCTTTCCGGCACATTTCACGCATCTAGTCTCTCTTTAGCATTATTTCTGCGTATGATTAAAACCTAGACATTTTTTGCACTGGACTACGGTATTAGGTATTTTAACTCTCATGCTAAGTATTGCCTTGATATTATAGACATCTTCCACTTTTCGTTTGTTATTAAAAGTAAGGATAAATAGTGGAAGCCCTGTTTTGTTAATTTGACCTCTGCGTTCAGTTTCGATTTTTTCTTTCTTAATGTTGTTTACAGAATTTTCTATTTGATAACCCTTTTGTTTGAGATCCTCAATAATTTCCTCTTTTGTGCAATTTAAGTGAATACCTCTAGCCATAACTTTGATTGGGTACCATTTTTATCCTCGTAGATAAACCATTGATGTTCCTCAGAATTAAGCTTTCTAGCCAATGCTCTATAGGTTTTAGAGTCTGCAACATTAATTTTCCAGACGCCATTGTTTAGAAATCTCTTTTGAAGTTGATGGTAAAGTTTCTGCCATTTCTGGTGAGTGTTGAGCTTTCCTTTTCTTACTTGCTTTTTTCTTCCGGTTCAAGAAATTTTAATTCAGTATTGTCATATATTTAGCTGCCTCACTAATTACGTATCATTAAATACACTCGAATTAACAATACAACATTCATGTATTCTATCAAATTACAAGCCAGATTAATTGTATGTACTAATTTTACAAAAATCAACCATTCATCGAATTCGAATTGATTTTCCCCTAAAAATTGTATACAAACCATTTAAAACTAACTAGATTGCTAGAAATAGGCGACAGTGCCCTTCGTATCTTCGGGTGTGAAACGCCCCACTCAGCTAGTATCATCTATATAAACAAATACAATTTTACAACAACAATCCTAATACATTGCAGGATTTTCTTTGATTTAGTCTCATTTTATTAAATTTCAACTTTGATTTATTGCTTCCGCTCACGGTTGCACACACCATAAGATCAATTTTCTTTGGACCATGGGCTTGGGAGTTACACAATTTACAAGGTAATTCAAGTGGGGTACATTCTTATGTAATAAAGGTCAAATATCAAAAAATAAATACCTAGATCAAATGGAATCATCTGTAGAATTTTTATTATACTGAGACAAACTTCCAAATTTTAACCCTAAAATGGAGGCAAGCCTAGCTAGAGAAGCCTAAATTGGAAGTGGGTTTGAAAAATATTTGCAACTTTAATTAATATTAATTTTCCTTTTGTAAAAGGTCTTTCAATAGGGGGCGCTCGAAATTTGCTAGGTTATACCAGCAACATCTGTCAAATTTGTTGTGAATTGTTCAGTAGTGTATGGCAAATCACCATGGCGTACAACAACACGTGCAAATCATCAAATTTTAATGGTTGTGACGAAGATAAAAATCACATAATGCGCGCTCCGTTCGAGAAACCTTCCACGCATTATGTGATTTTTATCTTCGTCACAACCGTCTTACTGAGTCCACTCAGTAAGGTTCGATAAATAATCAGCCAACATCCGTACGTTACCGAAACGCGTGAGAAACTAGCATTGCCATAATCGTCAACGGCGAGCACTAGATTGATGATAAGCAACTTCTTCTGTCCTAAACTGGATGATATGGATATCGACGACGTTCCAACAAGATAACGCTACGTGTACACAGCACACGCTACGATTGACATTTTGCACGAGCGATTTGAGGGCATGGTTATCTCGCGCAGGAGCGACGTGAATTAGCCACCGAGAGTGTGCGATTTAACGCCTTTATACTTCTTCCTTTGAGGCTATCCTAAATCACAAGTCTATGCGAATAAACTGCAAACAAGGCCGTGGCGGACATTTGAACGAGTAGATTTCTCACACACAACTTGTTTCATTTACATTTAAAAATCGAACGCCCGTATTGAAAGACCCTTTAAAAAATAAACACGTTTAAAAACGATTTGTTTTTTTCTAAATAGACTTATATAAAATGTTCGGTAGCAAATCATCTGTTAGTACAATTAAAATTGGTGTGATAAAATATTTTATTTGTATTTAATGGGATACAAATCCCACTAAATCTTTCAATCGTATTACAACTAATTATTTATTTATCACCTGATTTTTATTTATTTCTCACCTGGTTTTTATTAATTTAATTAATTTATGTATACTCATATTTATTTGGCACTCTCATCTTAAAAGTGGTTTCTTCCGCCCCTCCAATTTTTTAAATTCGGTATCTGATATAGCTGATCAAAAAATTTGATCAGAATTGAGTAAAATTTCTAAATAGTTTTCAAATGAATTTGATGTGAACAAATAACATAACCTTAATACTCGTATATACATGCAACAATTCATGGGAATGTTTTTTACGAAAATTTTATTTTAAATAAAATATTATTTACTTACCTTTGCGTAAAAGGAAAAACGACATAAGCGCCAAATGAAAATCTAATTTTCATCAATTTATTTAGTAATTTTGTTACATGAGACAATAATTTCTTTTGTTGTTTGTAATTTAAATTTGTGTACGGTTGAAAGGAAAGTTCATTGACTCGAGATCAAAAGTCATCCTGTAATCTCATGCAAAACGTTATTATTTGTCTTGAAGTGATCATCGCCACTTATCTTAGTACATGCTGCGTAGAAATGTTGATTCACGTAACCAAATCAAATTTATATAATTTATATTTGAATGTTGTTTGGAACTCAGACCAAAACATCTAGACTAATCGTGTATTTTTAGGCACGATCTGATCATACGAGTCATCTATTATTTCATAATTTTGATTTGGAAAACAAAAAATTCCGTTCGAGTTCTAATCATCAAAACAAATAAAACGCTCACCTTTATTTATTAAATTATCTGTTGTTTTTTATTTATTTAAATTAATTATTATTAATTTTTTCTTAATAACATTTAAGTTTTGTTTTTTGGTTCATATATATTTCTTATCTATGCTGATAAAAAAAAATATAGGTTTTTATTGCAGAAAGTTTACATAAATTATAAAGAAATTTAAAATTAATAATCACAATTTCTTTTCTCTTTCGTCTCGTTCTCTTTTATATGTAAAATATAAAATATTTATTCTCTTTTATGTTGCACTACCAAAATAATAAAGCTCTGTTACCTCTCTGTTATAATATAAAATATATAAGATTTATTTAGGACAAAAGCTTTTGTTTTGTTTATTTATTTGTTTTATTAAATAATTTAAAATAATTTATTTACTTAGAGCGCTAAACTTATTCTTCTAAAACTCTAAATATCAAGTATCACAGTTTCATGTTTTTATATAAATTATATGTAGGATTTAAAATTATTATTTTTCTTTTAAATACGTTTTATTTATTAATTAAATAATTAACTAATTAAGGAATGCTTTTATTATTTATCTTGTACTTATATGTGCTATTTGGTTATAAATAAAATTTATTTATAGGGAGGGAAACGTTTTTCTCTTCTTGTGTAATACATTTTTATTTTGTTTTGTAATACTGTCAGTTTGGCACATATATAACATTTAATTATATGCTAATTTTATCACTTTTCATTAATTAAATTAATTTTATAAATAATTGCATCGTTCTTCTCGTTTATGACACTTTCAATTGGTTTCTTAATTATTTCTACGGTATTTGTTTGATTTGTATCATTATTTAAATTAGCCAGATAGTTTTTATTATTATTGTTGTTGTTTTTTTGTAAATTTTCTAAATTTTCTATAATTGCACATTTATTTATAATTATATTACCCATTGTTATTTCATTATTCATTAATAGTTTTGATGGCTTTTGAATATTATACTTAACAACACTACTTTTATAATCGACATTATTATTATTTGATGATACCATATTATTATTATTTGCTGTCATCAATTCATGATCGTCCTGTATTGTGTCGTTTAATATAATTTGTGGACTCCCACAATTGTTTGTAATCGATATGGTTGTATCGGCAAATGTTTGTAGGCCGTTGGATACCATGCCATTTGATGGAGGTCGCTGAAGCGGCGGTGGTGTGGAATAGTTCGGCAAAGATCCGTGTAGCGAGTCTTGGTGATGAATAGATGAACTTTTGCGGTGCAAATTTGATCGCATTGAATGTATTAAATCGACTGAGTCCGGTCCTTTGCATTTTAACAGTCGACCAAAAGCTCGACGAAAATTCGAATTTTTCCATGCGTATATAATGGGATTCATCCCTGAATTCGCCATTGCCAATGAGAATGCTGCTTTGTAAATCGTAGGAGAGCTTTTTTCCAAAAATCGGAAAATCTGTGCACAGGCCACTATAAAATATGGCAGCCAGCAAATCGAAAAACAACCCAATATCAGTAGCACTACTTGTACAGATTTCCAATCCGATGGTCCTTCATGGCTACCTGTGTACGATGATCGTAGTTGTTTTGCGTGTTTTGACGCCTCGCGCCAAATTCTCCAGTACACAATTAGTAGGCACAGCCAAACCATAGAAAATATTGGAGTTATGACGCCCGCCATGTACCAAGGCGGTAGGACCTCATCAAATTCACATTCCCGAGCCGTATCCCAATTATTCCAAAACATTGGGATACCGGCTATACTGATACCGACTATCCATCCGATCCCCAGCAGAATTATCACGACTTTTTTTGTCATACACCTATAAAAAATAAAAATTTTACAATTTATTATCGCGTTAACGGTTGGAAATTCTTCCTGCCTATATTACCTGCTGTAATGTAATGGATATACAATTGCTATATATCGATCGACTGCAATCGCAATCAAATTCCATATTGAAACACAGCACGCCATAATAATTAGAAAAAATCTCAACAAACAAAAACATTTATTTGTGCCGAGGCTGTTTCCCATATAAAATGCTAAATGATATGGTAACGTAAATCCTACAATCATATCTGATATGGCCAATGATAATACGAATAAATTTGATATGACACTCCTTAGCCTTCGACTATAACGGACCGCCAATATTGTAAGTGTATTGCCACAAATGATCATTACGAGCAATACACCATCGATTATTGTCCAAATTACGACATCAGATTGTATTGCGGCCACCCGATCGGCGGATGGTCTTAATTGACCATCGAATGTTGTTCCTCCTCGTTCGACCATTTTATATTTAGGTATGTAAGTACGCCTTTAATGACTAGATAGTTGAGTTAATTTGTCCGCCCACTTTAAACCAAAAATTACAACTTTGAACACTTTGCCATAGAAAATGCCTGTGAACGATAAACAATAAACGGCACACACATAATTAATTAATTTCCCAAGGTTTTCAGAATTAGAAATTAAATTAAATTTTCATATATCGGAAAAATCGATTTTCTTTTATTTCTCGTGTGAGTTTCCAGTAATAATAAAAAAAACTTGATAAGCCCGTAAGATTACCGGATATATATTTTATGTGGTATGATTAAAACGAACACATACACACACATGGCATGGCGCTAATTTAATATGTTCAACCCGTCTAAATATTTATAAGACAATCGTGTTTGAAAATGTTTTATTTTTAAAATCGGAAAAATTAAAACAATGAAAATTAAATTAATCTCGTAGACAGATCGGGGGGCGAAATTAAAAAGAAGAAGTGAATTTATTGTGTCATGTAAACGATAATAATTTAGAAAAAACCATGACCTTACCAACTTAAAAAATACAAATATACGAAAAGGTCAAGCTGTACACAGACATGGGGATTCCGTCGTTAAATCACATACAATTTGCCAAATCATCACATAATACACATAGTCCATGGTCTAAACTACTTTTACAAGTCATTTGATGCAAAAATACATGTATAAAACTATTATTTACCTATAGATGTATCTGTCTATAGAAAATCCCAGTATATTATGTTGTGTAGTAATCCGATTAAAAATGCATTTACCCACTTGTAACACTTTAATAACTTATATATTGATTTCTTTTGTATCCACTATTATACGCCACAAAACTATCATTAGTTTTTATTTTTTTTCGTTGAGCTATTCACTATTTTCAATTATTTGAAAAACTAATGCACGTGGAATTTTATAATTTATTCACTTCAGATAGTTCGTTCTCACTATAAAACAATTCAGTTCAGTTTTTGCACTTTAGAACACATTTTCACTTCTTTGATATTTTGATTTATAACGAAATTTAAAATTTCCTCAAAAACAAAAATCTATTTGCTTTATCTAATAAATTAAATTGTGTAAATTTATTACAATAATTTTTTTTCTTTTATTATGATAATAGAGAAAATAAAAGTTGAACCAACACCGTCGAATTGTATACATCGACTGAACCAAAATGTTTGAGTCGAGTTGCGAGTTGTACAAAAACTAACAAAACAAAAAAATGTTATGTGCTTTTTATGTTTTGTTTTTGTTGTTGTCTTGTTACACTCGTAATAATAAAAGCGAGCGAATGAGTAAAAATATATAATAAAGAAAATACAAATTTTCCAATTTTCCTCTTCAAGTTTCTTTTGGTTAATATATTGCTCAGTTGTATTTCTCTCTCAGCAAAGCAAATCTATTCGATTGATTCATACCGATGATGTTGATCATTGTTATGTAGTCATTTATTTCCGATTGTTGTTGTTTGTTAAGCTTTGGTTTGATAATCATTCAGAATGACGAAAATATCGTATAAATAAATTGAGAAAAATAAACATTGAATACTATATGAATTATGTACTTTTACAATATGTCTTTGCTGAGTATTTTGGTAGTATATTTTACGGTCGGTATAAATAATTTGAATAAGGTACGACTTTCAAATGTTTTTGAATATATACAAAATTTAAGCTTAGTTTAACTATTTTTTTTCTAGCAAGAATAATAAAGCAAAACATAGAAGAGCTACAATTTTTCTATTCGGTTTAGCAAGTCAATCATGCTTTGTAAACTACAATATATTATGAAACTAGTGAAGTAAAATAATGGTAATACTATCGATAGTATAATCTTACGGGTAATGTGCGTGCGTGAGAAGCACAGAAAATCGCTGCTCAAATAGCATTTTTGCTGTTCAGACGTGTGTGAGCTATATACATTGCTGTCTGGAGAGTTAATTTTGGCTGAACTGGATAGTTAGTACTCTCTACGAGGGAATATCTGTCCGCACGTCTGTTCTTTTGGTCAATTTTAACCTTAAGCAATATATATCAATAATTAATACAGTTACGTCAACTTTTAGATTAAGTACTATTCAAGATATGCCACTCAGATCTGCCTATGAAGCTGGGTCATGTAAGTCCAAATTTAAAAAAATCCTATTTCCTGCGCTATCTCGAAATAAAATGTGCTTGTGCGCATGGAAATATGTTTGTGTGCGCATGGAAATATGTCTTATCGATTGATTCGTATACTTTTATCGATTTTCGATAGGTTTGTACGTATATTTACGTACGTTACCTCATTGTGTTATGTCTCCCATAAAATTTCTACATTACTCTCTACCATAGGGATTACGAAAAGTTTCCGTGAGTAAAGTCCCAAAATGTTGCTGTATTATAACTGATTCCAAGATTTATCTTAACAAATTCCAAAAGTAGTATACTAAGTAGTCTTTTAACCCATTCTTTAACTAAAATTTCAGTTTCCGTAAATATTCGGTTTGATAAATGTTCTTTCGTCCAGTCCGATGCAATCCTCGGGTTTAAAAGCAAAGTATACAAACCAATCTAATTTTAATAATTACAAACGCTTGCTCACAAAACCTTCTTCATCTGCTCAATCTCCCCAGAGGTGTTCATATTTATTGACCACCAATATCTAATCCGTCAGCAAATTGAGTGTAACAGCCACGAGATCGCCAACATCATTTACTCGTGGTTCTCGACTCTTCGTGATTTTTTAATACTAGACGTTATGGTGTATCTTTGTCTACTAAAGGACTCATTGTATGGAACGACTATGTCGCGTATTCAAAAATTGTGTTCGAAACACACCGTAATACTATTTAGTTATGAGACTTCTGTTAAGACGTTCGACTTATACGTTTCATTGTGTTACTTCGTTACTAGAGAAAGCGGTGGTAGATACCACGCTCATGAGGATGATTCTGGAAAAATGTTGAGAGTACAGTATAAGCATACATCGCGAGAATCTCTGGGCCATGTCATTATGTCTAGGAATAGTGGAGAAACTCGTTTCGTAGAATCGTAGTCGAAGGAACTGCATCAGATCCCTTTCATCTGGTGTTCAACAGGGTGATGCATTCGCGCTTGTGCCGCTCAATCTGGAGCTTGAGTACGTTTACTTCGTAAAAAGCAACATCGAAACTTTACAAAACATATTTAATAAGTCGGGCCCAAATTCTTTGATATGATATATATAATTCTTTGGTTTGAAAGTAAATGAAGTAAAATAAAACCCGTATCAACACTCAGGAGCATCTCTATGTCGAATATCAGATTCGGCGACAATAATTTAAATGGCGTAGAACACTTCAAATACCTTGGATCATTAATCGCACTCGAATTGCTGCCGGACATCGAGTTTTTTTACACCCACCCTCTTAACCAAGATTGTACCTCAAACTAATTAGATTTAATAAATAGTCAGACATCCAAGGCTTCAATTTGATTATACACCTCTATTGATCTTACTCGTTAATTTAAATTTGTTTTAATGTTAAGAAGCATAAAACTCGAGTAAGCAATATTGTGATCATTTGAAAGAAAAACTGAATTGAAATGGCATTATGCTAACGCTTCACAAAGGCCTAAGTAATCTATGCTCGATTGATACACATGTTCATGTCAACGCAGGAATTATATTATTCCGGCATAATTGATGCCGATCGAAGGTTGTCTATTCTAGGTTTTTATTTTCTGAAAATTCTACTATTTCTGCTAGTTGCTATCATCGAAAATTAACATAACGTCGTTGAAAAATACGTTGTGCAAATTCTTCCATCTATAAAAATCTTTTTATACAAAATCCCTCGACTTTATTAATCAGAGTTGTTTGAGATGTTTTACAAATTAGCTTCGCAGAAATATTGGATTCTCATTCCATTTTCCTTGTAGATGCGTTTAAATTTTCAAATTAAGTTGCAAATCCGTTCAATTTTACCCATAACTTTCGCATTCCAAATTCTGAATTTGAATTTGTCCAATTTTAATTTTTACGCAGAGGAATTCGAGGTACACCCCCAACATTTAGGAGTTAAAGAATTTTTTAGCAATTATGTATTTCAATACCTAACCTATCTTCATCGAAAATCCACCAGTGTGATGATGCTGTTCAAAGATTATTTTCAAAGGAGTATTGTTTTAGTATAATCGGTTTATTATATTGTGTTGTACTCGCGAGAACATATAAGAACTTTTTTATTTTATTCACGGTCAATACTAAATCGTTATGTAAAATGTAATCCTGACCCAGGAAATAAATTAAGTATTTTGCTCAGATTTACCAACAATGAAATCTTAAAAAAATCCATCACGCTATAAGTATAGCAATCAATATTCCTTTCATAATGTCTCGATAGCTCTGTATAGCACACAATCGTCAATATAATTGAATCGCAAAAATACAAAAGTCATATGAAAGAAAATTATAAAATTTTCTTTTAATAACGAAAAGTTGCTTTTTTTTAAGAATAACACTAACCATCTTCTATTATGTCGACTCAAAATAAATTTTAAAATGAAGTAAGTTGTTAGAAAAACTAATTAAAATGAACGTGCTCTCTCTAAAATCGATTTATGTGCAAATAATTTAATTACAAATCAAAGTTATTCCGCAGTACAAGTCAATGTTTTGGTTGGATATTTGAAAATAAATTAAATTAACTCGGTAAATAAACTTAAAATAAATTGAATTTTTTTAATCAATTTTCGAGAGCATAACTCTAAATACACAAAAACTTGAATGGACTCGGAACCGACGCAAATCCCTAACGAGGTATTGTTTTATATGAATTGTAATCTAAAGGGAATTTTTATTTTTGCTGAGAATTGTAAGTAATTATAATTTCTCATGAAATATACCGTTTTTCCTGTCCCTGTTTTGTAGGTCAACCTGTTTTATTATTTTAAATAACATGAATGCTTATTTTCCGTGTTGGAGGTACTTGAGGTAATAGAAACCATTCTAGCACATTGTTAGATGAATTTTTAACATACAATTACAATTTTGGCGGTTTTCCAAAACACGACATAAATTGTTTTTCTGGATTACAGCTTCCTGTTAAAAGCTCATAAACAACAATCATTATAAAAATGGAATGATCCGATTATTTGTTAATGTTAAAACAAAAATGGGAAGCGTGGAAATAAAATAACACAACAGGAATTTTATGCCGCGAGAATCGGCCCCAATGTATCACAGTAATGAAAATATATTTTTCCCAACCTATCTTGAATATTGCATATAAAAGGTTTTTTAAAACTATTGTATTTCAAATCTTTTCTATGCAATATTCGAGCCAGTTTGGGATAAAAATATTTTCGTTACTGTGATTCGTTGCGGCCGATTCTCACAAACACAACAAAAATAAAATAACCTAAAATACAATTTTTAATTCCGGGATCGGCCCATTTTATTTCATTTTACATGTTACTGTTATGTGGGTTCACCATTTTTCAATCTTTTTTCTCACTAAGTTCATATACGTAATTGATGAATACATAAACCGCTTTACCGATTTCAAATTCAAACGAATAAACGATTTTTAATACTAGAAAGTTTTTGCTGTTACGTTGTTGACCTAGCTAAATAAAATTGCATTGGTATTCATTCGCAAGATCTGCTGATTACAGATTAATAATCTTTATTATTAATTAACTATATTTTACAAAACATTTTACGTGGTCAACAAAGCTATTGGACTATGGTGAGCAAGCAACAACAGATATATCCCATCTTTCTCTCTTCTCAGATTTCATTCATAGGTCTAATTGCAGTTCTAATATAGACAGAATATATTATGACATATTTATGTTTATGTTCATTTGAAATACTCCCGACTCATTATGAAGTGCATTATATGGTTGGGTGTCTGTATATTATAAATTTGACTTAACGTTGCTTAATATGTTACAACCCGATTTTCAATTAATCTTCGTCTACCAGTTATTTTGTGGTCTTAATGATTTTGCACCTAAAGTAGACAAGGGCGCATCGATTTCATCTGTCCTTCCAAATACGACAATCTCGAAGTTGCCGTGGACAAACCTTTTAACGGGCTCAACCTCTTGAAAATTAACATTATATGTTGTTGCGGAATAAATATTAAATAATAAATACTAAATATTAAATATTAAATACTAATCTACGTTTGGTCTTGTTGTTTTAATACTTGAGGAATGTCTTTTTGATATGCCAATTTTTTTCATTTTCCTAAGTATGAATACCACCACCACTGCTTCCATTCATTCGTTTACTAGTTCTGTAACCCAGTCATCTCGACTTATTGTTAACCACAAGTCTAGATTTAAATGTCGACGATGCCAATTTTTTTATTTTATTTATAATTCGCTCATCGAACCTTTTTATGGCTACTGGTTATTATGGCTTCTACTAAATATTTCAGAGTTTGGTCCAAAACTGAATTTCAATTCTTAAATTCTTCAAGTAGAATCCCATATATCAAATTATTTTAGAGCTTTATTTTGCAGAACATGAGACATTTCGAACTACCAGAAATAAAATTAAGATTAGTTGATTTCACTAAAAGTTTGCTATACGAGTAACAAAGATATTATTAGTAATTAACGAATTATTTGGCATGAAGGGCATGGGTTAACTCATGTTTTGTAGAGCTTGTAAAATTTCGGGTATCCGTCTTTAATTTCGATTATTTATGATTTGTTACCGGTTTTTTGGTTTAAAACAATCAGAAAATGTGATATTTTATAATTAAATTAGTAATACATATTCTCTAATTTATTAAATTTTTAAAAAATATCCGAATATTTTGAAATAATAAATATTTCGCAATTGGTTTCGTGATTAGAAACATATCTCTAAATACACTTCGGTTCACTCGATTAGACGCACTTGCAATTTTGCTTTAAAATGTAAATTCTAAAGAAAATATTTGCGTTGAGAAAGCAAATTAACTTACCTTTCCATCTTTAGGATAAGTTGAAAGTTAACGTATTTTTTCGGTTCAGTTGATTAGGCGCAACTTAAAAAGATAATGAAAGTACAAGTCATTCTATTTCATTTGTAATTTTTTTATTAAGAACTTCTTTAATCCTTTAAATTATTGTTAGTAGTTTGTACTACCTCCATTCGCTGAAATTGATTCGAAAATTCTGATTTTAAGAGAATTATATAAAGATTTTAAATAGACCAATGAAATCTCTGTCCTGGTAGCTTAAATTCCTGCAAGTCGCTTTTCGTGGGATTCGTATTGTGTGTCCTCTTCAATAACTTTGCCACTGAACCAACTCTAAATGTTACGATTATATTTAAGTCAGGTGAATACGCTGACCATTGTAACAACCCTATGTTTTTACTCGCAATCCAACTTTACGGCATGGCTAGTGTAGGTGGATTATCCTGTTGGAAAATTCACTGAAGGGGGGCCCAAAAAATTGTGGAAAAACTGATGTTGCTGGTGGAGGTGTATGAATTGGCAGCAGGCTTTAATTTAGTGTGATCTACATTAATATGAGTTATGTCAGTAAAAATTCCTCAGATCTTTTTATTCCTTGCATATCGTAATTTAAATTTTTTGGTCGAACAAAATATTAAATATCTATTTGATAAGTTTTCGAAAAATGTCGAAATCACTATACAATCGAGAAATACTGAGTGTTCCATTTAAAACTAAACACACTGAACTACTTCAAAAAATTAAATTTCTGCGAGCGAAACCCAGACATCGTTAGTAAATTTCCGAGAAAGGTAATTTTTAACATTAAAATCATAGGTCTATATTTGGCCGCTTAGCTCCAGAGGTAGGGACTAATATTTTTCAACTGGCACTAGGGTCGTGTGATATATCATTTATGAATCGGGCATATCTACACCTATAATTTAATGTCAATGATTATACCCCTCCCAAATTATCTTGAGGTGTTTTGTGATTTTTTTGCAAAACTAAATATTTGGGAAGTTATTCAGGGAGGTTCTTTTTAAATGAACTACTCTTTATAAACTTTCGTCATGATTACCTCTCGGCGCATCTCTCTGTGCCCGACACGTTCCAACTTCAATTTACTAATTATATATTTACAGAAAAATGCAAATAATTAGTCATGCAATGTATTTTACAAAAAGTGTACGTCTGTCTAAATAATATTCTTGGAACATATTCAAATACCTGCGGGAATTCTTTGATTTTAAAAATAATTATTTTCATACTAAAATTATTCACCTTTTCGCTTAATCACACTCCATTTTCAATTAATCCAATCCGCTATTAGTCGATTAAAGTATTTACTCGTACTTTCACAGCATTCACAAATATTTAAGTAATTAGATGTTAGTACATACATTTACTTCGATATCTCCAGTTGATTGCTTGCTTTACATTATTTTGAAGTGACACCATTTTAACAGGTTAGGAATTAATACGCATTTCATATAAGCACACATATAAATGTTTCATGTTCACAGTTTGAATGAATTTAATTATTGCATAGCAAGGTACACAATTGAAAAGCTTAACAAGCTTCCATTAACAAACATTTTTCATATACGATTCATGTTCTCAGGAAAAAATTGAAAATTTTACGAAGATAAAATATTGTTTTCGTCTTTGGAGATTAATCACTTTTCAAATGCATTATCATTTTCTTATAACGATGATTATGTTTACACTCTTATTATCCCTTGACATAGAACCAGATACTAGGTATTTTTCAAAAATCTGCTATTTCATGGCACTTAACATAAAATATAATCTTATTAAGGCTCGAACGAGTATATTGAACTCGCATAAAATATGGAACAAAAAACACTAAACGAATACGAGTACCTGGCAAGTTTTGCGGAAATTGTAAATATATATGACCTATATTTCGATTTCTTTGAAATCTTGTCGAATAACCTTTTAATAGAATCTAGCGCTACACGCTGTACCGGATATTCTGATGAAAATAGTACTAGGTGCGCAACTAAATTTCAGGGTTTCACACATAGATGATACTAGCGACACATCTAGTTGTTGTTTATGTCAGACGTTGTGTTTGTTCATAGCGTGGATAGTTGTTAGCGTTAGCCAGTTGTAATACCAGCACATATCACAACACAAAAATATTTTTTCTAAGAACGAAAATGTCGTTTCGTGCCGAACAAACAGCATTTGCGGGAAGCTTTGCTTTTCTGCTTCAATTTGAAAAAAAAAGCAGCTGAAGCGAACTACCGCGAACATGCACCATCGAAAATTACCTGTGAAAATTGGTTTGAACGCTTCAAAAGTGGCGATTTCGAAAAATTCAAAAGGAGGGAAAATGGGGGCCGCATGAATTGACTGAGATACAGGTGTAAAATCGAAGAGCCATTTGTGAAATTTCGCTTCCACGGCATGAAAGAAAGAGCTTCCTGCATCGAATTGTTACGGAGATGAGAAGTGGATCTTTTTTAAGAATCCCAAACCCAAAAGGTCGTGGCTTTCACCTGGCGAAGCATCAACATCGACGACACGGCCAAATCGTTTCGGAAAGAAGACAATGTTCTGCGTTTGGTGGGACCAGAAAATAATCGTGTACTATGAGCGTACATACCCGCGCATAGGCCAGTTTCGACGAAGTGAAAAATTGGTTGGATTTCGGTCCAAAGACGCTTCGTTTTATCGTCGTGGTATTCATGTATTGCCAGAGAAAGAGCAAAAATGTGTAAATAGCGAAGGACAATACTTTGAATAAACCATTTTTTAAATTTCTATTGAAATTTTCCATTTTTCATTTTTCAAAAAAAAAAAAACGGAAATTTAGTTGCGCACCTGATAGTTTGGGATGCAGTTTTTGTCACATTTAGGTCAGTAAAATTTGTGTTTGTAAGGAAGCCGCTAATTAAATTTACATAACGTTTTATTTTTAATACTCTAAATTAATGCTTTTCCGTTCTAATTTTATTCTGTTGGTATCTTGTGGTGGTTATACATTTTTTCATATTCCATCAGGAGAAGGTGTTCCAACAAAGTTAAACAGGAAACCAACTAGTGTTGTGCGAAAATGAGAAAAACGACAAATTTAAGGAAGTGGTTAGGTAAATATATGGCACCTATTTATAACACTTATTTATAGTTCAAGTGTATAATGGCTGGTAGGGAAAACATAATCTTTTGTATAGTGTACTATCTCATAATTATGTTGCACTGCTTTTCTTCACTATCGTTGAAAAAAATTTTACTGAGAAACTAAACTTCAATATTGTTGGCTTTTTGGAATACTTAATATCGATGCTCTCATCAAACAATACATGGTGGTTGAATTTTATAAAATATTTCTCAGAATCAATTTCGATATATGTCTATCATTAAGAAGCAATTTCATATTCTTATGTACACTTTACTCTCTTCCCCATATTTTATAAAATAAACATCGTACGATGTACTTATATAAATATCATGATTACCATAATTACTATTTTGGTTCCTCAAAATACTCGTATCCATCAATTTTATGTCTGCTGACTATATCGTTTCTCATTGTCATCATCATTTTGTTGTACATATATTCGCATGTTACGATACAATACTCGTACAAGACCTATAGAAGATCTTTTATATTCCAGCCATACTATAAACTTATGTTGGCAGAATATAATTTCCTTCATGTGTGTGTTTTATTTACACAGAAAAGCTCTCTTTGAACTTTTATTTTTCATTTTACATTTACATTATGATGTGCTTTTTATAAGGGAATACATTGTATAACGTCGGCCCAACCGTGTTATAACGTTGAAAGAAACGCTTGGTTGTTACAGAAGTTTTTATTGAGAGAACTGTTTAAACGTTGCATTTAAAATCATAAACAATTTCTAAACTTTACGCTTTTTTATCGAGTGTATTTTTTATTATGTTTTATTCGGTTACCCAAATGTTTATTTTACCCTTTGTGGCACTTTTCTGGCAATTTTCTGGAAAAGAATTGGGTAAAAACTTTACATAACTCTATTTTCTGCCTACGGCTGCAAAAAAGATTGTAAAATGTAAAATGACCAATAACATTTTAATTTTTCACTGGTAGCACTTGACTGATTGTACATAAATAATCATCGAACTTTCAATAAGGATGCTCTCAAACGTGTGTTTTCTATGAAAAGAGGCTATTTTCGATCGCAAAATTATAACATAAAATTTATATGTTGTTAATATACATTATAAAAATACTAAAAGTTTGAATTACGTTCCAGATATTTAGAATTTACCAATAAAATGTAAAAAGAACAATTAAATGAAAAGTAAATTTATTAGAAATTTGCTGTCATTTTGAACTTAGGACGAGGTGCCAGATGTATACGACACTATTACCATTACCATGTTTCCATGACAGAGTTAACCTAGGTAAACTCTGGTTTATGTGCATGGAAACGCAGATTAAGGTTGAGTTTCGTTAAATCTGTTTTAACTCAACGAAACTAGTTCGGTTGGGTTAGGTTCTATCTCTCAACGTTTTCTACGTGTATTTTAAAATGACGCTCATTGTACACTATTAAAATACAGATTTTGAGTAAAAATACATATTTTAAAATTAACCTTGAAAATGGGTAAACTATCGAAATAAATTTTAGTGTAGCTGTCAACTTAACTCGGTTTCATGGAAACTACTTAAATACTTAATTTTTTACTACAGACTTCTACAGATTTTCCATTGAATTTAGTTTACAAAGAGACGAACAGACAAGTTGCGAGTTGTTATTGCAGAATTTTTCTATGGAAAGTATCACCAATTTTATACTAAAAAATAAAATAAAATGGGCTGAAAATTCTAAGATCCTTGAAAATCTAAGTTCATCGAGACAATCATAGTGTTTTAGTTGAACAAAAATTGATGATTGATTGATTGATTGGACTGTAGGACCAAGTACTGGACAAGTGTCCCGAATAACTCCGGGCCTATTCCTACAGCCTGTTTACACATAACAATAGGAAGGATAGCTAAGGTTTTTTTCTGGGATAACGACCCAGTTTAAGACACCTAGCGATCGTAGGGCACAACACAATTCTAATCTACTTCTAATCTACTAGAGGAAGGATAAAGGCTTAATAGGTTTAATGGATAATGATGGTATTGGTCTGCAACAATTGCTTTTTTAAATCAACAACCTGAGTACAAAATATTATTATTTCACGTACATCTGGAAATTTCCTGAAATTTAATTCTGCATTAATAATTTCGGGCTTCCGGAATAATAATAATCGGCCCGGTTACAGACACCTAGATAAAGTCGATAGTTAGTAACACAATGACGACACAATTCTAATCTACACAATCAACAATTAATATTTCAAAGAAATATTATTTCACAAGCATCTGTAGATTTCCTGAAATTTAATTCTAAATTAATATTTTCCGGCTTCCTAAATCATATAAAAATTTATTAATTTAATTCTCTCCTCGTGCAACTGCACAACTTACAATAGAATTTCCTGAAACCATAGTTAATTGATTATTTAGGACAATATACGATATAATAAAATTATACTTGAATAAAGTAAAGGTAATGTAATGATTAGTATTAACTAAATTAATTTGGTTCTCTTAAAACAAATAAAATAAATCGAATAATCGAATCGGCACGCACGGCCTTCCTAACTTCTAAGTCTGTTGATTTGATGGATTTATTTATAAATATATTTATGAAAGTCACTTGTCCTTGCCATCCCTAACTTAATACAAATATGTTTATTTATAAAAATAGAAAATTACCTAACGAAAACTGGTTCCAAAAACAGCTAATCTGGAATCTGTAAGGTAATATATTAATAATGAATATTTTTCACAGCTTTAGAATCCCCAACGCCTAAACAAATTAAACCAAAATTAAATAAAACTAATAAAGTAATCAGGAATCTAAGAATTAATAATAAGTAGCTAGCACATCTGAAGGATCCATATAGTGCTTTAATTGAACAAAAATGATGTAATATTATTTTATCACGTTTTGTCATAAAACGCACTCATTCATCAGAAAAACAAGAATTCTAGTGTTCAAAATTTTTGTACTTTTCGGAAAGCAAATCGTATATTTTAAATGAATCGCCTATTGTTAATCCTCTTTTATATCATTATAAAATGTATCAAACAAAAATAAAATTTATCTTGGCTCTGTCTTGGATAAAATCAATAAATCAATGTCATTTATGGATTGGGTGTTTTATTTGTAAATCTACATTTAATATGTTATTAGCTACTGATTTGTTTTTGTTTAACGAACAGTGCCATGCATTTTATTTCTTTCATTTTTGAATTGGCGGAGATAGTGAACTTTAACGAATGTATTTTATGATATCTGCTACAGTTGTAAAAGATTTTTAGCTTAGTTTTCGATGTATTCCTCCTATTTGATTTTTTTTTAAATAAAGTTAAATTGTAGATTATTAAATTGTAAAAATCACTTCGGAATTTGTATTACGTTTTCGTAAACCCGAGCAGTAACAGAATTTTTACGCGAAAAACTAACTTATAAATTTTTTAATCCATTTGGTTGTTCACTCATCCATATATCAAAGTGAAGGTAGGTAGGGACAACAAAAATTTGAAATTTTTTTTGTCATTCTTGCCGGACTGACCACAACACGATGATATTATTTTTATCACAATCGAAATTGTGAATTTTTTTATTTTAATACTCTACGACCAATTCAAGTACATACCACTCCAAGAATTAACCGTCCACAATTTGTTTATCGAAGTAGAATAAGATTTTCAACCAATAAATAAAACAAGCTTATCGTGATCCCTTTTTAGAGCAAAATAAATGTTATACTAGGTACACCTGTATTATTGAGTGAAACGTATTTTTTAAAAGAGAATTATTTTTCTGCGGTGGCAGGTAGATCGAGAATATGATGATAATATAGGACAAAGTAAAGGAAAATGTTTATTTAGCACACAGACGAGGAAAACAGCAGAAAAACAAATACAAAATAAATTTTAATTTTCTGTGAAATTACTTTTAACAAAATAGTTTATTGTCTCTAATATTTTTCCAACCTTTTTTTGTTGTACGTACATACGTTTATATACATATTTCTAATTTTCATCGTAACATTGAGTTTTTCTGTGTTAAATTAATATTTAATTATTTTAGTGATATGCATATAAGTTTTACAAATTAATTTGTGTGCTTTGTGGTATAATTGGTATAATTTGAAAGTGTTAGTTCATCATGTATTTAGAGCTTTAAGGTTTTATATAATGTAATAATGAGGCAACCTTGGCAGTTTGGTTAAAAATAAATTTTGTTTAATGTGCTCGTGTCGTACTCGTTTATATGTGTAGATGATAATGATGGTAATATGTGAATTTTCGTTTTAGTGTCTTACCTTTATTTGTGAATACATTAACGTAACTCTACGGTACGTTAGACAGATACGGATGTCCGGAGAGGCCAAAGTTTCATATGGTTTTGACGTAGTTTTGCTAAACGGGTAATAAGATTATTGACAGCTAACAATTATGTATTCTATATTGTTCCCAAATTCCGACGGGCGAACATCAAATATTTTGGTCTTTCCAAGCTTATTCATGTACACATAATCAAAAAACCAAAATAGTTTATTTATCATGATTCAGCACTATTGTTAGTAACATTTTAGTGTACATCGCGATGTGGTTTAACTTTGTACATTCTCTAGAAAGAATTTCTTGGGAACTGGGTTTATACATTATTAAATTTGTTAAAATGCACGTATCGTTAAAAATAGATCGATAAAGTTTCAACAAAATTTTACAAGTAAAGATTGGTCCAACTGAAAATTGTAACTAGATGAGAAACAAACAAGCACATAAACATTATTGGTACTAACGATGGCTACGGTGGTCGGTCAATCAATTTTTCAACCGCACTAATTATTCATGTAGTTTGTAGAACTTCTGTATATATTATCACCATTTTTCAAATTAACTTGAAACGAAAAAACAGAACTGTGTTAGTTAAAAGTTAAATTGTGGTTTTGGGTTTACCAAAACTAAAAACAAACAACAGCTAAAAATACGACCAATAACTTTAGAAATTATTATAAATTTGGCGACTGCGAAATGTACAACCCGTAGGGCGACAAACTTCAAGAAATATATCCATTTCGCGCCACCATAATATATATGTGCGGTCTAAATGATCTTTCATATTTGAGTTGGACAATAAAAAGCTCTTCAAATTTTTAATTATATTATAACCCAATGTAGATTGTAAACGTAAAGATTAGTTTTGGATTAAAAGTCATAACTCCCCCTCCGCACCTAGAAATGGCGCTCGATAAAGAACAAAAAATTGTCAATTTATGATAATGATACTTTAGAATATAAAAAACTTGCTCATTATAAATGTAAAAGATAAAATATCGGCCACCACTTTCCTTCCACCCAAATAATTCATATCAAATTTGTAGCTCTCATTCTCTTTATCGTGTGTCGTATAATAAAATTAGACACAAACCAACCACCAAACATTTGTTGCTGTAAATATGACAGTAACAACAACAACAGCCACATAAAAATATTTAATTAGGAAAAATAATTTTCCAAAAAGAAAAAAAAATATTTTATCGATTGTTTATTTTATAGACAAGAGACAAAATTACTTCGATGCGACTAAGAGATAGTTACACTTTACGTGCAGGCGTTAGCCAGTTCGATTCATGTACCCCACCTACATATTGCATTGTATGCAATACATCTGAATGTAATAGAGAAATTCGAAAAGGTTGGTTTTGTGTTATGAATTTTTCATTTTTCAATTTATTATTTACAGTTTTTCCTTTTGTTATATATACCTAATACATTTTCATTTGAGGTTTGTTTTACTTTTTGGAATTGGGCATGGTTAGGATTTTATTATTTTCAACTTTAGTTTTATAACATCATCCTTATGTATTTACGAGGTATTGTTTAATGTCCGTATTCGTATGTATATGATATGGTACGAGTATACAAGATTCATGGCAGTAAGGGACTTCGTGCATGAAAGCTAACAAGATTTTGATTAAATTTTCTATGTAAAATTTATGTATAAATGTATATAGTTTAGAAGCCCTCAGGAATTTAATCGTATAGTTGCGCATGTTAATAACAACTTTTTCTGCGTTATACCGTTACGAAAAGGTCAGGAACATTATTGTGTCACATTATTGTTAAGGATTGTTTTTAATAACTTGTGTCTAATTAAAATGTAATGCATTCTGAGTAGTTCGTTAACTTTGGAATTTACACAGTTTGATATAAAATTATAACTTTTACGTGTCTTTCGTCTAGTTTGCCCAACACGATAATTGTAAGACGGTAGTGAAATTTGACATGGAAAAATCGTCCGCAAGCATCTACTATTTTTCTTTTATTCGTACACAAAAAAAACTACAAATAGAAAGCCTTTAAGATTCAAATACGAATTACAACATAGTCCAGGGCACCAGTAAATTGTTTCCTTCCTGCGTCCACGTTTGTAGCAAACAACACATTTTCGTTGCGGCTTAGCTTTTTGTTGAGTTGGAGGAATTCTTTCGATAAAATTACGATCACTAAGTCTTGATAAATTTTTATTTTGAGAATGTCTTCCTGAAACCTTTCTCTGGACCTTATTTATATATTTCGCAAAAATTTGTTCTACTTGTTGAACTCGAAATTTTAAATAGTCGACTTTTTGTTCTTTATTGCGTTTCTAAATGATGAAACTATTTAATATACAAATATTCAGTAACCTTCTAAATAGTTTTATTCTTTCCAATAAAAAGCCTCCTAACAATTGGTCCTTCAAATCCACTCCAGCCATATTTGTATTGTAATCTATGATACAGGTTTGTAACTTCTTGGTTCCTTTTTATTATAACACCAGTTTCTTGTCCGTGATATGTCGAAATCATAGTAACGGGCTTTTTTTCTATCCATTTCAATATTGTTATGGCTTCACAGTGTTGGGCTATAATGTCTCCTTTTCGTAATTTTGTGTTTTTTTACTATAGGGGGTATATTTTTTCTATTTTGGTGTAGCGTTTCCACACAATCTGTACCCAACGTCTTCAACTCCTTCGCCAGTTCTACGGATTTAAAACAATTTTCGATCCATACAGTGTGGCCTTTATGTAATAATGGTTGTACAAGCTGTAGAACAAGTTTGTGGGTATTTGTCATATCTGGCGTAATGAGAGGTGACGTAAATTCGCAATCTTTTTCCGGTATAAACTATGTATCTCCGTAAGTACTCAGTTGTTGATTCGCAAAGTTTATTCATATGTGTTTTGCCCAAATTGGACCGATTTCAGTGGAATAAATTGTTTGAAGGACAATCTTCCTTTCCACAATGTATGAGATTCATCCACTGAAATGTTGCGCCCAAGTAAATAATATTTTTGGAATACATTATTCAAATGCTTTATCACAAAATAATTAAAATAAATAATAAATTTTGAATAATTTTTTTGTACCTTCAAAAGCATTGATGGTGTCATTATCAACAAAGTGAAGAAAATTGGCGGTTTTTGAATTATTCCTATCAGCATAGATAATCCAAATATGTACTACATAAATTTTTTCTGCTGTTACATTTGTCCACTCATTCATTCATGATCTGCGAGGAAAAATCATACCTAGCGATGCTCTCTTCGGTTGCGCGTATAGATTTGTTTCTTCAACAATAATTTCAACAAATTCAATTGGGAAAAATAGTTAAAAATGTCTGTAGGTTCAGTTTTTTCTTTTGCTTAACATTATTAATTTTTTTTACAGATAGTGCACAATGTGCTTATACAAATAGCATCTAAAATAGTTCACGGTGTCTTGTTAAAGCTTGTATTTTGTAATGACGTACACGTGTACGTCACCCCGCAGACGGAATCCAAAAATGACCTGGGATCGAGCAGGTTAGTCCTATCACAGAAAGGTATCTTTATAAAGCTGTTCACTATTATTATTTAAATATCATTTTAAGTTTATAGTACACTAGGCATGGTGCACCATCGAGCAGTTTCACTTTGGCACCCATCCTATGAAAAATTACATTTATCACTCGATAAACTATTTTTTATAATGCATTTTGGTATGTTGTTTTTTTGTTAACGACTTGTGATCTTGACTACGCAAGAATATATTGACCGAGTACTTTATAAAAAGATATTTTTTATTTACGCCACAATTTAGTTTGATTTTGCAATAGTCAATAATTTTGCTACTTGCTTTCATTTTGTTATGTTTCAGGTGTCCAACACCTTTTTAGCCTCGGCTGATTGTGCTCTTTGTACGCACAGTTAACAGAATATAATATTTCGGGCGCTTAGTATTATCGATACAATTAGTGGCGGCTTTAACTATCCTCCGCATTTTCCGCGAGCTCATTTGTTTTTTGTGCCCTCCGGTTTTTTACGTCCCACAGGTGGTTGGATCTGTATAAAAAATTATGGCAGATGGATGATAATCTTAGATCGAAATAGATCAATTTCATAATTGTAGCGGATGAATGACAATCTTAGGTCGATTTGACGAAACGAGAAACATTCGCCTAAAAGGGTTTCGATTTTTATTTTCGTTCGGCCGATAAACAATTTTAGCATGGCATTAAAAACCAATGCACTTGGTTTGTTAACCATAATAAAATGTTTTGCAATTTATTAACCTGACTAGAACAATGATTTTTTCTCCGGAAACTGTGTGTTAACAGCCTAAATCATAAATCTTCAAATCACTTTAGGATAAATCTAAGGCAACAATTATCTAACTAAGGTTCACGATTAAGACTGGCTCACTCTTTATGCTACTACTAGCTACCACTATATTGAATCGCAAGGCTATATGTAACAAAAAATATTTAAGAAATACAAAATATTTTATTGCCAATAAAGCCGATACAGGAGAATTTTCCGAATCTCTGGTCTAAGAGACAGGAAAATATAAGTGAAGCTTTAGCATTTTAACTTTTATTTCATTTTAAATTTTAAGATAGAACGTATAGGTTTATCCCAGTTACGTAAAGATGTATTCCCTTAAGTTATTGTTAGATATAGATTTTGCTTTGTCTTTCTGTGGGCTGCAGGAAAAGAATGACACCAACGCTTTAATCATTCCATTCACACACGAAACAAACTAATGAAATATTAAATCCTTAGAAAATCTAACAATATTTCATGCCTATTCTCACTCTCGACTACGTGCCACTAAAACCAGCTTAGCCTGCTAGCCGAAAAGAAACACCATTTACGATATTTTGATCCATCTACTAGTTTTTCGTAATGAAGATGTGATGCTGTCTATCATCATGGTATTCAATTTTCTTTCAGTTCTATTTATAAAAAAAAATATTTCATTACTTCTTCAGCATTCAGAAGTGAGTCAACAGCTCGCTACAATTATAAAGAAAATCCACAACTACAAAAATTCTGAGAACCCATTTATCAAATAATTTGCACCATCATTTGGTTAGAGAATATTCTTCATAACTTTCCCATAACAATTGTATCCAATTTTCTTTATTTTCATTTGTTGTTAGCGCTACGTGTACATACTCGTACTTACAAAACGTTTTGGATTTATGTGCGTATTTTAGTTGTTGTGTTATTTTAAGAAAACATTGATGAGAATCGTTGACTAAAAATAGCGCATGCTTATCAGCATACCGCCTTAATTAACAATTCATACATGGATTTTCCATAAACAATACATTTTTAGGTTGATGGAAAACTACCGCTGCTGTAAAAGTGGTGTATATACGAGGACTTGTTAGATCACCTAATATTAGTAATTGGGGAAAGGAAATGTTAATTTTCAGAATATAAAAACGAAAACGTATAATTAAAAATTTATATAAATAGAAGTAAAATTCAACAGTCACAAAATCCGTGATTTTGTGTTATAGTTTCCAGATGATTAACTATGTATAAAGAGGGTTATTGCCAAATTTTCTATTATTGTAGGCGGTATTGTTTAAAATTTATACAAAATAAGGAAGGCTAATCTTTATAGTTGGTTAAATAATGGGTGCAATGGTTCCGTAGACCTTTATTTGAGAACCACTGTATTAAAACACATCCTTTTACGTAATATACGCCATATCTAATTAAATGTTAACCAGTAATATATGCGTACTACGTTGTTTATAAATTTGCGCTGACGTATCCTGTTTTTAATACAAAGCCACACGTGCGATTTCACATCACATTGATACTCGTAAATATTGAGAACTGCCGATACATCATTTTATTTTTTAATTAGAATGCCGCCGTCTAATGGCGATTAAAAATTACCTTCAATTGCTAATTTTACTTATAGTATGCACATAGATAAACAGAACTGAATTTTATTTGGGTGCTACTAGTTGATTTTTATGTGGAACCTTGCCAGGAAATATAAAAATAAATTATATTTCCAGACATGCACCACCCCACCTCAATATTTTTATTTATTATTGGATGAGGTTACTAGTCTTTACAATATTTTAATCTACTATAAATTTGGTCTAGTTCGAGGACATGCAACAATCAATGAATATATCATAAATCCATAATATTCATCTGGGAAATTTATTTATATACAAATACGTTTTTTGTACAAAACAACCTAAAACTCTCACAGGTTTATCGATTTCTTGGAAATTATTTGTTTTTCAATATTTTATATTACAATTTTCGTTTTATTATTTATAAACCTACAATTAAATTAATTTAGGTCAAACAGAACGAGAATATAAATTAATTAAAAATAAATGATTTAAATTATAAAAATATAATTTAATCCAATTTTAAGAAATATTGAAATATTTACCCTAGTTAATGAAATAAATTTGTAATTTGAACGGATTTGTTAATTGAGGTTTGACGAGTAACTATACAGTTTTATGTTCGCTCATATCGTTATAATACAGATCTGCATTATAAATAGTTTAGTGCATCAGAATAAATGGCCTTATTTTAAGGAACCAAATCTAAAAAACAAATGAATGATTATATTATATGTTTTTGGTTCTGGAAATGACTAAATTTTTGGGAAATCCAACAAATGATCTCTCGAAGTATATATAGCCGTGTGGAAAGCACGATTCCTTTAAGTTGACGCAATATCGCAATGTTTTACCTTTGTTGATGGCATATTGAAGGGAAAACTTCAGTGGATCTGCAAATGTTTAATACAGAGTCGTACGCTAGTATACAATTTCGGTGAGTTCCGTAGCGAACGATGAGTTAACCTTCAGTTTGAGGCATTACAACGGCATTACTGCCACTTTCAACGATTTCAAAAATTCGATTTGAAAATTTACACTTTTGGCAATTTCGTTTCTCATATCTACAATGGCTCATTCGCATATAGCAATAGCTATTCTGAGTCGATACAATTTTCGACGTGTCCGAATATATTTTGCGAATGTTCGGATGTTTCAAGGATGTTGCACTAATGTTCGTCTACGTTTTTTTCATAAGTTGTTGTCGATCTCGCAATGATAGGCAGCGTTTGAAAAAAAATCACCCGATAATATAAGCATACCCACCATTACATTCTCAATCCTTGGAACGTTTTTTCAGTGCTTTGAATGAATTTATTTATTTATTCAGCCAACAATATTATTGTACATCTGGTATTTAGAAAAATCAAACAACAAAAATCGCTTCTGAATTGATTATATACGGCATATTCCAAGTGCGAACGAACAAATGAAATGAAGAGGACTTTTGGAGTATATGGATCAGAAAAATCTTTGGATAAACGGATTGACCGGAGAATTGAATTATGCTTATCAACAAGCGTCAGTATTTAAAGACCATATTGACAGATGTATCAACAAGCCTAATTCAATGTTAGGGGTTTTAATCCGTTTCTCCAAAGATTTTTATGATCCGTGTACTTTAAAAGTCCTTTTCGTTCCATTGGTCACGATAAATTTCGAGAAAACAACACACTTAAATTTATAAAAGATTGAACTCAATCGATCATAACTCCATTTAAAAATAAGCTATTAACAAGACTATTACTTATTCTTGAAAAGTTCCTAACTATGCGTTTAGCAACATTGAGACATATATTTTCAAGGGACACCATCCACAGATAATTTGCAATTCCTGTTGTTGATATAACAGATCGCCATCATTTCGAATTTTGCAAGAGATTTCAGCAATATCATCAGCATAATCAAAAACTCACAATGTTTGAAGCACCGTTTTACATTATCTATGAATGCTATAAATAAGAGTGGTCCACGATGGCTACCTTGTGGAACGCCAGACAAAACATTTATATCTCCAGAGAAAATGTTATGTAAAAAAAACTTGTTGAGTTCGGTTCGTCAAATATGACAAGTTCCACTTTAAACCAAGGATATCACACTTGAGCTGTTCCAGTTTCTTTACAAGTAAGACATGTCTTACAATTTTCGCGAATGCTTTACTAAAATCATTAAACAGTATCACCACACCTACTATATACTGGTTTACAGACATGGAATTTTTAATTAAGAAAAGATACGGTCCTTGATCATCGATACAAATAATTAGAAATAATGGATAAGATAGAAATACCGCGGTAATTTTCGATATCCTTTCTTCGTCCATTCTTGAATATTGGCTTAATGAAAATGAATTTCCAAATTGAAGTCCAAATTTTGTCCGGGCCACAACTCATTTTCACATTTACATTTAACAGTGCATGCAGAACGTCATTAGTAGTAAACTGAAATTATATAGTTGGATTTTTACTAAAATCAAAATCGTCATTCTCTCTCAGAGAACGGACATACATAATTTCAAAAAATGCTGTGAACATGTCAGTGATTCTTTGCGGATCAATAACAATCAAAGAATATTATTATTAGTTTATTAAGCACAACAAATAGTTTTAAAATTAATGGTTTTAGAATTAAGAGACATTTGCGAGGGTATACTTCTACGGTTGCGTTTCTAATCAACATAGCTCCAGAAATATTTAGGGTTGTTTTTAACGTTCGATTCAACCTCAACAATACTACACTGAGCTAAAAAAACGGAACGGAATTTTTCTTCGAGAAAAAAGTCCCAAATTTGAACGTTTGTATCTTGCTGAAATAAGAACTTTCAAAAAAATAATTTTGCTCCTAATTGAAGGAAATTTTGTCTTCTTTTCGATACGGAAATCCATTTTATTTTATTTTGTTTTTTTATGATTTTTTTCAGTAAAATAAAAATTGTCTGTAAACGAACTTGCTCGATATTTCATTCCCAAATTCAAATTAGCTATTTTATAGAGAATTTAAAAATCTTGAAAATGATGATGTGAAAGTTTCTGTACTCCTTCTGACTCCTTGTCGATTTATTGAAGTTCTAGCGAGAATCGTAACCAAAAAATGAGACCGCATATCAGGCGTAGTTTTGGTTGTTCAAGATCAAGGAGAAAATGTGTAAAAACTCATAAAAGTAAAAAATGTGATTTATTTCAAAAGGTATATTGTAACAAAAATCCTTCTAAACTTTATTCAAACGTAAAAAAACTAAAATCTCCTCTAGCCCACATTACGTCGTGGCATATTTAAAATATTATGTATTTTTAGCATGGTGATTTCTTGTCATTCTTCTTGTAAAGCATCTCGAAGTTCCTGCGAATTTGTTGGTTGCCTTGTCCGTTTTCTTACTCGCCGTTGTAACATATCCCAGACGTGCTCTATATGGCGTGTGTTTAGAGCTGCGTGAGGCCGTGCATTATCATGCATACAAAAATCCACGCCCAATTTGCCTTTTCATGGAAAGCATATGAGGCCTTAAAATTTCTTCCACATATCTTGTTGATATTAAAGCTGGTTGTGGTATTACTACCAAATATGGCTTGTAATTCCACGATATACCCCCCAAACCATCACCGAACCTCCATGAACTGCTACGACAGGCATTATGCAATTAGGCTTTAATCTTTATCCTGGTGAATGCCAAACTTCATCGGCCGTCTGATGCATATAAATTGAACCGTGATGCATACGAAAAAAGGACATTATTCTTCGTTGCCGACGATGCTTATCATCATTTGATTTATTCCGACAATTTTCAATTTCAACCATAGCTACGTTTTCCTGAAAAACAATCCGGTTGAGTTCGCGATAGCTTTTTGCAAATTTGTCCAATTTGAAATGAAAAATTTAATTAGTTTTAAATTAAAACACTAAGATTTAATAGTAATCTATGCATAACCAAAAAAAATCCATCATAAAAGTTGTATAGTTTTCTTGTTCTATAATAACAGAGCAGTTCAGAACTATACAGAACATCGATATTACAAGAAAACTATACAACTTTTATGATGGATTTTTTTGGTTATGCATAGATTACTATTAAATCTTAGTGTTTTAATTTAAAACTAATTAAATTTTTAATTTTAAATTGGACAAATTTGCAAAAAGCTATCGCGAGCCCAACCCGATTGTTTTTCAGGAAAACGCAGCTGATATAGTACATTATGTACTAAACAACCATTTTCCAAATCTTTTGAATTTTCTGTTATGCTAACTGATATATTTTTCTTTTTAATTTCAGGTGAGCTTTGCGGTGTTTATTTGATGCAGGATAAAGGTATGGACAACATGTCTTTATTCCGATTTCACGACTTAATGAAGAGTTTTACGTTGAATGATTATATGATGTGGTCTGAAAAAATTAGATAGACGTGAGATTAGAAAATCTAATACAGAAAACTCACTCAAAAACCTGATTTCTTGGCAACCCTAACCTTTGAATTAGATTTATGTATAAGAAAAGAAACATCCATCAAACAAAAATTTTCCTTGTAAATCAATAATAATCAACTATACAAAAAACTTTCGGAAACAGTTTTTGATTTCCTTCGAGAACAACAAATTTGTTGAAGTAAAATCTTGTTCTCGCACATCTCATCTGGTCTGGTAAAAATTGTTTATTGAACTAAATCAAAAATCTTACCAATTCAACACATGATTTAGATTAAGGTAAACATTTTTTTTTGTTGTATTTTATCTCCGTAAACGTTTTCTTATGGGTTTATATAAATCAAGTTTATAAATGATTAGCCCTTTCGTTAAACCAAATTCTATAATATAATTGACCAAGACAAATTGGCTCCATAATTTTGTGTATGATCTCATATTTTTCAAAGACGCATTACATTAATTACAAAAATGTGTCATGTACCCTAATTACATAAACAAATTAGCAAAAAACTATTTATATATGACCAGAATTTCCTCTCAGATTAATTGACAAAAAATGTTTTATTAAAATTGGCACAGTACTAAGTAGTTGAGTTAGATTTCATGTTACACGAATAATCTAATTATAAACAAAAAAAAATTTGGTTAAACATTTCAAACCAATGTTTTTCTAATGAAATACCGTAATTTTTTGGGTGGATTTGTTACACAATTTTATTTGTGCCTAAGGAATTCCTTGGAGATTTAATAAAAGATAAAACAATTTTTTACTAAATTGACAAACAAATAAGTTTTGTGTCTGGGTCAGATAGATAAGAATATATACATAGAGGGATATAATGCAAATGGGCCGGCACTAGCAGAATTTATAAAAGGAAGAAAACACAAAATGGATTTGATTGAGGAAAATTTTTATCTGACACGCAATTTATTATTTTGAGCAAATATGAAAAACAATCTGCACATTACGAGAATGGTAAATTGGTAGATAAATAATATGGCACGCGCTGCACTGAAATAGACTGTACATTAAACTTCGTTTTTTGGAATTCAAAATCAGACAGTGTAAGTTATTTTACAAGTTTGACTGCCGCCATTAGTGAGTCATTTGCACTCGTCATAAGCGATTAACTTTATTATCCCAAATGTAATTTACAATATAAATTTTCGGGACCTTTCACTTTAAATGAACGTACCGGTAATAAAGAAACAATAGGATTCGCAATTCAACGCAATTCGTGCACGGTTTCTTTACAAAATATTCGAAAACGTAAAATTTTTAATTTTTTTTAAAATTGGAGTTAGAACACTAAAAATGCTTTAACCGCACACCCCGTGCGTGCTATAAGATTATTATCGGAATCAAAATAAAAAGAAGCAAAGAATAATAACAATCAATCTCATAAACTCATTCTGTTTAATAAAAATTGATTTTGCGGTTGAATAATCTTTCTCGACGTTTTCTTCATTTTGCACCATTCTATATTAGAAAAAAGTTGTGTTCGAATATAACAACAAACATTGAAAATGAAAAATTGTTTTTCTTCCATATGATTTGATAATGAGTATTTTTTCGATGGAATAAGATAAACACGAAAAGCTTCTATTCTATGTGTAATATACGTATATTTATACCAAACCAACACAAACACTTCCAATGTAATTCTGTTCTGATGGCACCTTGCCTTGATTTAACCCAAATATATAGTATAAACTTTCATGTAGTCATATAAATTCAATTTTGTAGGCATATT
Source organism: Nephrotoma guestfalica (assembly GCA_963691935.1). Taxonomy (NCBI): domain Eukaryota; kingdom Metazoa; phylum Arthropoda; class Insecta; order Diptera; family Tipulidae; genus Nephrotoma; species Nephrotoma guestfalica. The sequence continues at coordinate 308,447,501 of OY829913.1, read as the reverse complement.
GTATGTGTGTGGGACGGGCCGTATGATAAGCGACGGTATGATATTTATCTATATAAAATAACTATTTGATAGTTAACGTATAGTAAAGGTTTGTAACGATATATATAGCGGATTAATTTGTATTCGGTATTGGGTAGCTACTTCTTTCGGTATTTTTTCTGGTTACGGATATGTTACAATAAAGCTAATATGTGTGGGTTGTTGTACTAATACTCGCTTCGAGTACTTTCGTAACTATATGTGCACATGCAATTTACAGTTGGATGCATTCTCGGATTTAACTCTTTGACTGTGTTAAATACCTACACAAATATCATAATCAGTCTATTATTATTCATGCCATTCAAGGTATATAACATAAAGAATTTAGATTATATGTAAATTCAGTTATGGCCGTCAAAATAGATAATCTCCCTTTCTATATAGAAGCAAAGAATTAACTAAAACATTTCCAACAGCAGCTTTTAAATAGAAAAGTAAAGCTCAGTTATACATTTTCCCCATTATATATTCATATCATTATTATTTAATAGAATTCCGTTTTCTTTCACGTTGTGTGTTTGTGTAAATTATCCATCTGCTGTATTTTCTGCATTGATAAGACGACGAAGTCGGGAATATTAAGAAAAACTTAATATTATTTTACAAATATATAAGAGATAACGATTTACAATATTTTTAAATTTTACATTCGATTTGATTGGAAATTGATGCTGCGAAGAAAAGAGCAGCGCCTGATATAAAAAAATACTGTTTCATAAATTTTTAATGTCTTTTTGGTACTTTGTTTAACGAAACTCTTTTCTTTAATATATTTTTATGATAACAGTTTTGTTTGTTGAATATTGTCGTTTAAACAAAATGTTATGTTAAATCCGAGTGTTAGAGCAATGACATAATGTTTTGTGCCGTGCACGCAAAACTAAATTTAAAATAAGTCTAATGAGAACTTTCGAGTATGTATTGGGGATTCTTAATAAAACGTGCTTCTCAAACAATTAAGAATGTTTTATTCGTCAAGAATTATTGAGAAATATTCAAATAAAAAACATATTTTCAAATTTTAATAAACATGTTACTGAAATTAGGACGCTAATTGGAACTTTATTTAAAGGGTGTCTGAGAAGCTTTGATAAAGTTCAAATTATTATATTAGGTGTGTGAATATAACTCCGCCCTTACCCAATAAGTGTCTTTATTGGTACCTTACGTGTACTATAAATGAACAATACTGATATTCTATAGTACTTGATGTCAGCTGCCAAACGCAGTATGCGACATTTGGTTGAAGTGTAAACAATTAGTATTTTTCAATCCTTGAAAATGTCGAATTTTATTCCAAATAAACATTATTAGCGGTTTTATTACATTATGCGAAAATAGCATTTACAAAAAACTACAAATTCAAATAAATTGTTAGTTTGGTAAGGTAAGTTTAGTTTTTCGCTTTAGAAAGTATGAAGTATGCGAGATCTATGTACATTTGTGTTAAATGAAAGTGGGATGTTGACCAACGTAATCACCCCTCCGATTCAACTAAAAGTACAATAAATTTCTTTAATTTTCCTATAATAAACAATCGGCAAATTAAAGTTAATTTTTTAACTGCAGTGAATGCTTAGTGCTCAACAAGACTTCTGAAGCCGCGTTTCTTCTTTTTGTAGGAACTGTTATTTTAAATTTAGCTTGAGTTATGATGGAGCCAGAAACTGGTATTTCAGATACTGATCTCGTCAATAAAGCTATAAAACAAAATAAAACGAAATGATCTCTAATATATTTTTGGGAAGCTAAGCTAATTTTGAGAAACTTGGTTTATGCAAAATTTAGTTGTTTGTCTTTATTTTATAGCCATACAGCTTCGGTTTACTTTTACTGCCCGCTACTTTTAATTTGCACATGATTGTCTATATACGTACGATTGCTAATTGGAAGATGAGTCCCACACGGCACATTTCACAACACGATGTGCTAAAACAGGATATCTAAATGGTTGACCTTTGCATTTTTGTCGAATGTAAAAAAATTATAATATTTCGGTTATGTTAAAATTTTGCTAATAAAATATGTATATGTAATTACAAAATGTTTACTTACCAATTCGAAAAATACAATGTTCACACCTTATACAAAAATCATAATAATTTGTGTTGTTGCGACACAGAGTGAACACGAAATGGAAAGCAAATTTTTTCATTTCTTTCGATTGTACCTACGTCATTTTAAAAAGTGCATGACATAGAATGAGAAACATCGCAAGTTGTCATGCATGTTTCGCTTAAGACACAACATGGACAGTCTTGGGTAAAGTGATTTAAGAAATTAATGTGACATTTCATGGATTAGTTGTTTAGTCAATAGACTATCGCAAATCGAAAAAAATATATTTGTTGGCTTTTTATACACACTTAGAAAAAGTTAAGAAATATAAACATTAGTCTTTCGTAAAAAATGAGTCACATGCTTGTTGGCAAATTTCCAACTGTGGAATAGTCAACAAAGAATAAACAGGATAGGAACTCAGCCTTCCAGAATCCTATTTTTGTTATATAATTTGAATCTCTGTATATTATAAAATAAACTAAAGCCCTATTGCCTGTCTCATCTCACATCCGCGTTGCTTGAATGAGAGATAATAAGAAATTGTATAAATATTTTACGAGCTTTGTAAATTCTATTTATACGTACAGATTGATACTCGTATTAAATACCAAATATGAAAATTGAATAAATAAAAGATGGAAAATGATTTTGTTCCCACATTTTTATTGCTTAAGCTTATTACGACAGCAGCTGTATTTACTTTAGAGAATTAATAAAATATTTTCGTTAGATAAATTATAAAGCTCACACAAACTTTTCTACTATTCATTTATGTGAATAAATGTGATTGTGTATATTATTAGAAAAACGTACATCACAGTTTATTAATGTATATCCTATACTTTATATCACATTCAATATACGTTATCGTCAAATATCATTATCTAAAGACGAACGAACGTGATATAAAACTAGATATATGCGCCTGTTAAATATTTCTTTCATTCTTAAGAAAGTGTTTGTAGTTAAAGAAAGAGAATTTTATGGTTTAAAAATGTGTTTCAATAACATCATTGAATAGAATTGGGCATAAATTAATCGAGTCTATATACGTGATTTTCCAAAGTGAATTCGTGATATGAGGCTTATATTGATTTCATTACATCGATAGAATATATCGTAAAAATCACGAGCCAAAAAATATTTCCCTACTACTTCTCTATGTTCCAAATTATTTGTAGAAGGTCATCGTTATATAACCTTTAAAGGATAAATATTAGATACTTGTCTGTCGAATAGAGTCCTTAGAGATGAGAAACTTGTATGTAGTTAGAAAAGGATTAAAGCTTTACTCAGTTAAAACATAAGTTACAGAAAAGACTTAACAAAATTACACAAACATAATAAATTACAGAGACCTTCATATTTGTGGTATAAAAATGGGCTTAATCCCTCCCTTCTGAATATTATGTAATAGACAAGTACAATTTTCTAGTATTCACAGATTATTTATAAACACAAAATCCAAAATGTTTCACAAATTAAAGTTCAAATGTTTGACCTAAAAATATTAAAGCTCCTGTTGTATACTCGTACCTTTTTTTCAGTTTGATAACAAGTTCAACAATTGAACAAAAGGTCAAATGATGACAACAAATGGAGCAATCATGTACAGTAAATTTGTGTTTGATGATGAAGATTTTGATCTAAGAAATTGATTTTGTTTTGTCGTCGGGTGTGAACTTTGGGTTTTCACAAAAAGTTTAATGTGGATTTTACTAATCGAGTGAAGATTAAATTTTAGGATGCGATGGTAGGTTATTTAATTTTTAGTTTTATTTTGGTGTTGGAAAATTCTCTACATTATGTTTCATAAATACTTAACTATATATTTATATATATATATACATATATATATAAAGAGTGATCCAATAGGAGGTACTTTTTCCAATTGGGATTCATGGTTCACCACTGTTATGTTCAAATGGCATTTGTGTTCAGTTACTTACGCGAGAACAACGTTTAGAAATTGTGGAAATTTATTTCAAAAATCAGTGCTCAGTGAAAAATTGTTTTCGTGCTGCGATGAAGTGTTCAGCGATGAAGCTTATTTTTGACTGAATGGATACGTCAACAAACAAAATTGTCATATTTGGGCTGATGAATTTCAATGCATTTTGAAAAATGTACTGTTTGGTGTGGTTTATGGACAGGTGGCATCATCGGACCGTATTTCTTTAAAAATGCAGAAGGACAGCGTGTAAACAACAATAGTGCAAACTGCAGAGCTGCAGATTTTTTATTGCCCAAAATTCAAGATATTGATGTAGCCAACCTGTGTATTCAACAGGATGGTGCAACGTGCCACACAGCAGGCCAAACCATCGATTTATTGAAAGAAAATTTTAATGAAAACATCATATCAAGAAACGGACCCATGAATTGGCCCCCAAGATCTTGTGATCTGACGCCGTTATATTACTTTTTATGGGGGTATCTGAAATCACTTGTTTATATCGATAAACCACAATCGATTCCTGCATTAGAAGCGAACATAACACGCGTAATTAACGAAATATCGGCCGAAATGCTCAGAAGAGTGCTCGAAAATTGGACCCATAGAAAGGATCATCTAAGAGCCAGTCGCGGACAACTTACGTCAGAAATAAAATTTTTTATTAAATTGATTTAAATGCGTTTTATTTCAAAAAAACTTCCGAAAGCTCTTATTGGATCATACATTTCGAAAATATAGAATTCTGATTACATAGATTTCGAAGCAATAAAACAATTGGTTCCAATTTTTATTCGGACATTTATCGATTTCATAATTTTATCGTAACATATACAATAATAATAAATGCCTTATTCTTCATTCATTTGGTTTGAACAATCATCTTTTTTCAAATTAATCACATCAATTTTATCACGACATATAAATGTGAATTTGGCTGTACAAGGCCGATCAGTCCATTTCTCATTACTTCGAAATGCAGTAACGCAATTTTCTGGCTCATCGCTTGGCAAAATTTTATAATTGTTTGGTTCGCCCTGTCTCCAAGCATTGTACACGAATGATTGGCCGCTTGTAATCCAATAGAAGCTGCCTTCACTTCCATGATCTGTTCCACTCGTCCAATATCCATCAATAGTTGCTTTATGGTTTTGATTAAAGTTTTTCACTAACTTCGTAATCCGACTCTGCTCTTCTTCAGTCTCGATATCTATTAAATACATACCAAGCTTGGTACAATACCGGTGTGATTTGTACCAGTCATACTCATTCGGGAAACTGATAAAGTAGGTTTTACCATCAACTTTGATATGCTCGGCACAATTAATGTGGCCAAAAGCACAAACTAAAATAATGATTGTAACTATCGATGCTTTAATGTTCATAGCCGTGATTATACTGATACATTTGCAAATATGTATGTGGCTTTTATAGCCTGTGAATTATCTTTGTTTAAGTTTCGAAAATTATCTGTGGTTTGGGGTTAATCTGAGTGTCGCAATTAATTTGTTCTAATTTTAAAGAACTGAAGACTTATCTTTTATAGGTTTTAATGTTATCGGATTCGGAAGGGATGATAAAGCTTCTTGCCATATTTTAACGAAAACATAGCGGACACCGTTATCACTAACAATTTCATTGGGGAGTTGTCTCTTCTTTTTCGATTGCAGCTTTGACTAGCAACACTTCGTTATAAACAATGTTCCGCCAGCGCCAAAACCTGTAAACCGATTACAGATGTAAAATACCACTATTTGCAGATACACTACCTACCAATGTCGATGTCACAAACCAACAACGAAACAAATGCTGTATAAGATAGCAGAAAATTTCTTTTTTAAATTATAAACCAAACGCTTAAAAAATCACCCATTATAACAAAAATGTAGCAAGAATTATTCATAAAACTATTACACTACTATCAGGTTTGTAGCTGCGTGTTTATGTAAAATACCAGGTCGATTTCGCGATAGCTTTTTCTCTGTATCCAATTTAAAATAAAACTTTATTTATTTTTAAATTATATAACTTAGATCTAATAGTCTTCTAAGTAAAACAAAAAAAACATAAAATTTCTACAGTTTCTTGTAATATCGTTGGTCTACATAGTTAAATCTAAGTTATTTAATTTAAAAAAAAAATTAATTTTAAATTGGATAAATTTGATAAGCTCAACCCGATTGTTTTTTTACAAAAACTCAGAAACGTAGAAATATTTAGATGTAGTCTAGTAGGCAGATTTCCGCAAAAATGTCGCTTATTTCAAACTATTTTGCTTTCGAATGATTAATTTCTAATGAAGTGATCCTAATTTATGTAAAACCTAAACCTTAAATTTATCTCTGGATCATTGAATTTCACAATTTGCAAAAATCCATCAAATTTGGGATGATTTCCACTATAGAGCGTTAGTTGTTATGTGAAAAATTTTAATCAATTTTACCACTATTCGAAATATCGTTGTAAAGTGTGCCGGTTTTCTTCATAGGAAAAATTTCTGGAGCCTAGGTTCCGGAAACTCGATTGCAAGAAGCTTAAATATTAATTTTGATCCTAATCAATTAAGCTAAATATTTCCACAAATCGAAGAACCGACCTTAGTAATCTGAAGTGAGAGGAAATCAGCTCCATTGTAAAAAATCGAATCTTTGAAAAATTTGGAAACAAACGATAAAGAAACAGCGACGTACGGTGTATCTTTTTGCCGGCAAGCTTCGGCATCTATGTATTAATTAGTTTTCGCTGTCATTTTTGTAAAAATGCCAAATCAGATAATTATCATAAATATTAAAATTTTGGATTAAATCTTCAGAACCAATCATCTATCCTGATTTATGTATAGCGCATAATGTACAGGATGATTTAATGAGAATGTAAATTTTCATTTTTATATGAAACTCAAAAATTGGTCGAAATCAATTCCTTTTTATTTCATTATGTTATTTATAGCATTTATGTATGATTGTATGAAACACAACATCTGCCAAATTCGGACCACGACGCAGCATCTCAGCGCCGGAATAAAACATCGCTGGATTTTATTTATTCAAATTAAGTTATTTCAGTATTTTTCATTATTTTCTTATTTCAGAAACTAAAACTATTTAACTTTGCTACCAGAAAAATTATAGTTTTTATTGGATTCAATAGCTAGACGATCTAGCTAGCTATCGTCTAGACGATAAACTTTGTGCGATCAGAAAATCATCGGTAGCTGTTTGTTGGCTTCTAGGAGCTTTTAAAGTTTTGGGCGCGAAACTGAAATAACTTAATTTGAGCGAATTACATGTTCCAATGACAATTTTTTATTTTTCAACTTAACAAAAAAAACATTTTCAATTTTTCAATGTAAATCTATTGATCAGTGTTTTTAAAGGTAAAAACGATTGTTGAATGAGTTAAGTTAATATTTTAGATTGCCGAAATTGCAATGGGTTTAAAATTAAAAAAAAAATCTGGTGAAATTTTTTGTTGTAAAAATAGATTAGTACATTCTTCGCAAAAATGGCAATTACAATAGAAAACATTTCTTTTCTTTTGCGGTGTTGTCTTAGCAAAAACATTTGTTTCTGCTGGAAATTTTCTGCACGTCATACGAAACAAGCAATCATTTATTTTGTATAGTTAACATTCTATTTTTCTTCTTTTTCGCTGGCGTTACTTTCCATAAAGAAATTTAAGCCAACAATACTCTTCCAAGTAACTCGATCCGAACGAGAGGTAACCAAGAGTTTGAAGGTCCTGTATGACGTCGACCATTCCTCGAATAGCGGGTCCCAGCGAGGTTCTGTTTTAATTGGTGCCTGTTGTCAAAATTCAAACGCATTCGATATAGTTCTTCTTCCTTAATAGAACCTAGCACACTATACGAGCTATACGGTTGTGCCACTATACGAGCGAGCTTACCCATTGCGGGAAAGGGCACGAATTTTGGGGGAAATATTAGTTCTCTTGGCCTGAAATGTTCTTAATAGTTTGAAAATTTTCTTGGTGTTTTAGTAGTGTGGGCTGAAATTATTTTCAAACAAATAATAATTTTACTTGCTCGTTTTCGTCATCCTCGGTACGCCAAAGAATATTATTCTCAATACAATTGTGAAGAAAAACTTTCTGCATCACCGAATATTTTGGCCTACAGTTATTCAGGACCTGGTCAAGACTGAACTGGCTGACAGTAATCAACCACACAGTGATGAGTTCATTGGTATATTTCGAAGTCCCAATAGTAATTTCTTTAACGCGAACATTATCTAGTTACAAATATAAATGCAGACACAACGATTTTGGTTTGTTTTTCTTGCTTAGTCTTACCTACATAATTATGTACCTATATCTCCAATTTTTTTTTTTTACATATTGATATTTCAGCAATAAATCACTTGATAAATTTGTGTACCAGATGAAATTTATTGAATCCCATCAATCTAAATATTTTATCACTAGAATAAAATCTTTTGTATATTATTCAAATTTGATTAATTGTTGACAGAATAAAAGGAAATTTCTGCTTGAGTTTACGATTGATAATCACATTCGGATTCAGAATATTTTGGTTCATTGCTCTTTACTTTCCCTCTCTCCCTTTATGGCTGTAGTGTGCAGATAAAAATGATTGAGTTAAGCTTTAAAACAATTTCCCGCATAATTATGCTACTGTTTGAATAAAATACTCTTTAATTACTTATACGAGTACATATAGATATTTACATAACTTTGATCCTCTCAAAACAAAAACGATGATGTTAAATATTAAAATCAAAATTATTTTTATGTATCACGTGTCACATATATATTTTGATTAGTTTATCTCCCGTTTCTGTACACATACGAAAAAGCTTTCTAGATTTGCATTTCATACAAAAACATGGGATAAATATGGTAATGAACTTTATAGAAAACTAACATCCTTTACTATCTAATTTTATTAACCCTATAGACTGCATAATCTTATTATTTGTGTATATTTGTTTGCAAGAAAGCTTTCGTATTCTAAGTACAAACATGTACATTAATTTTTTCTTGCTCATGTTTAAATATAAGACGAATAGAAAACTATAAGAAAATTGTATTACTAATCACAATCTCATTTCGGGATGTAGGAACGTGCAAAAATTTTTTCGACACAAATGGATTTTCTAGATTCTAATAAATGCGCAGTCCTCTGATTCTCCAGTGAATTTTACTTGTTGTTTTCGTTAAGTTGCCGCACTAAACTTAGTTTATTCTATCGGTGATGTAACTGAAAAAATCGGATAATTGAGGTGAAATTGTGATGACTTAATTTTAATTGTAAGCAATTTACAATAAAAAAAAACATCTATTCTGTGGTATTCCTAGAAGGTGTTTTCTCTACCTTATTTATATAACATGAGAGAGTTTGTTGTACTCTCTTCCAGTCCGATGAACCCATTATTGAAGGAATTAAATGTAGGTTAAATAAGAGCGCATCGCACAACACAAGTATATATCATGCATACCCAATTAAGTATGTCTATAAGAAGTTTTATTTATTAACATCTTATAATTAAGAAGGAGGAAACCGAATAATACAAAGCAATAAATTAAACCTCAAACTTTTCAAGAATATTAAAAATATGTGTGTGCTTTATTATATTCTTGTTGGTTGGTATACATGTAGATACGTACGTACAAGAGAAAAATTAATTTTTACAAAAATAAAAAGCACAACTTAATAAGAACTATGTGTGTTAGTAAAGGAAAAATTCAGTTTTAATATTCCGTAAACAATTTGAGCTTTCTAAGTTTTGTTTTTGTGTAAGTTTTTTAGTTTCTTTTGTTGCGCGCTTGTTGGGATTAATGATTATGAGTGTTCCTTTTGTTACAACATTTTAAGGTATTCCTTCCAGTGAAATACATAATTAATTACGATTTTAACTTATCTGACCTATTTTAGATTTCGGTATCAGGCATTATCATGCGCGTGCTAGTTTTGTGTGCTGAAAACTGCAGTTAATATAGCATAAAAGTAGCAATCGATTTTTATGTAACACGTTGTGCAGGCGGATAGTGTCCATTATCTATGGAAAGAAATAGTTATGACACGTAAATGTGTCTAGCCAATATAAAATTTTGAGATTGTTTTTATTAGCATCGTCCGTCTTTTTGTTGTCTTTCATTGCACATAAAACAGCTATTCTTAATCGGTGATCCGCGTAACATTTCGGTTCCGTCAAATAGTATTTGAAATCTATTTCTGAATAAAACCAAGTTTAAAGCAAAACTCAATTGTTGTGGGGAGCTTATATACTTAACTAATGGAGCTCCATTGTTGGCCCTTTTATTTCACTACTATACAATAAAGAACAAAGATTTGCTATGAAATTTGGAAACACAATTTTATAAATTTTCGATGGTACGAGTAAATATTTTATAACCAGTTTTGAAATAGAATTTACGATAAACGAATGTTGAATGAAATGTCGATTTCGTTTTATTTGAAGCATTTGAACGGATACAAGTACAATGATGTATTTTTTTTATCGGGAGAACATATTTTTTCACAAAATACTTTTACACCACAGACATTGACTTTGACTTTTTCACAATTTTTGCCGGTACGAGTACGATACCGGTGACTTGATTTGCTGAAGGCATGCTGAAACATTGTAGTGTTTCATTTAAAAAATGTTTACTTAACATTTCTAACTTAAATAAAATTTATCTCATTTCTTAAACTTTGTAACCAATTGTTATATTCAAAGCTCGGCGCCGATCTACCCGATACGGAAAGTCTTTCAAATAGTTTTAAATTTTGCATATTGTTGAAAATTGTTTTCCGCTTTATTTTGTATCGTTGTAATTTTGTTGAATTGTATTGTATTTACACTGAATTTTTGTGTTTACACTGGCTTACAAAAAAGTGTGGTTAATTTAGCGTGAAATCGGTTTTTCATAATATTCCTCAATTTTTTTGCAAAAATTTTGAAGAGACCTGTAGCTTTCAATACTGAATAGTTTTGAGAGCTTATAATGTTGTTTGACGAAATCTGTTTAATAAAAAATTCGATGTACAATATTTAAAATTTTACAATATTTATCTAAAAAAATTAAAAAATAATATCCCAAGAAGTTTTTCAGCTTCCACTTTTCCGATTTTCAATATATAAATTTGCGCTACAATTAAAAATAACAAAAAAAACGAAAATAGCGAATTTTGTAGGCTATACAACTTACTCGTACGACAACACAAAGTACAAATTTTTTTCGTGTAAAATATTAAATTTGTTTTCAAATTAAAAAATTATTAATTAAATCAAAATAAATTTAATTTAATTTATTTTTGTGCTATATGGATTTTCATGATTTACGCGAAACGTCTGGCACTCATAAAAGTACACATATTTCGGATATCAACATAGACATGTTGGGACATTATGCAACATAGAAACATACAACTCTAATAACAATATGGCTTATTAATAATTCAGAAATTCGAGTGATCGCCCTACCTAGGGTTGATACACATACCCATATAGTTTAGAACTGGAAATTGTACGATCATTTAATTTTAATAACAGCAATAACTTATGCCGTCAGATCAAAATGTCCGCCTATATAAACGCGTTCCATATATGGAAAATATAAGTTATCGAGAAAAAACAATTAAAATTGTTTTCTTTGCACTAATTTGCATTCAATTATAGCGAAATTGGCGTTTTAATTATATTTTTTACATGTAATTAGTAATTTTAATTGATTCGGAAATTTCCTCGAGTCAAATGTTCAACATAAGGTATGTTTATAATTGAACACTTTGCTCTAAACGATAAACTATAAATATTCCGAGATTCTTATTAAGCCGTGAGTAATATTTTACCTTGTCAGATTTTTCACAAGAAAAATAAACAAAACTTTTCCAAATTTTTTAAGTTTTAAAACTTTTTTTTTAATCTACTTTACATAATCACTAGATTTTTTTATAAAAAGAAAATTCGATTTATAGCCCGAAGACAAAATAATGTGAAAAATCTCATTATTCAACAACTGAATATAGGAAAAACCGGGAGAGTTGTAAATTTATGACCTACTTTTTCCGGGATTATTTTTTATTGTATTCCTTTTAACAATAGTGATACTATCTTCTATATCTGACTGCTACGAGTATGGATATACTAATAGAATTCTAGTGCGCTAAATTGGTACGGGGTAAGAGCTTTTATCTCTTCATATCAATATATCGAATACAAACAAAGATAGGTTATAACTAGGATAACAAAAGAGCTAAACTACTGTTTGCTGCTGTGTGTATTGTTATTATTACAATTGTTGTTATTTATATCATAAATTAACATTAATATTACACTGCACTAAAGCTAGTTATAGCTAGACTATACTGATAGCAGATGTGAATACCGTTTTTCTTTATGTTAATAGTAAAAACTATCAGATACAGATCATCGCAGTTTTTATAATGCAATATAAATACACATTGTAGTATGCATTTTAATTATAATTTTTTGATAACAAGTTTAGTATATTGAAAGGGTTAGTTATTTGCAATGTGTATATGATTTTATGTTCGGTACGAAATGTTGACATTTATAACATTATAGTTTAGTAGATTTTTATCTTCTTTCAGTCTCAAGTGAGTTCAGTCTCTCATCTAGCTGAGGTGAGTTGTAAATTAGAGTTTAATTTGGTATTCTAATTTACTACATCTCCCATTGCTTCTAAAAAACTGAAGGATGCTCCTCTTTAGACAATAAATAATACGTTGCAATAAAAGAATGCAGAATTACGATGCTGTCCTATTTATTACATAATTAAACTTTAGTTCTGAGTACAGATTTTGTTCGAAAACTGAAACTTGAGAGTTGGGAGTTTTACTGCTAATTTAATATCGATCTCTAACAAAGATTGCCAAGTTTATTCGGAATGGAATTAGACTAAAGTATAATAAAATGTGGAGGGAGGAAGCGGGGTGCGTAATAGAGGGAGAAAATGTGACATCATCTTCACCAACAGCGTCAAGCAACCGTTACTTGAGTTAGTATAAATTTGGGTGCATGCGGAAACAGCAAAAAATGGAAGAAATGAAATTATCCTTTTGTCGTCGATACAAGTCGACGTTGAAAATGGAACTTTGACCATATTTGAAAACATTGTTGCAAACATAAATCTGAAAACGTTCACTCAGTGATCGAAAAAGTTTAAATAAAGTGATAAAGCTAATTATTAATTAATCGTAAAATTGTGTTTTCAATTAGTTTGTTGTTTTAAAAAATGGAGGCAAGAATATGTTGTGGCAACACTCGATTTTCGGTTACCATGAATTTATGCATAGTTCTCGAAAACACGACAGTTGATTTCTCAAGGGAAAAATTAAATAAACCAGACTTGTGGCAAAACTCCTTATAATCAATTTCTATATTCAAAAACATTTGCGATTATTAAAAGAGCTTTCATAAAGTGAATGTTCGAATTTTAAGAAGATTAGGCAATCAATTGATGAGAGTTATATATCACAAAATATGAATTAATATCGAGCCTTACCGAAAACGCGAAAAATGTTGAAGAGGCACAGGCTCTTATACACGATGGCGCATAAGTAATGTTATGATTTATTTAATGAATAACTTTTTTGTTTCTGATTTTATTTAACGTTGGCATTTATTAAAATTTAGATTAAAGTTTGGAAATATGTTCATATTATGTTTTGAAAATAATATCTTTCAAATGGTGCCCATTGTTTGTTTCGACCTGGCGTGCATTTTCCAGAGCATTTTCCATAACTTTTCTTAGAATTTCAGGCTCCAGCGCCCTCACTTCTTCTCGTATATTGGTCTTAAGCTGTCGCATGGTTCTTGGCTTATTGGCATACACCTTACCCTTTAGATGGCTCCAAAGAAAAAAATCGGGGGCCGTTAAACCGGACGAACCCAGTGGCTATAATTAAAATCAGAGAAACGCGAAATATATTATTCGATCGCCAAAAATTTCGCGCAGGAGAGCTATAGTTGGACGAGCTGTGTGTGCTATGGCTCCATCTTGTTGGAACCACAATTCTGGTTCTGGGTTTTCTATCTCTGGCCTTAAAATTTTTTCGATCATTGCCCGATATTGAATGCCATTCTCATTAACCGCAACTTTTTCGTCATTTTCGAAAACATATGACCCAATGATCCTTTCTGAAGCTATTCAACACCATACTGTGCATCTAAGTGGATGCATTTGGTTTTCAGCAATTATTCTTGGATTTTGGGTGCCATTGAGGTGAAAATGGGCCTCATCGCTCATTATGAGTTTGAGAATAAACTCGTTGTTTTCTAGGCACAATTCTTGAAAACGGCAACTATATTGAATGCGTATTCATGCATCATTTGGTTTTAACTCGTGATCCAATTGAATCTTATATGGGAAAAGATGTAACTTATGTAAAATTCTTTGTAAAGACCGCCTAGACATCGCCAACCGCTGAGAACGTCGTCTGGTGGAAATTTCGGGGTTTTCCTCAATACTTGCTTGCACCCGAGCCATGTTCACATTATTTCGAACTGCACGAGATATTCTAGCACGCGGAAGGTCACTGACAACCCCTTGTTATCGAAAACGCTGCACCAATCGGTAAGTTGTTGGAGCGCTAGGTGCATTTCGAACATGAAAGAAATTTCGATATTATGTTTGTGTCTGAATAATCGAATGCTGACTTTTAAAATAAAATTGAACAACTTTGGTTCTTTGTTCTGTGCTGAGTTTTTTTATCATAATTTTCCCAAGTTTTTCAAAGTTAATTCTGACAAAAATACGTAAACAAAAATTGTATTCACTAATTAAATCATAAGGTTACTTATCCGCCAGCCATATCTAAAAGAGGTTTACTATCACCAGTTTATACTAAAAATTAACTATTTATATTTATACCTTGAAGCCAAATAAAATCAATTTGAAAAATATTTTAACTCGCCTTGACGCGATGACGATTTATGGTGTTCAACAAAGTAAAAACCGGAATACGGTTGTACTGTTTATTTTGAATATACTATGAATTGAATCACCCACTGGCATAATTGAATAAATTCTTGGTGTAATAAACGGACACTCAGCATTAATAATATTCATTTTCAATTCATTGTAATCAATTTTCTCTCATCAGCTTCCTATTAAAAATTTGCCAACGTGGTAAAAATAAATCTTTAACAACGCCATTCCACTGTTTAATTGCATAAGCGACTATTTGAGGCTTTAGTCCCCACTATATTATCTGATATCATGTATTACTCGTATAAATATTTTATGTGTCCGTCACCGACGACGAGAGCAAATCGAGTTACACCGTCCAACCAATTTCCTAGTAACAAATTGGAATTTGATTCTAAAATTCGATCAATATTAAGTTGTTAGTATTTAGTGCCTTGTTATACTCGTATCTACCAAATGATGTAAATAAAATTCACTATGTTACTACAGCATTAACTGAATATTCCGTTGCAACAGTGGTATACCTAAAACGTATAGCTGTCATTAAGTAATTCTTTTAATCATCATCAGTTGTACCAATAAATTTGATTCTTATTCGAAATGGTATGACCTATGTCATCATCCTCGTATCCGCTCATATTAGAATTTGATTCCTAATCATCAAATACTATTATTGTGCCATTTTTACGCCACACCTTGGTCTGATGAGTGATTCGTTGGCACTACTTCCATTGAACCTATTTTTTTCTACAGATTTATTAACGATATTATTACGGTAATACCAATTGCGGAATGGAAATTTTTATGACCTCATTTCTGCGTCTAAAATTTACAAGTAAAATTGAAATTGATAATCGTTTAGTTTTCCTAAATGTTATAGTGATATGTAATTAAAATGGAAGTTTCAGTACAGATTGGTATCATAAAAAACATGGTCAGGCCAATATTTAAATTATTATTTTGGCTTCCACATTCTTATAAAAATAATACAGCCTTTTTGTATTGTGCATTCTAAAAATTTCAAAAATTTAAGGTTCGATAAAAATAATATTTCGAAATTTTCGAATTTTAATATGAACAAAACTCAAAATTTGTCAATTGAAACTAATCGTAAACGTTTTATTTCGATTCCATACGTAAAAATTCTATATGAAAAACTTAAAGTTATGTTACAAAAGTATGATATGCAACTCGTTGGCAGACCAAATAAAAGTTTAGACATGATTTTATTTACCAAATTAAAAGACGAAATGCCAAAAGATTTACAATCAAATTCAATATATAAATTAAATGGTTCATGTGGAAAAGAATATGTTGGACAAACCAAACAAAATTTAAAGATGAGGTTGTACCAGTTCTAGACGTTTCCAAAATTTTGTTGAATTACTACGATAACATTATTTGTTAGATGCAAAATTGTTGTTTTTAGTCAAAAATAAGCTTTAATTCAGTAAAATGAAGGGTATATATTTTTAATTCAACCTGTGCAGACAGCACTGTCAAAAAATACTCTGTTTCTTTATTCAATCTGAGTAATTTTACTATGTACACTGTTTTGTAATTTGGGAACTCAGCTTACACAGTACATCCTCGGTTCTTCAAATTGTACCCTGAAATGAATATCAGTGTACGAAGAGTGTGCAAAGTCTAAAGCAATATTAGTTATCTATGCGTACCAGTTTATTTGGCCCGGTACTACCTTTGCTCGGTGTACACTACCCAGGGTAATTCTGCTCGCTCGGGTTGAATTAAAAAACAGGCCGAAAATAATACTTTAATAAAAAAAGCTTACTAAATTAAATTAAAATATAAAAAAATTTAATAATTAAAAATGTTTATATTGCACGTGGTAAAGGATTTTAGGAGAAAAGCAAGGGAAATCGAAAATGAACACATATCTTAAAAGATTAAGTCGGATTAAGTCGTCTTTATGGATTTTTATTTGTACTGGTTGGCTAATTAGTACTAAATTTTTATCTTTATACGACATTTATTTTTACGTACTTTTACTTACTTATTTTGTAAACATAATCCATTAATAAAACGAAAAATTTAACATTCAATGTTTTTCAGTTACATTTTTTGAAGTAGTCGGTTTAGAATAATGGTCGTTGTTGTTATATTATTTATATTTATGTTAATTTTGTTGTTGATATTTGAAAATTAGGCTAGACATACTAAAGTATTCGCCTAAGCTCAAATCTAAATCTAAAAAACAAAGGAAGCATGCGCCTGTTCGTTTTATTGTGTAACGAAATTTTTGTCTTATCTTAAAAATTAAATTGTGTAGTCGACTCGACATCCAATTATTTTATTATTTCGATTCGCAATCAGGCTAAGTTGTTTATTTTGAATATATAAAATGTCTACTCATTCGTTCGACTTCGTTACTCTTTGGGTTAGAATCAATCTATTGATATACATTGATTCAGAGTGCGTTACCATTTTTGGAAATTTCCCCTTCGTTTTATTTTGTAACAATTAGTTTATTTAGTTTATTAGTTTATTTGGATTGGAAAAAGTTACCAGTATTCATCTGCTATCATCTGCTGTGGCTGTAGAAGAACATCGAATAGTTCCTATAAATTGAAAAAAAGTATTTTTATACGGAGAATAAACAATCCGAGTTGTTTGGAAGCTAAAGGCTTTACAAATGTGTTTTTTCATAACCTTGATATTCTAATCAGTACGCTACGCAAAGTAATTGAGTGACAACCCGCAAGGTTTGAGCCATTCGTCTTATGTAAAGAGGAGAGTGTACGATTATGCTCCAGTCA
Source organism: Nephrotoma guestfalica (assembly GCA_963691935.1). Lineage (NCBI taxonomy): Eukaryota > Metazoa > Arthropoda > Insecta > Diptera > Tipulidae > Nephrotoma > Nephrotoma guestfalica. Next base: position 308,429,729 of record OY829913.1, on the reverse strand, counting down.
TCACTTAAGTATATCTCATTTGAAATTATTATGACTTTAGAAATTTCTCAAATGCTACCGACTCGACCGATTTTCCTTATGTTCTCATGTATATAGATGGATCATGATCCCATGGGTATCATAAACACAGAAGTCCAAGGTTTTCCCTCGGCCATTTTTGTTCTAATACATTAGTTAAAATATCTGAACACATTTCATATTAAAATGAGTTTAAAATTTTGTATTTGTAGCTGCTGTTGTATGATGATTTTCGGCATTTTAGAATATTTAGAGAAACCTAACAAATACGAGTATGCAAATCGTTTTCCAAAAACGATAAAAATTTTCTGCTCAAAATTTTGTAGAATTGTATCTTATACAGCATCTATTTTAGCATCATTAAGTTTTTTTTTAAACGTACCATATGCTTGTTCTAAAAAGAAAAAAACATAATTTTGAACTATGCATTTTCATTTTATGTTGGCTCAACGGTGACAGCCAACAAAAAATGAAAATGCATAGTTCAAGATTATGTTTTTTCTATAATTATTATTATAGTTGTTATTGATTTGCCGGTTAAAATACATACTTGCCAAATAAGTATCTGTACAAACTCGAATATTGCATGCGTTTCCCGAATGATAGGTAATATATTTTTGGTCCTCTTCTATTTAAAAACATAAAAATTGTACGATATGTTATCATTGTGTACTGTGTACTTTGAAACTTGGATGAGTTCATTCTATAAATATTTCGAGTGTGGTTTGATGCAACATCTGAACTAATTAAAAAAATAATGTTTCACCCTCGCGCGCATATTTTATTTAGACATACGTATTTTAATATCCAATTAAAAATATAATTTAATTAAAAACCAAATACAGGGTTTGTTTAACTTTTAATTTCACACTATCGCGGGGAGGAAATGCTTCCAATGAAAATTGTTACAAATTAGCACGCGATAACGTATGCGTATCGATTATGGCATATTGGACAATTGGTAAAATATTTTATGAATACATAATTTCATTTAAAAATCGATATCTAACTAAGCAGTTGTTGTTTTATATGAGTTTAAAATTTAATCGCTTTCATGAATAGTGAGTGATAAAATAAAGTATGGGCACGCATTTCGAAGAATTGGAAAAAATAAAATATAATCCAATTAAAAAAATAAAAAATGAAAAATTCTGATATGACAAATGTTCACCCGAAAAGTTTATAGAAAACTGTCATGCAATTAAACGTGGGACGTTTCACCCTTTCGATATTTTGATGTGTAATCGATACATTAATTATTTTCTCTTCCCTCGACCAAATCGTGTATCGAAATTCGCTTAGCAGAGGTGCAATTATAAATCGATTTTGTTTTCATTTTTTGGTCTAGCACTTACTAAAATATTTATTTCAATATACATATTACCTTTCTGGCCGATCAAATATCCAATCCCTAATGAATATTCTATAAAAATCTATAATATGGGTTATCCTTTCTGTCGTTGAAATGTCAAGTGTAAAAAGCAGATTACACTCCCATACAAAAACTTATTTCTCTATAAAATAAGATTTTATAGGAATAGAGATTTTCCAAATGGCATGCGATAAGACAAAATCTCTAATTTAAAAAGCTCTAAAAGCTAATCACGAAAATAAGATAAATGCGTGAAAATAGGAAAAACTACTTAATGACATAAATCCGATATAAATCTCACACATCCTTTTTAATGTATTCTAGGAAAGCACAAAATATACGTCCATGGTTCTGTTTACAAGTATCGGTGACTTATGTTGTGTTAACTGCATGACTTATGTTGCGTTTCTTATAAATTGAATCCGAATGCGTTTCTTATAAATTGAATAACAATACAAGATTTTACTTAATTATTATATGTAATTAACTAAATCAATCGTAAAGTTTGTCATCACAATGACAACGTTCATTGGAATTTCAAACAATAAGCGTAATGTATATAAGCTTAGTTCGTTATAAAATGCTCTTGTCCTCGGGGATTCTTTCAAACATAAATAAACCACATTCGCATAAAACCACCTTTTTGAATGGTATAAGAATATGATTGACTTGTTACATTTCTTTCGATGATTAACGAACATAACAAGTAAATTTTAAATGTGCTGCATCCATCCACTAATAAAAAGTTATGTTTTTAAACATTTTTTCGGTACGCGGTAGTCACCAGAAATAAAACTTTTATTCGTTCCTGTGGAATGAAAGTTCCTTACAGTTAAAATATGTCGTTAAATTACTGGTATATTATTATTATTCTTATTGCTATATGATTTACATTTATAAACATGTACATAAAACGTATATCGCCATATTAAAATGTTTATGTGATGCAAGCGTGTATAAGGGATACAAAATGGGTTGGAAGTTCAAATTTAATCTGGTATAATTTATTTGGTACGGAAGTCATTCGATAGGTACATGCAGAAACATTAAACCCAAGTTCTTTAATTTACATTACAAGCTGCCCTTCCATAGTTTTGTACTTTATGTATGGCATGTTACGCTTTAACCAATTTCACACCAATTGGTGGTGATAGTGGTGGCGGTCGTTTGTTACCTGAGCTGTTTACAAGTTAATCAATTACAAATCAATTTGACTATGTACATATTTTATTATATCGTACGATATTATATCATATATTTATACAGACCTACCAATGTACATATATACTTTATTGATAGTACATTGTGCTATATACCTATTATACATTTACCTCATTGATCAAGGCATCAATAAAATCGAACGTTATTAGTTTAGAGAGCTATCTAGATAATAAATTAACCATCGAATTGTTGTTGTGCTCAATGTTAAGTTCAACCGTAGTAGTAAATAAACCGCAATAATTAATTGAAATACCTGCGATAGGTATAAAGCGCGGTGTAGGTGAAAAACAAAACACTTAACAATTTATGTTACTCGTATTTGAAGTTTTCACATTTATTTATAGAACATTCTGCTTGCCAATCGATAAATTTGTAAATTTATTTTAGAGCTTGTATTCGATAAACATAATTTGACGGAAGCGTCGCACAACACCACAAAATCGAAACCTAGCACTTCCAATAAACGATTGAGATTTGACATTAAAATAAACAAAAGAAATTCGAATTAATCCTAAAGCCCAGTTTATATCTCATTTAGAAAAAAATAATGAGCTATATTAATTCATATAGAAATAAAAGCACGTCTAAAAGCTTAATTAGAATATGAGTAAATGGTAAGCAGAAGTAAAAAAATCTGTTAACTATTATATGATATGCAATTTATTTAGGATTTGGAAAATTTATTATATTTCCTGGAATTTTCATATTTATGTGCAAAACACATTATATGTACGAGTATAATCTAGCGAGTACAAACAGATGCAAAATGCGTAGTTACTCTGCTGCTGAGTTTAAATGATTTAATTTGTTTGTTTCAGAATGTAATTTGCAGAAAACACATATGAGGTATGATAATGTTTATCCATTGTGAAATTTTAATAAACCGTAGGGATAGTATTGTAGTAATTTATAACGATTATCAAAGAGTATTTAATGTTATAAAGAGTGACGAAACAAAGGAACAATTTTCATTACTCACTCTATGCTACTCTATTATCTACTTCTAGACTAATGGTAGTGTTGGTTTTAGTTTTGTATAGCTTTATCAAAAATTGGTTAGTTTCTTAATAAATCAGATTTTTTAGTATAGTGACACATAAACGTAATAGTGACCATTTAAATAAATGCAAAAGGTAAAATTTAAGCTTATAATTAAGTGTTAGAAGTACGAATTTGAACAACTTTGGTCCGTCAATTTTTACGAGTATTACCTGCTTTTTTGCTTCTCTGAATAATGATTGACGGAACGGAATCAGATGGTCTCAAAAGTGTAGTTGTTTGTTGTGATTCAGTTGAAAACCAATATCGTTTATACAAAACATTGGTTTTAGTGGCTTCTTGTTCGACTTGTATATAATTTTATTTTTTATCGATTTGTTTTTCAATATGATGATTAAGTTGAATTCTTTCGCCTGGCTCATAGTTGATTGCAATCTGTTTGTGCTGCTACATGTATTCACAACTTGTGACTTCACCAATTGAATCGGAACACTGTAATACTTTAAAGATGATTGCCGTTATCGTCATAGGATCACACGAATTATCAGGAAGGCCTGCCATAAATCAATTTTAATTTAACTTGTACTGTTTATTTAACCGATGTTCTTGGTTTTGATGGCTTACATGAAGAAATTCACATTTTTTTATTAAACATACATTTTCGGTAGCGATATTTTTTAATTTCGACTTTACCCGCGAATTATTTGCTAATAAATTCCTGTGAATTTTTAATTTTCGAGAACATTGATTTACTTCTGCAAATTGAACCTCAATATGGTTTGACATTGCATTAAGTTCCGGTTTTCGAAGATGTAAAAGGCGGCGCTGGCTCAGAGAACTGTAGCTGTTTTAGTGTAATCTGAGGAACAAGACCAGTTGGGCTCAGTTGTTTTTTTTATTTTAACAGCTTCGTAATTCCCTTGCAGAATAGATGGTACACTTTACAGCAATAAGTGCATACAAAAATTGTTTGTTTTTGAGAGATTCCCTTTTAATCATGTTAAAAAATGCCACAGGACAAACTAAATTAGGATTGTAATAGGGACACTTCTCGGCCGTTTCAAAATACTACAAGTTAATTCAAGATGAGATTACCAAGAGGTGTCACAGTTTCGAACTTACAAAATTTGAGCTGAATACTTTGTTCGCATACATACGAGGTCTGTTCAAAAATTAACGGGAATTTTATTCATTCGTCTACATCAACATTATGCCCTTCAAAAAAGTGCCCATTAATAGTACACTTATGCCACTACTTTTTCAATTTCCAAAAAACTTTTGGAACTCAATGCATGAGATAGCTTTACGCTCTCTCAATGATGTATTGTTAATGTCATCGATGTTTGTAAAACGTCGATCTCTCTTTATTTTTGGAAACAGAAAAATGTCACACCACGCGAAGTCGGGCCCATCGGAGGCTGGGCACATTACAATTTCGCCACAAATCTTGGTGTTTTTTTCTGATCAACGCCAAAGAAACTACAGACCTGATTATGTATGAAAAAAAAAATGATCAAGCTTTCAATATGAGTATCCAAACGAGTGTTTTCTATGGGAAAAGGAGTTTTTTGGCCTTAAAATTATGACGTAAAACAAAATTAGTTTTACGAACTATTTATTATACACATTACAAATTAATTAAAATGGACATACTCGTATTTTGATATCATTCCATAAATTTTTCGATAAATTGGAAAAAAACATTTAAATTTGATGAAATTTTGAACTTTTGAAGAGCTACCAATTGAAAATGATGATAAACCGGATGATGCCATAAAGCCAAATACGATAAGAAAAAAGAAAATGAGCATAATTGTAAAGAAAAGGAGGGTATCGAGATGATTGAAGGCTTTGTTTCAAAACTGCAGGATTTGGAAAAGAAAAATGAAAAGGATAACAGCGATTATGAATCGTATAAATTACATGATGAAGATTTAGATGTACAATAAGGAATCTGAAAAATCTGAAATTTAGGGTGATGATGAGCACGATGAAGATGAAAATGGTAAGGGATGATAAAGGTTCTAAAGAAAAGTGAGATAAACACAATGAATTGGATTCGCAAAAAAGAAAATCAGGATAAAAATAATACTAATGAAGAAGAGGGCCGTCTAGACGCAGCCGATAATGAAGTTGCTCCAAAGCAGCGTAAAGAGAAATCAAAGAATATTGATAAAATTAGTAAGACTGAGTAGCATGAAGAACAACCGATTCCATATCACAATGAATTAGAAGAACTACCAGAGGCAAGGAATTTTGATTTAGACGGAAATATAAATGTTAACGAAGAAGATGATAAAAAGATGAAGGAAAATGAACCAAATCCTTTCGATATTGATGCTATGGAAGATTTATTCGAGCCACAACAGGATAAAGAAGTAGAAGCAAGTGATAAAGCGGCAAAGGATAGGTGATAAGCAGATCAAAGAGAATAATAAAATGACAGAATAGTCTGCGTTTGTTACGGAGGAAAAACCTCATAAGACAAATGCAGATGATAAACAAAAGAAGGACGATTATGATAAAGAAAGGGATACGGAAACCCCAGGCAACAGAAAGGGAAAGAAGGCAACGATGAAAATAAGGACGACGCCAGAACTGGAAGTTGAAAAGAAACAAAAGTTGGACAATGATTACCATGATTCAATACATAAAACTTCAAATGAAAATAACATTCAAGGCAAACCAGATACAGACAAAGCGGACGGTACATAAGACCAAACCGAAAGATAACAAAAAAGATAATTTAATGCGACCTGCTATCTTTAACGTGATAATCTAACGTCGGAAAATTTCATTTTTCCATACAAAATAGCCATTTGGGGGTACCCCAACTGCTTCTGATTTTAATTTCACTACACAAAAATAATTAGAAATTATAGATAGTAAAATAATAAAAAATGAATAGTAACTTTTACCCAGTTCGAAGAAAGTTCAACTTTTCAGCAAATTTGTAATAAATTTACTTCTCATTTAAACGATTTTATTTTATTTTATCGGCACAAATTTATGGAACGTAATTCAAACTAGGTGCAATGCAATTATTTTTCAATGTAATATTAACATTTATTTTATCTTATAATTTTGCGATAGAAAAGACCCTGTTTCATACATAGTAAACACTCGTTTGAGTATCCATATCGAAAGCTCGATGAGTTTTATTTTGCTACAACTACAATCATACCTGTCGTTTATTTGGCCTTCGTTGGCATTATAATTGGATAATGGGAATGTGATGATCTTTAAAAAAAAATTTATGCCATAAAATTGGCTTGACGTTGAAAGATCACAATTTTGAAATTTGATGAACAACCTGCTTATGAAATTGGGCCATCGGTAACTAATTTTATTCGCTTCTTCACGTTCATTCGCTTGATACTATTCGTTCCTTCTTTTTTCGGACGAAAAAGGTTACTAAAAACGTATTATCTTAAGACCGATTGACAATGGTTTTACTAGTGTAAATTGTGTACCGGCATAAAAACTTAAACACGTAATTGAATGATTCTCTAAACGGACGGAAATATATTTGCTTATGATATACATAAATATATTTAAATCTAAATGGAAGGAGGCCAAATACCATGTTTAACCTCGTCATGACACCTAATTAAATTCATTGAGTTGTATCCCCCCTCGTACGTAATCACCAAACATATACAATTTTGGGAATGCATTCAATTTGCATCAATAAAATCGTAAATAAAAATCATAGTGCAATCAAAGACCACTAACTACTGTGTGTATAGAGACTAAATTAGTAATCCTGTCACGTTAACCATATAAATAGTCCCATAATGTTTAGGCAGCAAATATAAATGTTCGATATATAAATAAAGACTATTAGCCTTTTCAATTGCAGAATACTAATTAGATACAGAGTCAAGATGCCATGAGTATATTTTAGTAGAGAATGCACATGTAAAGCAGTATAAGAATGAGTTATTCGATTTCTAAGTATTACACATGGTTTAGACTTAATTGTAAAGGTTGAATATTTTACGTACTTAAAACGAACAAATCAAATTTTATGTATATTTACGAAATTCCTTCATAAATCAATCAATTTCGAGTTGATTGGATTCCCGAAAAAAGAAAAATGATCGGTGTGTCTGGAAAAACGTAGCAATATTTGATTGACCATGTGTAGATTAATATCGCATCGACGAAAGAGGTTCGTGGAATTTTGTTGATTTTAATGTGCAGAAATAGTTTTGTGCGAAGACGATTGTGCCACGGCTATTCGATACACCGACAAATAATGTATTACGTTAGTTTTTCACCATATACAGTACATTTTATGCAATTAACTCCAATTATTATCGTAATGTGGGAAGTACTATATGTGTGCATGGTATGATGATGGGTATTGTTATAAAATAAATCGATTTTTAATGTTTATTATACAAAACATTAATGATAACATAAACTGTTTATTTGTTTTGCATAATACAAAATAAAAGAAACGGGGAGAAACTATTGATATGATATAGTAGTTTATTTTATAACCCACAAACGAGGGAAGTTGTGAATTTGCAAAAAATCGTTTCTAATCAATACGAAAATGAAAAATACTCGCTTGTATAGAATATGTGAAAATTGTTGATGAAGGTATTACATTCGATATACGTTCAATAGTAATGATAAGTGGATTTGAGTACGACGATACGATTGGAGGTAGAGAGGTTAAGTGGTTCCATCTTATGTACACGGACATTTTTATAAGATATGGGAAACACATTTTTGATTTCAATGCCGATTCGGATGGGTTACATTAGGTAAATGACCTTTCTATTGATTACTTAAAATGAACAACCTTTAATATCTACGTAAATACTTTTTAAAGACATTAGAACTTTTCATAAATAACAGTTACGTGTGACATGAAAAAACACTCGGTCTTGGTTACTACTAGAAAGAACACTGGAACACTTCTAAATTCGAAACTATGTATTTTGTAAACCTTGTGATATTTCAAAGTTTTCTCCTTTACTATTACTAACTCATTTTAAAGTTTGCTGCGTAAGCTGCCTTAAATATTAAGACACATAAGCCTTAACATTTTAAAATTGTTTGTTGACTCCACGTGTCTCACGCTCACCTCACGTTGTGATATATTTTATCGACGTTATCTTCTTAAATTCATTATATTTTACTAGACAGTACTACCGAGTAGGATGGGGTCCTTCATCCAGTATAACGGCTTTAAAAAGAGAAATGCTAAGTGTTATGCGTTTTTAAGATTCTAAATCCCTTCTTTAGTACATTCGAAATTGTTGTTTATTTAACTAATAATAATAACGCCTCCAAAATAATATGCTTTTATTTATTGGGTGGCTCTTTGGAGTACGACCTGTACCGAGAATCATTACCCAGAGATTTAACCGAAGCTTAGATGAGATATTGTCGTAAAATGAACCATAGAGAAACTCAGTGCACCCTTGATTTAACGTTATTTGGCAATATTTAACCTGTGCGTAAATTGTTGAATGGTCATTTTTAGTTACATTCTTTATTTTATTTATTTATTTATTTATTTATTTATTCATTATACAATTTTGTGAATCTACAAATCCCATTTTGAGCAACATGCTCATTTGCAATAAAAAGCGTAGTTCAATAAATTCCTAATAATAATTTTTCTTCGTCCTTTATGTTCCATATGTTGTCTTCTTCAAGCCATAATTTTACTTCATCGAATTAACAAGTTCATCGACAATCGTTAAAACGATTTGACATCTCCTTAATTAGTAACATTATATGCAACATGCAATTTATACAACATCTCCATCCTTTTTTAGAAATGGTGGCATAACTTGTCGACAGGAAAGTCAAGGCACGACTCTTTGATTGAATTTTGATCGTATCAATCAGTAATAATAATACATATGCTTACCAGTTAACCAATCATTAGCGCTGCCGCTAGTCAAATACATTTTATCCTTGCTAGCTAATTGTAACTTAGTTAGTAAACTGGAAAGCCCTATAGTTCAATTTTTGGCATGATCAAAATTAATCAAGGATCTATTCAACTACTCGCATTATTTGTCATCTCTAGTGACAATATTTAAAAATTAACAATGGCACGACTAACCAAGTGTTAGGCTCTTTTATATGCAACTAGGAAAAAAGCCAGGAACTTGAGTTTGAATGCACCTCGGAGAAATGCACCACCTTAGGCTCTCTTTGAGTCTGTTGTAATTTAATACATTTTAACTTAGTTGTCGCCGCATTAAATAGGTATGCAAAGCGATCCGAATTTATTTTGCTTACTTATTTGCTGTGAAGGTCGGAACTATGCTCTGTTTCATATAAAATAATATCTTTGCCGTCTTGTATGTAAGGCACTTTGTATTTTCCGAATTGCTATTATTTATCAAATCTAATTATATTCCACAAGAAAAGAAAATTACAGTACATTTTTAGGAAACAGAAGTTTGCATGACCAAAATATAAATGGTGCCACCCAGGTTTTAAATACAATTAATAAATAATAATTAGTAAATAATTTAAATAAAGTGCAACATGTTTAAATATTTTATCATTTCGCCGATATAGCATCGAATCGCGTACATTTTTATTGCAACGATTTAATTAATAAATTAACAATTTGTATCACACCTTGTCAGCGCAATTAATTCCCATAAATGTATAAAACATAAATTTACTTTATGATACTCTAGCACTTATGACGTTAATCAATTATTTATTTATTAATATTTTTAATTGATAATTAAGTCATATAAAATTTAGACTGTATTGATTTATTTTTACTGCAATATTTACGAGGTTAATAACTTACATAGACGACCCAAAGTCTGGTCAGGCGACGTTTTCATTTTTTACTGAAAATATTCTGAAAAATAAAAAATATTAAGAAATTAATTCTAATTAATCGTTAATTTAGATTAAAATTAATTTTTATTATTCATCGTCTAAAAAATTAATAAATAAATAAATTTTTTGTGATAAGCGTTTATTAATTTTAATTCGTTTTTTTTCTATTTACAGGTAAATTACACAAATACATTTCGTATTCTCGGAAAACTACATTACTGAAGGTTTGCTACCAATAAATTTATTAATTAAATTAACCATATGCGAGAGAACGTACTTTTCACTATCTCACATGGCTTCTTATAAATTATTTCAGTTTCAATCTACTACACCTTTTTGTAATCTAATCTCAGCATTTTTTTAAATATAAACATTCTCACATCCAATCCTTATACATAGTAGTAGTATATAGTCGACCTGTCACATTACCACATCAACATGTTAAGTGAAAATTCCATTCGACAATAGTAATTCACAAGAAACTGTTTGTTTTATCTGTGTTTATACAATGTACGGTTGCCGGTGAATGGGCGACATAAAGTAAGGGAGGAAGATGCACAGAAATGCTGGTAGTGTGGAACTTTTTGAAAACATTAAAAATTCTTTGTTTTTATTAGAAAAATAATTTTGCGCACAATATAGAATTTATACGTATGTAGTTCTTGGAAATTATTTGTGTCGTATATCTTTTTGTCGTTGTAGTATTTCGTTGTAAGTAAAATTTTAATTTAATTGGATATCGTATCTTATTGTTAGAGTTTCTGATATCTAATATATATTATAAGAGTTGATGTGTGCTCTTACACAATCTGGTATAATAAGCGTTATGAACCCGTTTCTTCATGTATTCGCATTAATAATTCAGCTGCAAATTGCATTCCAATTAGCTGTTTTACCTACAGAAACGCGTAATAATGTTCTAAGAAGGCATCCACCCACATTTTTAGCGGCAACTATACTTCAACTTGGTTCTTGGAAAAAATAATAATCAGGAAACTCTACCTTATTTAAATTTAATATCGCGGCATGTTCTTCCCGTTCCTTATCCAAACTCAATTTATTCATTCGTAGCGTAATGCATTTCAACGAGAGGTATTTTTGATAAGGAAAAAACATTTTTGTGTACTTAAAGCTGATGAAGATATAACAAAGAAAATGAAGAAAATCTTACCTTATAAACATAACAACATAATTTTAAATTAAATGTATTTTTTTAGGTTATGAAGGCATGGAACGAGGCGGAAAAAAGGATTTGTTTGCCTCGGTCGTTTTCTTAAGAAAATTTATCAGAATAGCTGTTTTATGTTTCTCTTATAAATATTCCAAATACTAGAAGAATCTGGGAAAGTTGTTTTGTTCGATCTCTGTACTAACGGTTAAGGGACCAGGAACTGGAGGGAGAAATGCATATTAGGTATACAAATGTTCTATGCATATTATTTTAAGCTACGACAAATCATGACTAAACCCTTAAAATTATTCCAGGCCGCGGTTTTTATATAAAATCAAAGAAATCTTATTAAATTGGGTCACTGATTCAAGAAATGTATCTACATGCTCTTATCGTTTCCTTATTTTTGCATTATGGCATTACAATGAATCGATTTTATAATATTATTTCTCAAATAGATACCATAAATAAAAACTCGTGATAAGAATAGAGCTTAAGGCGATGTAGAATAGATTCTTTATGGAAAGTATGGTATATAATACATAATCTAATCGATATCTGCGGTGTATATTGCAATTGAATCAAATTCTAACAAACGTTGTTATTCTTTCAACAATTCTGTTACGTTTTACCTGCTTCCTGCTATATTTCGTACATAAGCGTAAAATTGTATCGTGGCACATTATTCACTATTATACAAATTTGATACTGCAGTTGAAACGTTTCATAACGTTTATAAAACTAAATGTAGAATATTGAAAATTAAATGCTTTCAAATTGTATGCTATTTTAAATTGAATTTGACCTAACCAGCGAACAAAAAAGCAATTAAATCTAATTGAATGGTAAAATCCTTCAACTTCGCGGCAGGTAGTTGGACTATAGAGCTGCAGATGCCATGAGCAACCAGCCTGGACCTCGAAACTCTAGAAGATATTAACGCAGATAACAAAACACCATATTCCTAATTCCAGGATCCTTTTTAAGTTTAGCTAGTAACAAAATAATTTTGTAGAGTTGTGGTACGGAGTCTAGATACGAAACGCAACTGAAAGATATATGACGATCGAAAAGGGAAAGTACCCAATTAACTTGACACTTATGTTTGGAATTTCATAAATTTGTTTGCCTAACCTTAGTATAAAACATCTCCAACGCTGATAAATGAGAGATAACGAAAAACATAGAGAGATTATAGACCAATTTTAGGGAAGTTTCCATTCCGTTTTTAATGCTTTTGAAACTTGAATTTCAGTAGATATTATTTTTGAACCGGAGAAGACGAAAATATATTACGCGTGGAGTCTTAGATTTATGGTATGTAAATGTATGTGAAGCTGTAAGGGGCATTCATTTAGGAGATCGCTATTATGGTGGTTGCGGGTTTTTGCAGATTGACCATTCGCTATATCGCCGAAGTCCGAAAAAGTTGTTTTCAAAAAATTTTCAATGTGTACGTGTGTCTGAGTGCGTGTGGTGTCGTGCGGACTAGTTTGTCTTCTTAAAGTTGTGTTTGATTTGTTGTCGATCTGCTGATTTTTTAGCATGCAGAAGATATTGTTAAAGACAATTTCAAATAATTGTGGTTGTTATATTATTCACGACATATGGATTGATAACATTACTACATTGGTGAAGACAAGGTTCATCAAATCCCCTCATGGCATTAACAACTAATGTTTACATCAGATTTTGTATGGGATAGGAGTAGGCAATTCCGGGTTAAAACTACAGATGCTTTTAGGAAAATGGAAATCACCTAGTACAAAAACTAAATCTTATGAATTTGATGCATTAATGACTTCAATAATCGAATTTAGGCAAACCGCATAAACATAATTGTTTGAATTGGATGGTACATGTTCGTTTTGTACAGATAAATAAATACTCCTGGTTGATTTTCATATTAAGGGAAATCAGCTCAATTCTTGATTGAACTAATTTAACTGAAGCACTTCTAGTTTAGAATGCGTGACTACTAATACGCCGCCGCCCGATTCCTTAAACTGTGTTTACGAATAAAACTGGCCGCCTGGCTTATTCATCAAATACTTCGAATTTACATAGGAAAGAACTTATTTTCATATGGCCAATCGTTCTAAGAACTGCATTCATCAAAATAAATTCAACATTTTCATTTCGTTTTGTTGTAATTTATAATATTGAATTAAAACTATTAATACCTGTTATGCTTTTCGGGTAAAAAAAATAGTCAAAAAAAAGGTTTATTTCAAACTCAAAGGTTTATTTTTAAAATCAACGATAGATGCGCAATACCGTTTCGCAGAAGGCCGAATAAGTTTATTTGATTATTTGGTATGCGAGATTGAAATGAATTTCGAAAAGGTTTTGGAAGAAGTTCTCAAATAAAAATTACCGGATTGAACTACGCCATTCCTCAACCGATTTTAATGAAATTCGATATACGAGATTATAATTTATTGAGATTGGTCATATTCCAGGGTTTTTCCAAAAATAGTTTAAGAACCAAAATCCAGCCGAATTTTATCAAACTCTGAAAACGTACTAATATCATATTCAAAAACTATCCTATTACTTCATCCAAATCATTTTAGAACCCCATTTCCACCAAACCACCAAATTTCATGGACATTGGTTAAAACTGGTCTAGTTCCGCCAAGTGATGGAGTTTTGGAATATGGCCAACCAAAACGTCATTATGGAATCAATTTAAAATCGATTGATAAATCGCCAAGTTTCGCCCTTTTTTGATATCATACATATATCAAATTTCATCAGAAATCATTTAAAACATGTCACTGAGTGATCAATTCGTTGAATACTAAATAGCTCATAGGTCTGCTGAATGAAACGTACTAGCGTGCCGTGGGACAGGTTATTCCATTTCTTTATGTTCTCATGCGGTCATCCAAATCTGGATTAACTATAGCAATGATTACTTGACGTAGTGGGAGTTATTTACGTATTTCCTCCTTTCTCCTATAAACCAAATATCCGTTTTGTTAAGTGTCATTTTCGAAACGTCCCATTTTGAACCTCATGCCCTTTTGGAAAATCCCATTTTAAAAAAATGAAATAATCTGTTGTAAAGGTATCTTTACAGGTATCTCATTCCACAAAGGCCCCTTGGTACAAATCGAAGATTTTATCCCAATTCACAAGTGCAATCTGCTGCCATAGCAAATTAAATGAACTTAAGCCAAAACCGGGAAATCAGCTGCTTACATTTAGAGATCTAGAGATGGAAAGCTTTTTTTAGGAATTATAGGAACTTTATCCCCTTTTAAGACCGATCACTACTCCTTTTCCATTCACTCACACCCTTCCACCATTACAATCATACGCATTGCATAACTCCTAACCTGTAAACTGATATGGACGATTGATCAACATCGTCATAGTTGTTTTTATTATGACATAACTTCCTCTCATCCGAAATTATGTGACGCAAATTCCATTGGCATTCTATCCCTGGTGGAGTTCGATGAACCAAAGATTTCTCGATGGATTAACTCCAGAAAGAGTTAAATTCAGTATTTTTATTTATTTTGCTGGCGCTACTTCTCATGTAGGAATTTGACTACCTTATTTCTAAGGTTACAAAATCAATATAATTTCGAACTAATCAATGATTGGTTCGTTGAATCTTAGCCCGGTCTCGGGGCTGTTGGAAGGGGCAAACTGCTGCTGGATTAGACATACTGGCATAATAGTATGCCTCATCCAGCAGCAGTAAGCAGCGGAATACGTCGAGAAGAAAGTGTTCGAAGTCATAGTCCTACTGTCAATTTTATATGTTGTTAAGTTTTGTAACAGAGAATTTCGATTTAACCACTGCCAAACAATAGAAGTGTAAATCAGCATAGATAAAATAATTGTGTTTTAAATAAATATCAGCATTTTGGGGGTTAATCACTCTGACCTGATATTTCAAAAAAATTTTACTGTCTAAATTAATCCAAGAGAGTTGTCAAAGTCGGGTCAGGTAATTGTGTGCCCGAAAAGAGAAGGTCCGACGTTTATCTAAATTTCTTGTCTATTAAAGTTCATTAATTGATCCTACATGGATTATGTTTGGTGTTAACACACCAAATTTCTCCAAAAATCAAGTCATGTTGCATTAAGTCAATATACGATATTCAAGCAGTTGGCAAGAAATCCGGATCGCGGTATTATATCCAGTAACTCATCAATAATCTTCAATTCAATAGAATCCCTGGAACGACCTTTGAAAACTCTAACGAAACCTGAAAAACATTCAACTCGATCTCAACAGTACAAGATCTAAAAACGGGATCGATCGAACTAATAATCATATGATCCAAGTCAAACTTAGTAGAAGCATTGTAAAGAATGAGGTATAATGTCAAAATCAGGTATGAATTATTTATATTGATCGAACTTTCATTCCTTTATGTGACCAGTCTTATAGGATTGAACAACTGTAAGCATGCTGCATATTACTGAACGAGGTGGATAAATCATGATCTTTAGTAAATCTATAGACGATGTTTCTAACATTTTATTAAGGTAGAGGACAGACAAATTAGAAAAATATAACACTGCTTTTATGCCAAGATTGCAGAATAATTCCAACCGTAACACAAGATTAAACCAGTTGAGATGGCCCTGAATAGTCTATGAACTAAACCCTAATCGGGAGAGCCGACGTAAATCCCCCATTTCCTTGTTGGAAGTAGTTAGTCTGCCATCAACTTAATGTTAATTTTAAATGTTAAATGAACGAATTTCTGCTAGTAGATTTAGGACGATTTCTAGTTCGCGAGAAATTAAATTTCGGGTCGCTTTGAGACGCTTCTTTAACAGAAACTTATCGATTCCACAATTATCGAAAAAAGGGAATATTTGATGCTATAACCGGGCAAGTCCAGATATTCGTAAGATGTCTGCAATAATAATTCGTGTTATCATTTTTTTGGACAATTCTTGAAGCAATTTAAAAATGAGTAATTTTGTTTTAGCGCGGAAGTGGCACATCAAATTTTGATTTTGATCGCATTCTCTTTTCACTAGACAACCAAAGTATTTCAAGAGACCCAAATACGTGAAGGTAAGTGTTTGTCTAAAACTACATCAATACTTTTGCTGTTCTTTCTCTTATTTAACAGTGAAGCTGTTCTTTCTGTGATTTAACAGTACTTTACTTTTGAACTAATATTGCTACATACGAGTTTATCGAACAATTGACCTTTCTGTCATTGTTTGGAAATTCCTATTTTTAATCCCACCTACCACCCGAACATATCAGATCGGACTTAAAGTATACAATTTCAAAAGCTTAAATATCTTGCCACCTTATTAACCAATTGATGCTGCGTGAGAATATAAATTTGCAAAAAGAACCCATGCTCATGAATTTTATATATTTATGTTGGTAACCTAAAGAGTCACCTGGGAGAAAACCATTCTGGTATACCTAAAACGTAACCTAATTTTAAAAATTCCCTTTTTAGTGTTCATATGCACGTGAACGTACGTATATGAGTAATTTATATAATATTAAACATGTTACAATTTATCGACGTTACATATATTTTGATAAAGCATCGCTAACAAAAAGTATTAACCAACACAACACAAAGACGATTCGAGAAGAAAAATTTGATAAATTTTTCATGTGAACCACAACAAACTTTTCTCAATTCTTACTAAAGTTATATGCATATTTTTCAACAATTCCAAAGCTTTTATATTATGCATAACACACAAAAGAACCAAATTTTTCTAAAAATAAACAAAACAACATCAGAAGCACAACACACAAAAAGCTCTAAAATATGGGTCCTATTTCCTCTCAAACTCGCATTGGCATAAACAAATTAAATATTTGTTGTTATTTTCCTTAAGTTAAATAAAATGAAAATATAAATATTTATTTTATTAATAATACAATTATGTATAGAAAGGAAATTTTATATGCAAAAACATGTACGAACAGAAAAAGCTTCTTAAATAAAATGGTTTTTAGGGAATTTTATGCGTTTTACCCATGTTTACTATCATTATCTTTACAAAGTGTCAGCTAATGAAACCTGATACCCGTCCCTTAATCAAACCCAGCCTTTTGTATTATTAGTTGTATGTAACACATCCACTACACCAACATTATTCATGGGTCATATGTGTGTGGGAATGAATGGTGTTACATAAATACCATACAAGTGAAAATAATTTGTCATATTTACATTTTGTAACTAAAGCTTTGATAAAATATTTTAAGCTCTGTGCTCAATACAACGATGCGTCATGACTAAAATAAACATTTCGATAAATGGAGAAAGAAACCCTATACATACATAAATAATGTACTGTCGAAAAACGCAATTCGTTTAATGGAAATTTATTTTGTTAAATAATTTTAAAATGTCTGTATAAATAAAATCATCCCTGTAGTATCATTTTGTTGGTGAATTGAACAAAATGTTTCGTCTTTATACTTTTCTTGTTGCAGGATCTTACGTAAAAAAATGTATAAGCATTAGATGTGGTGATGTCTTTTTGTCATTTTCGGTTTGGTACTATCGCGTTTTTTTATGTTATAGGTACAGAAGCGTGAAATTTGTCTCCTTAGCATGTTACTTTATTTATTTATTTTTATGCGAATGTTTAAATGACAGTTTTGATGAAAATGTATTATTTTGTCGCTTTGTATTACTTTCAGTATGGAAAATTGTATTTCTTGCGTTGAATGATAAACACATTTTGGTGTACATATAGAAATAGGGAAATATTCTCCTAATGTTTTGCAAGCGATTTGAATTAATAATAGCATTGGTTAATCCACCCAATATGATTACACTTCGTAAAGAAACCAGCGGTTCCTATCGCTTTGATAAACTGAATTATTCGTTATTTAATATTTGTGCACCCAAATGTATTTCCGACCTTTTTTAGTGAAATAAAAGACATTAGTTTGTGTAGAAAATTAAAGAATGTTTTATTCAAAGTATGCTCCTTCGGAAGCTATAACCTTCGTCCATCGTTCAGGCAATAAACGGATTCCTCGAAGTAAGAAGTCTGGTTGTTTCGAGGCGATCCAGTCTTCGACCCATTTTTTGACGTTTTCATATGAAGTGAAGTGTTGCTGTGCCAGGGATGATTGCATCGACCGGAACAAGTGGTAATCAGAGGGAGCAATCTCTGGTGAATACGGCGGGTGGGGTAGAATTTCCCAGTTCTGCCTGTCCAAGTAGTTTTTGACGGGTATAGCAACATGTGGCCTAGCGTTGCCATGTTGCAAAATAATCTTATCGTCTCTTTTGTCCCATTTCAGTCGTTTTGCAGCTAGAGCTTGCTTTAAAGCCATCAGTTGTCGTCAATAAACTTGTCCCGTATTGGTTTCAAGCTCGTTCAGCAGCTCATAATAAACGACATCCTTCATATCCCACCAAATTCAAAGCACCACCTTCGAACCATGGATGTTTGCTTTTGGCGTCGACGGCCCTGGTTCACCTGGCTTGACCCACGCTGGTTTACGCTTTGGATTATCATAATGGAGCCACTTTCCATCCCCAGTGATGATCCGAAGCAAAACCCCTTCCTTTGTTGTCGTTGAAGCAACAATTCGCACATGGTTTTCCGACGTTCCATGTCCCGTTCTTTCAATTTGTGTGGCATCCAATTTCCCAGCTTCTGAACCAATTCCATTGCATGTATACGTTGCGAAACACATTGTTGGGTAGTATTCAACTCTTCTGCCAATTGTTTTTCGGTTTGACAAGGGCCACATCAAGCAATTCTTCCAATTCTGTAGCTTAAAATTTTCTTGGTCCGCCTTCATGACAAAATATCGCCCGAATTCGGCAGTTATTCCAGAAAAGATAAAAAAAATGTACAAAATCGTTTTTAAAGAACGTAAAGTAAAGTTGCGTGAGATAGCTGACATGAAATCTGAAATCAAAAGACAGTGTAGTGTGTACACTATTTTGCATGCACATTTGTCCATGAAAAAGCTCTGTTTAAAGTCGATAATTCAGAGCGCTGTTTAACCGTAATAAACAGGATTTTTTGCATCGGTATGTGAGAATGGATGGAGCATGGAATAGTTTTACTAAAATTAGGAGTGCCTGATAAATCAAATACCAAGTAAATATTTCGATAATTCACATATATTAATAACAGTGATAATATGTTTTTGAATAGTGATTGAACTTAGCGATACTTGTATAAGCTCCATCCCAAATAATAATTTCATATTGAAGTCGAGAATTTATAATTCAACTGAATATCCAATAGAAAAACTAAATATTTATATTCTGCCACACTTTCAATTTTAACGCATAAATTATCACAGTTTAGTGGTGGTAATGGTATTTAAAGTGGCACATTGGGAGTCGCCTGTCAAGCCAAACATTTCACGCATATGAAACCACTTTCGCATAACGTTCAAATCTTCAGATATTTGCTCTTAAAAATTATCAAAACACGAAAAATTATTTATAGTAATATCCTTATTAATTATAAGGAAAGCTGTCCGCTGTTCGAATGAACATGTCCAACGCTCTGTTGGTGCAGTTTAGGCACAATAAATCAAAGTTTTGGCGTCGGCTAATTACTGTTACTCCTGTACGCCGGCTAAACTTGGATATACCATTAAATCCCAGTAAAGGCTATTTCTTCGGCAGGGAAAATGATGGCGACTGTTTACTGGGACAGTCATGGAGTTATCTTAATCGATCATCTTCAAAACGGGAAAACTATTACAGGAGCATACTATGCATCATTACTTGACAAGCTGAAGCCAGAAATTGTGGAAAACGGCACATTTGCAAAAAAAAACCTACTTAACCTTTTCCCCCCGCCATCACCTTCGTAAACAACTATTTTTCAGAGAAATACACCGAGTACTATTTGGAGTACCGGTTGGAGGGACGGAAACATCGTTGGGAGAAGTGTATAGACTTACAATGAGACTATGTAAAGAAATAAAAATAAATTTGAATGTCTCGTATCTTTGTTAGGACGAAAACTTTTCAGACGAGGGTTGTCTCCTCGTAAATATTTTCATATCTTTTCTGTCAAAATTGCATTTCTTTATTAGTTTGGTGTAAATATTTACGAAACAAAGTTGATCGTGAACTTTTGTTTGACAATATTTTTTATGGGGACTAATAATTCCCCATTTAACTTTGTTTCCAAAATATTTGCACTAAACTAATTTCATCAGTAAACCCAAAAAATACAATTTTGACAAAAATGATATGAAAATATTTTCCCAATTCCCTATTCCCAGAATAGTGCAACTGTTTCTGAAAAACTACTGAACAATTTTAATAAATTGCTCAAATGAAAGGGTAAGGCCCTTTGTTTGTTAAATTGACAATCAATAAATGGTTCGCTGAGACGTTTTATTCATATTTAAATATTTTTAAGAATTTTATCAAATTTCTTAGAGAAAATTAATCGAAAATCTGCTAACCGCGAATAATAAAATCAATTCAATTCATTCAGAAAGAAAATGTGTTAAACAAATTTCCATTCCTTCGCAAACCGAATATAAAACCGCAGAACTGATGTTTTTCTTGAAATTGCAAAACAAAAACATGCGTTTCGATTTTTCCAATTTCCCACTTGTTTGCGGTTAGGATGTTTCTTGATAAGATGTATGCATCGGAAAGCTAAATAAAATTAACCCACAAATCCATTAAAAAACGATAAAAGTTATTTTGGGGGTATTTACACGTCGTTGTAACACATAACTTTTCCACATCGTCTTAAACATGGCTTTGTGGTACGAACATGTATTACATACACCATACCGTGCATGAATGAATTTGTATTTGTTTAAATCGATTTCATACATAATTGAAAATTTATTGTTAGTATCTACATTATGCCTGCGGGAAATTACAGATTTTTTCTCGTTATATTTTCATTTATTTCCATTGATTTTGAAATGTTTTGTTTCCAGTATCTTTAATTTTTTACGGACAGGAAAGTCTGCCTACAGAAAAGATTGGCTGGTTGCTTTTCTTGAGAAAAATCCAAAATAATTTACATCTGCTCTGTATAAAAATGTTTTTTTTTTAACATTACATTTTTTTGGTGAGCCAGCAAAAACCAAGTACTTACATACAGTACAAATTTTTGTATGTAGATTTTTCTCAAGCTGAAAACAATTCAATTATTCTTTTTTATGGTCCTAAGCAAAAACTCGACGATCTCTTTTCGTGTAGGACAAGCACGAATATTGTATAACTGCTAAATGCTTAAATAAATAAAAATGGGAAGATTTGCACTTGAGTCGAGCCTCTAAAACATTTGGCTGAAAACGGAAATATAAATAATTTGCGATTCAATGTCAATACGGATTATGTGGGTGAAAATTATTTTTCCAAGAACCGCACAATTTAAGTACCACAAATAAAATCATAAATTTAATTATTGCCCAAAAAAAAAATATTGATAACATTTCCAAGTTAATTAAATGTTATCTATTTATATCAATCGACACGAAAAGCGGTTGTAATAATTTTAAATATATTTAGTTTTCCCCTTATCAGAATGAATGACGCGGACCCCCGCTATATATACACGTGAAGAGGTCTACTTTGAATTACGTAGCTTGTGACGTCTAGAACTGTGCAGTCGGCATAAGTCAAGTTGTACCTGTATTGTATATATTTTGTACTAGATACTAAATTATTTTAATTACAATCTACCACACAATTATATGCAAAGCGCAAAATGTACATATTCACATCGCACCATAAAGGTTATACGATTTTCCGGATGTCTTCCAAATTGTGTTTTAGTTTGATTGGATTGGGACGCAACATCAAAACAAAACCATATACGTATATAAATTTGTATCGTGTGTTCCTATAATTTTGAAAATAGGACGACACGTATTTTGGTGTTATCAATTAGGAAAAGTGATTGATATGTTTATCTATATAAAGTTTGATATATTGAAAATTCTGTTTATGAGTGTAGAGGTGGTAAATTATTTTCGATAAGGATTGACAATCGTGATAAAATATGGAAAATAGTGTCACTATAAATTGGTAAACGTTCTGGAACAGACAAGATGATAATACATTCGTTATTAGAGGGTAATGAGCAATTTGTTATAGGAAGCTCTACATATTCTAATTAGCTTTTCGTATTGAAATGTTAAACTATACTCGTATGTTGTTTAATTCGCTGATCCCAATGGAAATCTATTTATCAAAATTTGGTTGAAGAGAACGTAGACAAAAAATTATAATTTCTTGTAACGCCCCAGAATTGTTTTCAGACAACTTTTTTATAGAACACTTATGCTCCCTTATGGTTATAATCGTGGAGGATGCCTTTATGATTGTGAAACTCATACTAAAAATAACATCACAAGGTATACTGATATCTTCGAATATTAGTTTCATTTTAATGCGAGATGAATGCAAAAATTTGTTGCAGTTACTATAGTGTTTTGATTCAAAAGTTGGCTTGTAGAGATGTTCTGGGGGCCTCGCCCTCACCAACATCATCTACGTAGTGAACGGAATCTAATGTACTGATTTTTAACTTGTCTTACGACATTTTTACGTTTACGGTTATATCGTCCGTCCCAGAAATGTTCACGAGTCCTCGTTCACATATTCGAATAGGTTACATACATTTAATTGAATTTTAACATGTCTTTCAAAATTTAACACTTAATTGTTTCTCATTTTGAAATTTTGGCATTTTCTCAAAATGGATTCGCAATTCTAGAAATGTGCACAGAACCTCTGACGTTGAGGTGGTGTGACACTCAAATAGAAATTGTTCCCTTGTCGCGGAAGGCTCGTAAAGTAGATTTTTAGTCATGTTTCTTTTTCGCTAAAATGCCACGGAAGCCCAATGAAATTTGGTGGAAATTGGCGTTCCTTTCCGATTTTTAAAAATATGTTAAAAGTCATTCGCTTGCAAAAAATCAATTCAAACGAACTCTAAATTAAATTTGCGAGTCACTTAATTTTCCTAAATATCAGCTCCAGTTTAAGAAAATGTGGAACATATACACACGGCACAACACATGGAACAATCATTTTGACAGATATCCAGAATAACCGGAAGTTGCTATTGGTTCTTTTTCACAATAGCTGTAGAGAACAAAAATGGGGTCGACTATGTTGATGACAACATACACTGGCGTCCATTTTTCGAATAATTGCAACTCGCAAGTTAAGCCCTCCTTATACCACTTTTGAAGGGGTTAATTAGTGATTCCAAAAATATGGTCTCGAGTGCGAGATCGTGCTCTATTTAGGACCGCAAATAATTTAAAAACAAATAATTTATTTTCCATATCTGAAACAAATAAAAATCAATTAATATTATTGAGGTTATTAAATTTCATTAATTATCAAAATTATTGTAAATTAAATGGACGCTCCTGGTGACCGAGATACCACCTCATATTCTACAGCTGCCTCGCATTTCGAGGTAATTTACGATTACTTTATTGTACATTTCGAGGGTATCTCGTTTTTAACTTAGCTGATGTTCGGTTTTAGGTGCTCCTACGTTTTTTGCGTAGACTAAGACTTAGCGTAATCGCACACGGCGTAATCCCAATTGATATCCCTAAAGGTGAAATAATGCGACCTTATGACTACAAACAAAACACCCAGTGGTGCTCTCTGCTGATGATTTGATCATTACAGTCCAACATTCCTCGTCTTATTCGTAATTCGACGCCATCTAACCAAATGCAATTCGGATACAGTTACTTCTTAAACATCATGGATTGGTGACTCGTGAATGACATAACATTTCCCATCTCATATCGAGTATTTTGATTTCGAATAAGGTTTTCTTTTTCATAAACCAAAATGACTGGCAATCTAACATTTGCTGCCAACAAAGCCAACTCCAATTAGAAACTTATTATATTTGGTTGGGATTTGGCGTCTCTATCGTGAATCGCAGAGCTACATGTGGCACAAGTAATCCCGAGTTTGGTAATCCCTGATACAACAGGAACATCTCAACATCTCTAGAACCACTAGAAAAATGTTTCAAAATTCTGTTCAAAATATTAGGGATCGTATTGTAATTTCATTTTGTAACTTTCACTCAAAATTTTTCTATTTAAAATAGTTTCAACCATTCTCTGTTTATTAGAAATGTTACGAATTTCGGCCATTCAATACTGAGTTATAATGGATTTTGCAATTAAAACACTCAACATTTATCAACACTTTCAGCTTCTTTAAAAAATTCATTATTTTACTTTTTGGCACTTTGTATTACTTTATCACTGTTTACTTTTACTGCACCCTGTTCACATTTTACTGCTCAACTATAGTTGATTTTTAAATTATTAGCTGATCAAACCCGGAAAGACCATAATCGTATAACCGTCGCCGTACTAGATTGATCCGGTTCAATTAATAACCGAGTAAAATTACGCCAAAAACCATATTCCACAGTGCCCGTTAATAACCAACAATCTTAAGGTTTATCTATTCATCTCAGGGGTTGTGGTAGTTTGAGAAGCATAAATAGTTTACGCACTACAATATTCGACATCACAGATAAAAATACACAAATTTTTGAGGAAATTTTTACTGTCCAACATAAATTCTAGGGTCGCAGTCTAGTGTAAGATGATAAATAACGCAGACAATTGAATTACCGAAACCGGTTTCCGTAAAGAAATCGTAAGTGATTTTTAGTATCTTAGGTTAGAAACCTGTTAAAGGACTGGATTGATCCTCAATTTTTAATGAAGCTTACAATTCATTTGAAGTCCGTCCTATTTAGATTCGTCGGGTTATTTAGTAGAGAGCCGCCCCCGAATTTGAATCTATTTAGCTCTAGATGGAGACAGTTCTAATGCAACTAGAGTACAGTTTAATCTGCCTCTTCATACTGACTCTCACAACAATCTATTGATATAACTCCGTTGCATTCAGCTGTCTGATTTTTTAAAATCTTTTTTGGGTCAGAGAGTAAACACTTGCGTAATAATATTTAATGTTCTATTAGACCATCTCATGGCTTCGTCTTGAAACATTAGTTTACACCTAGCGCGAGGGTATTTCAACATTTAGTCTACTTAGTGAGATAAGGCAATTTATGGCGATCATGACGAGCGAGTTATTCTCCCTTTGTGTTCTCCTTATAGAAGCAATGAACTTCACTGATCACCTAGAGCGTATATTCCAGACTAATGAGGCACATGAGAGCCAAGAAATGGAAGAAGATCATTAAATCAACCTGAGCTCTCTTGTCGAGTAAAATCCAAAAAAAGTGCTGGGGCTCTGACCTGACAAGAAAAATTCTTAAACAGCTTCCGGTTGCGCAGAATCATGTATATGTACTAATGGTATGGTAGTTAGTGAAATTGATCTTGATACCCAAGCTAGGTAAACCACTCGACGATATAACGTCTCATAGGCCAATATAAGCACTACCAATTATGTCAAAACTATATTAGAACTCATCCCTATATACCAATATAGATTAGATCAAGTTCATAGGATTACAGATATCATAGAGGAAACTTAGAAACTTTTACCACATCTGTCACCGTCGAGAATAATATATTACAGAAAGACATTTTCATGTTAAATCGGAACCTACTCAGAAATTAGAGAGGTCAAAGCAGGAATGATACCTCATATTTACAAGTAATATCTTACTATCCCAGAATACAACAATGGGTACATTTCCGAATAGTTAACGTAAGAACGTAACTATTGCGTATCATATTGACCGAACAAAACTCGTACAAATTTCCCTAACATCCGGGTTACTTTCGTTGAAAACATGAGCTTTACTAAACACATTGAATTGTGCGTCGTTTAAGTTAACTCCATGCTAGGTTTTATCAAACGTTGAACGGGAGATATTTTTGATTTGGGGACAATTAAGATCTTGTATAGTACTTTCGTTCGATCTTAAGTGGAATATGCTGTACGAGTACATGGTGTCCGTTATGTGAAGGACATTTCCAGAGTATAAAGAAAATTCAAAAGGAGTCGTAAAAATACAGCGACTATCACCATATTTAACTGGATAAAACCTACAATTTGGCAACGCTAGAAAGTAGGAGCAAATTGGTTTTTCTTCCCTGCCTACATTTTGAGCACGAGCTCAGCTTGTGCGATCTTACAGTAAAGGAGTGTGATTGGCCAAGATTACAGTGGCGCACAAACCTCAACATTTAGGATTCCTGGTCAACCACCACCTCAGTTTTATCAGATTCTAACCTTTATCTGGGTCGTCGTGGACTCCCCCTTGTAAGTCCATTGTTCTGGACATCTTCGAGTCCACGGGTGTTTGAGCTTCCTTGTTCGTCTCCACCACTCCAACCTCCATTCGGGCACCAGACCAAACTTTAGCTAGGTTTCATATTAGTTACCTTTTTATTAAGGAGAACGACATTTAGTCGTCAGAGGCTGTTTCATATGATCCGCACACTCTTCCCTCATTACCGATAGGTTGAGGCTTTAAAATTGTTTTCCACCTTCCTTTCCATTAGCTGCTTTTTGAGCACTTCATTAAAATGTCTGTGATTACAGTTTCCTGTAACTTAATTCTTTTCGCTCTCTTAAGCAATTCTCCCTGAGATGAGATGGTTTTGTTGTTGTTTGGTTCCATTGTGCATGTATCACAAGTAACAGAGAAGATATGTCTATCTGTACAAATCTATTCGCAGTATACACATAAGGCTAATTTATCCGGATGGCACCATTGATCAGTTTTCTAACACACCGTTATAGACTGGATTAGTTTTAATACCTGTGATTGAAACCTTAAATCACCTAGCGCATCGTAATTCAGCAAATATGTGTGATTAAAAAAAGGTACAAGATGGGAAGTGACATAAGATCCACCACTAGGTACTCTCACCTCTAGGCCTCTTGATCTAGTTTATTTTTAAAATATAATAATTTTAAGAAGACTCAAGTTGTTGTAAATCTCCAGAAGAGATATTCAAAAATTACGACCTATATGGAAACTGTAATTCTGTGATTCGAGATCTACAATATACAAAACTATTTCAAACGGTTCCACCAAGATCAATTCCCGCACGATTGGTAGAAATATTTTTTCTCAAATTACACATTGTTTTCAAAAATTTGTTTGGAAGCGTCCTGAACCTTAAGATTGGCTCAATAATTAGTGAGAATGAGCTCAATGTAATGATAGAAGTGGAACAAATTTATTGATAAATTTTATTTTTTTATTCTATGGTGATCACTCACATCTTTATATTGCTAATTGTATCGTTTGTAATAAGTAAATTCAGAAATTTTGTCTAAAAATTCGTTTATCAGCATTCCGGGTTGGTTAAATTTTATCAAGAATTACCGACTTAACAAACAATTTAGAGATAACAAATTATTCTTATTAGCTGCTAGTCGTTTGAATGAATCTGTCAAGTTTATGTCGGTTTAAATATTTTATTCTAATAGGAATTCTTGCGATACAGAAGTTCCTTGATGATATGCGGATCGGCTCCATGGAGATACTCGGACTCGGACCAAGAAATAATCAAACGTTGCCAAATGTGTTATTTATGGAAGAATCATTACAATACTGGTAAAACTGGGTTTTTCTGAAAACTGAGTTTTCTGCATATAGTTTTAAATCAATGAATTTACGCAATTCTTGATTCGTCCAACAAAGAGAGCGTGGACTTAGCCAGTTTAACGAGAAATCCAAGATACATACCTATGTAAGTTTATCTTGGTCAACAAGATTGCAACAAAACACTTCCAGTCAAATATTTCAATTACGACTATTCCAATTTAGTACACACCTCTGAATTTTTCAATTCCAAACCCGATTGAATGTTTTATTAAATTTCTTCTCGTTCGAAAACAGTCGAATTGTCTCTTACTAGACTGTGCAAGTACCGTGCCGCTTGGTCAATTCGATTTTAATATCGAATGGCTTACAAAATATTTGTTTAAAGGAACCATTAACTTTATTTACTAGATTTATTCCCAGTTCGAATTCATTATAATATTTGCTTCGCCGATGATAAACACTACATCTGTAACGTCCAAGCTCAATCTATGGGAATGGCTTGAAATTGTTGAGAGTTTTTAAAAGAGGTCATATGTGAATTTTTATGCACTGGCACTCTAGCATGCGACTCCATGACCTCGGTTAAATTTATTCAAAAATTGTTTTCTTCCAAATCTAATTTAATTAACAAAAATATTTTTCATTTTTTATTAATTTACAGGGAACGTTTTGGTTGACATGCGAACATGTTTTGCGCGCCCTTAAAAAAGGTCGGGAAACATTACTCACATTGTTGGAAGCATTTGTCTATGACCCTTTGGTGGATTGGGCCGTCGGTGAAGATTGTGCAGGTGATTTGGCTGTTGCAGCCTACGGTGGTGAAGCACTAGGCGGTGAGCTACGCCAAGCGCGTAAACAACTGGAAAGCGAGTTGACACGAGATACGTTGGCGATACGATTCACTGAAATAAAACCAGACTGGTTACATAATCGGTAAGTTGAAGAATGTTCATTAAAAAATATAAATTTCACCGATTTCATGGCTCAATTATTATAGGGACGAGTTATCAAAACAACTAATCTTGATGCAGGATAATTTAAACGAACTAAAAGAATATCGCTTAAATTTACAAAAATCTGAAACACAGCTCGACTCACTAACGAAACAAATGTCATTAATACGTGAGGCGGAATCGTTAAATTCAGCAATTGAAAGTCATCAACTGAACACGGTATCGCAACGCTATAATACGTATAAAATGGCACGAATTGATTATGAAAATTCCCGAATGTTGCTCCAAAAATCATTCTGCGACGAGTTTACCATACAGATTGAAAACTATCGAAACGCACTCGAAAATTTCCATCGAAATAAAATCGAAGAATTTACATTCGATTCGAGTATTATTAACTCAGCTTCAGAATTCGAAATGATTAAAGAATTTTTGGAAACGTCAGCCCAGGGACAAATGTATACCGTCGGCGATCAACTTCGAAAAGAATTGAATTCATCGTTTAGACAGCAAACGAATGTAATAAATCAAGTATTCGATACACTAGCCCAGTATGTTGAAGTGATGCGATATTGTCCGCAAAGTTATCATAATAACCATCGATTGTCGCGGTACGCAAAATGGACGAAATCAATTCTCGAGCAGAATACGGTTCAAGTATGCCACGACATCGAGAAGAAGTGCCACAATTTTAAAGTAAAATCGGCAAATAAATCGAGAACTCGTCATCATGTTGCACAATTTTCGGCAAATCTACAAAAACTGTTGACCGAAACGGAGACGAAATTTCAGAAAACAAACAGTCGCGTCACTACCGAATATGCTTTCAATCAGAATATCGCAATGACCCAGGTAACTTACGACAAAGCGTATTTGGATTCGAAGCATTCTATAAAGCTATTTTTCGAACAAGATGCAAACGCCAAACGAGTATTTGACTCGATTATAATTACGGCCGTATGCGACATAAATAAACGATTTTTAATGATCGAGAATGCATCGTCTAGTTCAGGCGATAATCTCGTCGATTTGACTTCTAACGGAAAATGGTTTTTAGATGAGTTGTATCTAT
The DNA here is from genome assembly GCA_963691935.1 of Nephrotoma guestfalica. Taxonomy (NCBI): domain Eukaryota; kingdom Metazoa; phylum Arthropoda; class Insecta; order Diptera; family Tipulidae; genus Nephrotoma; species Nephrotoma guestfalica. The sequence continues at coordinate 308,399,571 of OY829913.1, read as the reverse complement.
TATCATCACTGCTAAATGAATTGTGCCTTCTGATACAAGATGATAGGTCAAGTCGACGATTCACACTGGCGACAAATGTAGTGACGCAAGCGAATCAGGCGTACTCATATTTGCGTACCATGAATTATAAATTTTTAGAATTTGTGCTGCCCGATGCGGTCCAAGGGATTATGACTGAAGATCAAACGGTCCTCGACATGATATCGACCGTGTCCAGTTTGCAGACTGGTTTGTTACCAGTCAGAGATTTGATTAATCATCTTAAGGTATTATTGCGCAATACGATTACAAATCAGCATGTACCAAATGAGACCAGAAATGACTTAATGAATCTGGTGGAAGAACTAAAAAGTAAAATGACAGGACTTAAGCAGCTGTATGAACAAGATGAGAATCCCAAAAATAAAGGAAAGCACATTTTCTTAAACTTCTTACGAATATTCGATGAGCTAGAAGTAGAGCATCATAAACTAATGATTGCGTTCGACGCTATCGAATATACTGTAGAGTGGTTTAAGTTGGATCAAGTGAAGGACTCGCGGGAGTTGTGTGCTCTCGTCTTCAACAAAAACACACGGTGCATTCTCGAAAGCATTTTCGCTGTGAAGCGGCTAGAAGTTATGATCGAATTCTTTACACTTTGTCTCGAAATGACCTCGTCCTTTAAGGATTCAAACACATCAGCCGTAATTTGCGACGACGAACGATTCAGTCGACCATTAAAAAAATTCATCGCTGAATATGTTCTTCGATTTCTTCTAGGCGTTGGTCCATTTGCCATGTCGATCACACTCGGCTGTTTGCTCGAACAAAACGGCATGGATATACAGTCTGAAATCAATCTAAATGATTTTGGGGCCCAGACCAAAATTGTGCTCGATGAATTGTGCCGGAAGTCTATCGATACATCAATTAAAACGGGAACCGTGACCACAATGTCTGTAAACCACGTTAGTAATCTATGCAATCAGCTCGAGTTCACATGGAAAAAGAAGGAAGTTTTGCAGCATTTTCAGGAATCGCTTAAGTTTCAGTTAGCAAATATTCACCGTATACAGATTTCATTAACGTTACATCAATGGATGCATGAGGAAACGATTGGCGGACAGTCGGGGACACAAACTAATCGAATTAATTTAATTTCTAAGTTGAAGTCGTCGCTAAACACATTGTCCGCATGGAAATCAACTATCAACAAAATGGGTGAAGAACTATCCGGTGTTGTTATAACCGCATTGCAACGGTTGAAGTGGGCGGTCGGTGCAAATCCAACGCTTACCGATATCCTAATCGGATTTGAAGAAGAATCACGTTTAAAGCGAGAACAACTTGAAAATCATTCTGCTTCATCGATACGCATCATAAACATGATTCAGGCGATTGTAAGTTATGAGATGCTACGGCTTGATACGGCCGAGAATTTCGAGTTTGATAAAAAATATTTGACTGAAGTGAAGCAATTCGAACAGAATTTGATACGTTTGCAGTCATGCCAGAATATGGTGAATCCAATCGAAGAGGCGATCGTTGAATTACTAGACCCTGAAGGCCCGATCGATAAAGATTGGATCAGAAATGTTAAGTCGCTACTAGGCGATATTGCAGATCAGACAGAGGAGGAGAATAATTTATATGAGCGCAAGATTAACGAGTCACAGGACAATCTTCAGAAGTGTGGGCATAAATTAAGGCAGTTGTCTAGTACTCATCACCAATTGGGCTCCGACGTGGTTGGTTTGTTGAAGGCAACGATTCGAAATGAGCACGAGAATTATTTTATGACGAAGGAATATTTACAACGACACAAACAGTTTACTGATACGCTTTCGGATATTCAAGGAACGATTTTAAGTAAAGATTTTACGGAACAGAATGTGGAACAGATTTATAAGCAGGCGATATACTTACTTGAGAACGTGACTAACGTGTACGATGATCTATTTTTGTTTGATAACGAGTTCAAGGAAAATTTTGAGATTACATGTTCAGTCCTCGAACATGACAAGAAAGGCGGGAGTGGAAATCAATATCAAGCGAGTGGTAGTAGCACACATCAGAATGAAAAGAAAACTAAAGGACAAACGGAGCAGAAACGTAACGCATATGCGGTTTCCGTATGGCGCCGTATTCGTATGAAACTCGAGGGTCGAGATCCAGATCCAACTCGTCGCTGTACCATCCAAGAGCAAGTGAATTGGATGATACGGGAAGCGATGAATAAAGAAAATTTAGCTGTACTCTACGAAGGATGGACACCATGGATATGAACAATGCGATTGTATGCGCCTTTATTCGCCATTTTCATGTTAAATATTTTTATTTAACGGAAAATATTTTTAAAAAAAAATTTAAGTCATAAAACAAGGAAATCTTAGAGTTTGTAAATCGCCGCTGAATGTCACGGTAAATTTCGAACCGTGAAGTTGTGTTATGTTTTTAGTGCAGCTAAAATTTACAACAATAAAAATTTACATAAAATTCACCAACGTTACCGGATAGATAAATGGAAATGTAACGAGCCTATCTCTCTACCTCGCTATGTCTTACTGTTTTACGTTTAGCGCCCTCTTCTCTTACCATTTATTAGTTCTAGTTTTACCTCATCTTAATTTCTACATAACTTGTTACAGCCTCCTTTGACGGATTTGTAATAAAGCAATGCTTAGCTTTAGACCGCTCCGTAGTTATCCGATCTCAAAATTGATTTAATAGCAGCGTGGAGAGATTGCGTGCATCATCCAAGAATGCCCGGTTTAATATAATAACTCTTAGAAAACGTCAACAAATTTTTGCTCATTTAATTTTGGTGTAGAATTTATGAGGATCAACTTGAAAATACTCCTCAATCAAGAGAATTTATACCAAACGGAATATGCAAAATAAAATTAAATTTATCATAATGTCCTTCATTTAGCGCTTAATTTTATCAATCTTATAATTATTATTATTTTTATTATTGTTTAAAACAAAAAATATGGAAAATACATTTTACTTTAACATAAAGGTAGTTTGATGGATTAACGTAGACTAAATTATAGTTATCAAACTCTTTTCAGTCATTTCGGCTTCGGTACTATTCTATATGTATCCATCTATTCGAATCTGTTTCATTATTATTTTTTAAAATTAATTATGTATTTAACAGTATACCTCTTGTCATTAATTTTCAAATTTTCTTTATCAATTATCATTTATAAAAATATTTAATGAAATTAACAAAAAAAATATAAATTTCAATGTAATCCAACTATCAAAAATGTCTTTCATTCATTCGCTGAATTTTTGAGAAGTGTAATTGTTAAAAAACCGCACTTGCAAGCGAGATTAGGTAAGTAATAATAATCTAGTAATCTTTGATAGTTTTCTATAAACTAAGGTAAGTATTTAAGGAGTTAAAGTGGATGATACTGAAAAAGCCTTGCAAAATTTTACCATATTCCACAAATATTTTATAACTGTACTCGTTCATATGAGAATTTCTAATCGGGTTTTGAAGTTAACGAATATTATTTAAGTCAGCTACTACTGAGCTCCGCCTTTTTAGCACCCCATCTAAAGGTTTTGACAAAAATGATGATTGAATTCGTTTGATCAGAGGATTGGTCACTAGTTTTTATCGTTTGGCTACTTACGATTAAACGGTAAATAAATAATGAAAAATTAAAAAAAAATAATCCCCGGGTAGCACCTCATTGAATGAAAATCATACCGTTTTTGTGAAATATCGTTAGGTCAGGATTGGTCAACACATTTTGGCGTTTGGTCACCAAACCAATTAGATAAAAATATATCTGTTTTCAAAGAATTGTATCTAAAGTGGAAGAAATAAGATAAAATCAATTAAATTTTTTGGTTCTTCATAACACGTTGAGGATTGGTCACTAGTTGATTTCGTTCGGTCATCCCTACTTAATGATTTATTGCGAAAATTCGTTAAAACTCATCATTTCAATATGATTCGAAGTGGACGAGGCTGGAAACTTGACCAATACTAATAATTTTATAAACCCATTGTTTGGTCGATTGTCATTGAGGATTGGTCACTAGTTATCAATCGATTCCGATCGTTGGATTTATAAAATTATTAGTATTGGTCATGTTTTCAGACCCGAAGACTTCGAATCATACGGAAATGATAAGTTTTAACGACTTTTCGCAATAAATCGTTTGCAATAAAAAATGACCCATTGGTGACCAAACGTTAAAACCAATCCTGACCTAACGATTTCCTAAGGAAATTTGATACAAACGGTATGATCTTCTTTCAATGAGGTGCTTCATTTCCAAATTGCTATTCAGAAGATAAATTTTGGTTGACTTTTACAGCCAATAACGAGCAATACTATACATATTGTTAAGTAGAACTGACTATGCCTCTTAAGTCTTAATGATTGTGGCCAAACCTGTCGGATTCATTGCAAGAAAGGAGTTATGCACAGTGAATAATTCGAGAAAGCATCACTGAGTGTATTTTAATCTCTAAAAACGAGAACAATAATTGATAGGAAGTAAGATGATTAAGTCAAAACGAAAACAAATTAAACATCTATTAACATATCCAACATATGTTGTGGGCCCAAAAAAATAATCAATTATTTTTAGCCGATGAATATTGGGTGCAATCCTCCGAATGTGACCATAGCAAGTCAGGAAGATTGAAGTCCCGTAGTACGAGAAGTCCATCTTGGATGTTCATATTATCGGACAAAAAGTCAACAGCACCAACGAGTAGCTGGTAGGCTTTAATCGGACTAGTCGCAGGTAGTAGGCAGATAGGATGAAAATGTTTTTTCCCGTGTCTTTTTTATTGACAATTTTCACACATAGCAGCTCGATGTTTTTAGTTCTAGCAATGAAAAATTTAGAACGAACTGCAATAAGAACTCCTCGTCAGTTTCCACCCAAAACGCAGTGTGCACATTATCATCTCTACGAAAAACATTAAAATCCGCTAAGAAGTACTCATTGCTATAAAAGTCGCCATTTAAATTACTTTCCGTTAAAACAAAAACATCAAAGTGAAGTGTTTGCGATTTTAGAAATACCTCACTAGATTTAGTGCGGAGTCCTCTCACATTTGGGCTATAAAGGGACAAGGTGTTTATTTTTATTTTTTTGTTACGCTTGTCCGCTCGTTAAACTCTTGTAGAAAGGTAGAGTTAGGCCACGAGTTCGGAGACATGAGTAATACGACCATGGATTCAGCAACCATGATTTTGAAAGATGCTTAACTTAATTGCCATTAAAATGTAACAGGTTTCTGCATTTAATAAAATTCAGATTAATTATCAATTTAAGGTTGAGGTAATGCGAACAACATCCTTTTTTGTTGTAGTATTCTATTCAGGAGCCTTGAAAAACCAAAAATGTGTTTTGGAATGTGTGTCGCTTTAACGAAGAAAGGCTGATGTAAGTTCAAATTAACGTCGTGTATAACATTGCGGTAATTTTCGTGATGGTGACATTGTGCTACTCTTTTGTAGTGATGAAGATTCAAAAGCAGGTTCATGAGGTTGTTGTGTCGTTGGATCACTATTATAAGGCGATTAGACATGATCGATATTTTGAATGTGGCGTAGTTCTTGAATTACTAGCAATACTTTCATCGGCCTTATCAATCGGAGTAGAAATTGTGTTTGAATTGTAACTAATGATTAGTGAAAAAATATTTCTGTGTAAGTATCGTAAAAAATTGAATACAATTTTTAGTTGCAATATAAGAGTCGTTTTATATATTGGTTAGCAGATACGGCCAACCTGAATTTGAAGAACAGGTACAGAAACATCGCAACCTCTATAAATTAATTATTTTCGAAAGGTTTAGATAAGATATTTAAATCTTAAGTTACGAACACCGAAAATCACTAATTTTAATTCAGAAACTGAAAAAAAAATTAACACAAAATTTTTGATTTACGCAACAATTTAAGTAAAATAAAAACAAATTATTTTAATTTTCCGCAAAATGCATTTCGAGTCTTCAACTATAAATGAAAACTACTAAACATAGTGTGTAAGGGTGATTACGATTGTGCATTAGCAAACGTAAAATCGAACAAATGAAAATTAAACGTTGGCCATACTACAAAAGAGGCAAAATATTCATTGCAGGACGTATATCTTTGATAAATAGCAATCAAGCCTGATGATAAAAAGTATGCCTTTCGAATTGCTTCGAATGCCTTTCGAATTGAATTAGAGGCCGGCAAGTGAAATATATATAGTTGTATTGAAATAAGCAAACCAAGTATTGTTATATTTAAAAGATTAGAACACATCCAAAATGTGTGTCACCGTTTAAATCATCCCTTCGTTTAACGCTAGTGATTCGCAATTTTCTAGACTGATGTTTGTGAAGGACCCGAAAATTTTGCCCTTTGATGCTCAAAGTTATTCATTTTCTGGAAAGAGCTGTCGAATACAATAATGATTGGACAAACAATTTTTAACGCAGCGTATGCGGATCTACGTTAGTAAAAAAGAATTTTCCGCATAGTTTCCTAAATTCCTTTGTCGAAGGAATTTAGTTATATGCTTTGACAAAAATATTGCGTCCGGGTCTATGTGGTAAAACATTCGTTTTACCTTAAAGGAGATGATAAAAAGAACTTACGCTTAGGCTAAACTATATCGAAGTTTAAAAGGTAAAAACAGTTTGATACAAAATATTTTAATTATCAATTCCTTAACGAAATATCAGTATATTTTAAACGTGCTTCATGATTCTAGCTAGAGCAATTTGCATTATAGCACATCACCTGTGTATCGTGCATTCTGAACTCCAACGAATGATTTGAGCTGTTGCGCATCTTGTGCAAGTCTCATTCAAGACCGATCAAATCAAGACAAACCATTCATTGTTATCTTTGCAGACATCAAGTTACACTCTAGCATTAAAAGCTTCAATCAATAACAAAGTCACCCACACTGTTGACTGGACTAAGATGAATCTCTTAAGCTCAGAGAGCGTTTTAAAGACACTCTTCTCTAACTTTCGGACATATAGAGGTTCAAATTGCATACCGAACAAAACTTTACCACCACGATTCACTGAATTACCTACCGGCTATACTTGATTACTTCGCACTACGAATGATAGAAAGGCAGATTAGAAGCCCACATTACAAAGGGTATGATAAACAGAGTTTTAAACGCACAAACCCGATAGCAAGATCAAAACATCAGTCTGTATGATATCGCATATTATAGTAAGGCGATAACCATGTCCATGTGATTAGTACTTTCACATACAGGGTGGGCCATCTAACTTTTTTTTAACTAGCGTTTATTTTGAGTATGGTAAGGGTTATGTCACTTCTGATTTGACTTAAACTTAGTTTTATCCTTCCGCTGAACGAAAATGGTTGTGTATTCGCTTGAACTACGCTGGGAAATATTGAAACATAACTTCGAAAATCATGGTAATGTTGCAGAATGTGTGCGAAAATTGCGTGCGGTTTTCGGAAGAAACGAAGCGCCGGGAGCTCCATAAGTGCGTTATTTTGAGAATAAAGTTAAAGGAACAGGCTTGCTAATAAATAAACCAAGCGTACACCCGAAAATGTTGATGCTGTAGCCGAGAATGTGCGTGAGTCGCCGGGAACGTCAACTCGTCATCGTGCTCAAGAATTGAACATTTCACGCACAACATTGCGATGCGATGAATTCTGCATAAAGACCTTGGTATGACACCGTATAAAGTTTAATAGGTTCTGGAATTGAAGCAAAGAGGCCACCCATTGCGTTTTCGGTTCGTTGAGTGGGTTTGCGATCGACTTGAAGAAGATGCCGATTTTGGCAAAAAAATCATCTTTTCGGATGAGGCGCATTTCCATCTTGGCGGCTATATAAACAAGCAGAATTGTCGCATTTGGGGCACGGAGAACCCGCACGTGATCGTAGAGAAGCCGATGCGTCCTCAACGAGTGACTGTTTGGTGCGGATTTTGGTCCGATGGCATCATTGGGCCATTTTTCTTTGAAAATGAGCAAGGAGCCGCCGTTACTGTCACTGGTGAGCGCTGCCGCGCCATGATAAACGATTTTTTGTTCCCGGCACTTGACGAGGAGGACATAGGCAACATTTGATTTCAACAAGGCGGCGCTCCGTGGCACACAGCACACGTTTCAATTGACTTTTTGCGCACTGTCTTCGAAGATCAAATTATCAGCCAAATTGCTGATGTGACTTGGCCGCATTGGAGATGTGATTTGACGCCGTTGGACTATTATCTTTGGGGTGCCGTCAAAGATAAGTGGTACACCGATAAACCAGCAACGATTGACGCTCTCAAGAACAATATTCGCATTGCCATTGAAGACATAATGCCGCATACCATCGAAAATGTGCTCAATAATTGGACCGACCGTATGGGGTACGTCAAGGCCAGGTGAGGCAGTCATATGAATGAAATAGTATTCCATAATTAATCGGATGGATTGTTCTTTACAATGAAAAAATAAATTTGAAAAAATATTGAGAATTTTTTGTTTTATTGCATTTTAAAAAAAAAAATGTATTTGGCCCACCCCATAGATGAATTGATCCTGAGCCGCCATTCGGTTCGCAATTTGTTGAAGCTGAATTCTATGAAGCTGATTTAAATCGAATCAAACTCAGTTGGTTTTTTACAATTGACACCGAAGTCTATTGGTCATATTTAGTTTTGCCCTATAAGGGGCGCACAAATTATTTAACCAATAAAATCTATAATTTTTTTTAAAATGTTATATTTTATTGAATTTTTTGTTTTTTATTTATGTACAAGTAAAAATATTTTTTAATTTAAATATATTTAATAATATTGTAATAAAGCCATAATCATAATAATAATAATATTATATAATTTAAAAAGAATATTCATCAATTTTTTATATTTTTTAATTTTTTTTTTAATATTTTATCACGAATTTTTTCCTACAAATTTTTTGTTTAAGGCTCTTCTTTAAATATTTTTTTTTTTATATTTTGATTCTAGGGTCTCAACTGAGGGTAAATTAAACCGGGAACATGGGGCAACCTCTTAGGCCAACACGCGCTATTTAATAACAAAATTTTAAAAAATAAACCAAAAAACCCAAAATGATTAACAAATTTCGAGTATTGTACATTAAATTACTGATTGGGTTTAGAATTTAAAATACATGCACCAACCCATAATTGAATAATAGAAGTAGTGTTAAAAGGTTCTTAATTAAAATTATGAAATATAAAACCAAAATTTATTGGGGAAGGAGGGCATTTTTTCTGACTAAACTTTATCACTCGCATTTTGTTGCAGATACTGTTTCTGTTGCCTTAGTAGCTCATCAATTTGTGCTCGATACATTTCCTTTACGTCCTGAAGGTCTAATACCAATTCTTGCGTTTCCTCAACTTTTTCACCATACATTTGCAGTACGGCATCGTGTTTCTGTTGTAGCTCGATGAATTGTTCTTCGATAGTTTGGTTTTTCTCGAATTTCTCTTTGATTTGATCCAGTTCTGCGGTTAAATTTGAAATTTCCTGGGTCAGGAATGTCCGCTCGGTTTGTAGTCGCGATAATTCCCATTGCAGTTGATGCAGTTCACCGTCTCGTTGTTTTAAAGTCGATTGTAAATTTTCTAGATAAGGAGCATGACCTACTATACTATTTGCTCCGTATATCGATTCTGGTCCAGATGGTCGATTTGTTGGGATATAATCAAAGTCTTCCTGTTTCAAGCAAACAATATACAAATTAAAAACAAATTCAAATCTAACGTGTACATGAAACTTACTAATGGCCATACGTTGCTTCCTTGGCTTTCACAAAACGACAATTTGGCTAGGCTATGGGTTGGTGATGAGCCCATTGATTCACGTTTATCTTTCGCCCCTGCAATGATAGTTTCAACCTCTTCGTCGGGATCCATCAAACTGGATGGGGCCACCAAATTAAATGATGTGGACATTTTTTTCTCTGATTTATGGCGATCTGTTCTAGTCTCTTTCTCTTTTTTAAGCTGCTCTTCAAGCACACTGATCCTGGACTGGAGTGCATCGATTAGTTGCTCATTGTCTTGCCGCTGGTTATTCAAACGTGCGACCTCTTTCTTTAGATCGCGCTGCATCAATTCAAACTCTAATTCTTTGTGTTGAAGCAGACTGATGGATTGCTCGGATTTTAATAGGGCAGTCGACAGTCTCTCCTCAAGATTTAAAATTGTGGTATTTAAATGGGACGCCTGCTGTTTGGAAACTTGTTCAAAATCACCAAGTTGTACAAGCTTTCGCTGCCCCTCTTCGTATTTGTCGAGTAGATATTTCTCTCGCTTATCCCAGGCGGTTGTTCGGGTATTTAAAGTTGTCTGTAGAGCCTCGAGCTGCTTAACTAATGGAATAGTTGAAAGTGTAACCGACTGTGCATTTTCTTCAGCGCGTAATTCTGCCTCTTCAAGCCGCCTTAATAAATCACCATTTTCCACCCGTAGCTTATGTTCCCTAATCGAACTTTCTGTATCGCTGTGTTTTAGTTTCTCGCGTAGTTCACTGATTTGTTTCTCGTACTGTTCGTTACGGGACTGAGATATTTTGTAGTCAGATTCAAGGGAATGAATTTCTTCTGTCTTTTTGGATAGTTCGGAATGGGCTTGTTTTTTATCCGTCAATTCTTTTTTAGCCGCATCGAAGGACTTCTGAATGGTTTCCAATTTTTGTTGGAGATCATCTAACTGACTAGTCATTTGATAGTTTTCCTTTTCGAGTTTACGTTTTTCGGACGATAGTTTATGAACAGCTTCGATTTGAGACCGTTCCACCTCATCTTTGGCAGACAGAGATTTTTTAAGACGTTCCATCTCGTCGGTGAGCTCTTCGATCTGTTCCTTTTGTTTTTTGAGGGTGACCTCATTCTCTTTTTCCTTGGCACGTAATTTTTTGATAATATTTGAATGCTGAAGAACCTGCTTCGATAGTTTTTCACCCTCATGTCGCAATTCTCCTGCAATCTGCTCTTTTTCTTTAACGATCGTATCGAAATATTCTTTATCAATTCGGGAGGCCAATTCTAATTTAGTTGTATCTAATTGTTTACGTAGATGATCTCGTTCTCGTATCGACTGCTGAAATTTTTTCTCAAGCGCAGATAGTCGCTGTGTGTATTCCTCTGTGACATTGTTGAGTTCTAAATTTGGCTGCATTTTTTCCACTACCTCGGTATACTTTTCCTGGAGTTCAGCATTTTGACGGCCCATCTCAAGTAATTTAAATTCGCGTGCCTCTAGCAATTCTTGCAATTCTATAACCCTTCGCGACAGCTTATCACTTTCGGTTTGACTAGAATCATCGCTTTTGATGGAAATTTCCGATAATTCGCGAGAATGTCCTTTCTTCGAAAGTAGCATCATCGAATCGGATACGCCACTTCCCGAGAGTAGTTCAAATCCACGAGATTTGGCGCATACCGATGATGACGATCCAGTTTTAGGACTGATACGACAAGCGCTATGCGTACTACTTGAGTCTCCATTTGGACTTGATATAATCTCGATATCGGATGAGGTGGCGGTTTCGATTTCATCGCCTGATGTGTGGCCAGACGTTTGAGATGACGATATTTTGACTAAATCTGAAGAATTTTTTGAAGCGACTGATAGTGGGGGTGATATGTTCAACGCTGCATGATCCGGTTGGTCCAAACTCGGTGGTTTCTGATATGAAGTTGTTAATAGGTTTGATGTATGAATATCTTCAAAGGATTGGGTCGAATCGGATAGTTCGGATAGCTTATCGATCATAGCCTCTTCTAACATGACGGATGTAGTTTGCAAATCTGGCTTACCCGATTCATTATGAAGAGTACGATCCGATTCATTTGACTCATCTGATGTGTTTGAAATGTTAAACGATCCGCCCAACGATAAATGCAATGACGACCGACTTGGTGGTGTCGTAATAATTGTGGTTGGAGGATTCGAATTTAATAAATTTGGTTCGACAACCGTTACTGCCGTCACTGTATCCGACACTGTATTATATGATATTGAGTCATCTTCATCATCGTCGAATTCTGGAATTTTTTGTTCTTCTTTGGGACTTGCAAAATCTTCCGATATAACTTCAACACTCGAAGGAGAATTAATATTCGATATTATTAATGATGAGGATTCATCAGTTGTGGTAATTTCACTAGTTGGTGTATCGATTCCGAGTACTTCCACAGATTCTGATCCCAAAATAGTCGAAACTGAAGAAATTTGTCCGCCTGGCGAAGTAATGCTCGACCCAGGCGTTGTTGGGTTACTTAATATCTCCAGCGATTCACTTTCACTTGATAGCGTATCAATTTTACGTGTACTAGTTGGTGGTGTCGTCACTGTCTGCTGTTTCTCAACAGCCAAGGGATTATCGAAAAACGACCCAGTAAATGAGCCCCATACACTTGTCGTATTTAAATTTGCAGGGCTACTTGCACTCTGTTTCATTTTTTCCGTGGCAGGGGTCGTTGGTTCGGTTTTACTCACATTTTTATCGATAGTCTGCTTCGGTTGTGGTGTCACAATACTTGATGATGTTGGATCCACCTCATCTTTTATATCAAGCGCTTTGTCAATTTGTTTCTGCGCCTCTTTGAGTGCCGTCTTAGCCAAATTAGCCAAACCAGCCGTATCAAACCAACTCATTTTATACAAACACTTTTCATCGTTATTTCGTTTATTTTTTGTTATTTAATAATTTTCCAAAGCGAAAATATTTTTATTTACTTTTGCACCACACAAAAAAAAATTGATGATTTTTGACATAAAAACAAATTCACTGAACTGTAATTTACGTATTTTTTGGTTGCTTATTTTTGCATAACAGCAACAAAAAATCGAAACGTCAAAAATAATAGTTTTTGATCAATTTCATGCACATAAATCATAAATTGTATATTAAATACAATGATCTTTTATGGAATTATCATTTTATTAAATATTGAAGTCGTTCAATAGTTTTCTAATATTTTGTTGCGCTGCGAGAAGCAATAAACACGTCAACTTGACAGATGTTGATTTGACAACAACGTACACCAACTGTGAGAATACATTTGTTACGAATAAGTTGGTTGCAATTATAGTTCCGTTTTATGCAGTTCACGTGTTCACAATTTAAACTTACAGAGTTCACTCGACTTGCATTATTCTAATATGCAAAACCTTACAATAACATTTACCATGTTTCCATGACAGAGTTAACCTAGGTTAACTCTGGTTTATGTGCATGGAGACGCAGATTAAAGTTGAGTTTGGTTAAATCTGATTTAACTCAACGAAACTAGTTCGGTTGGGTTAGATTCTATCTGTCAACGTTTTCTTCGTGTATTTTAATATTACCCTCATTTTAAACTATTAAAATACAGATTTTGAGTAAAAATATTTTAAAATTAACCTTGTAAATGAGTAAACAATCGAAATAAATATTAACATAGCTGTCAACGAAACCTAAACCTATTTTAACTCGGTACATGGAATGTTGAGGTCGACTCTCGACAAATTAGTTTTTTGCTATCTTTATTTACTTGCAAGCTATATACCACTTATTTTACAAGTAGCGTGACAACAGAAGCTCATTATCTAGCAATTTTCGGAAATCGATCCGTAATAACTTCACGGAGAAAAAGAACGACGAAGCTAACGTTTGGCTAACTTTAAATATCAACTACATTCATTATTAATCTTTTTTCTGTAATTACTTGTAATATTTTCCTTTTGTTGTATTTTATTAGGTAAATAATTATTCTTGTTAAAGAATTTTGATGCTTCTTTCCGATAAAAATTAAAATATATCTTAAATACTGAATACACCCGAAATGTATGATGTATTGAATTACGGACATAATAAAAATTCATAGTTAGCTTAAAGTTATCTGGGTTCTACTTCCGAAAACCCCTTGCGAAAACTTATATTTATGTAACTATGTTTGTAATAAGGTTCTAAGCTTCTGGAATTGCGTCAAGCGTTTCAAATATGTATAAATGTTTTGTTATGAATGAAGTGAAATAATCAAATAATGAGTTGCATTCAATTCTAAAATTTTGATTGGAATTATTTTTAAAGAAATTCATTTTTAATCTAACGCAAAGCTTCCGGCGCCTTTGTAAAATCAGTACTGGTGTATGACTGTGAAACATGGAAACACACCCTCAGAATGTTAATCAGGAAAATTCCAAATATTGAACAGTTGTTGTCTGACGTGTTCCTATTTTCCAGCGACTAATCTAACTTAATTTACTCGAAGAACTTGACTGTGCGTTTATACTTGCGGAAATTAGTGCAGACTTATATATCGCACTCGCTCCACAGGTATGAATATATACCTGCGGGAGCGAGTGCGACATATTAGTGCCACACTAATTTCCGCAAGTATAAACGCACGTGAAGGAAAAGGATGAAATAAAAGTTGTTACAACAATTTTCAGGATAGTCATTTAGTGCGAGTCATTTAGTCATTTTACCTTAATCGATGAGGTTGAAGGTTGTATACAGAATTCAAATAAAGTAGAAGTTTATACGAATTTTATTATAAATTAAGAAAGCGACCAGTTTTGTAAATAGGTACTGATGATATATACATTTTTAGGATGATCGTAACTATGTCAGTTTTTACTGGTGCTCTTTATGGAATTATAAGGATTTTTCTGAGCCGAATCGTAAGTATATTATCCATAAGGAAAATCGGCTTAACCAAACCGAAATTAATGATTGGTAACTAGTAAGGCAGCTGAATATGTGACAATACTGAATTAAAATTTAATAATGGACGATAGACTAAGAATTGTAAGGTCATCCATCATATGTATATACATGCTGTTGAATCCTTATTAATATATAACCTGCGGGGTAATCGGTGTTGGATTGGATCTTAGTGCTGCCGCGTTATACAGCATAAGATAAGATGACCTCTGGATGCCATTGTTAAGTATTCCAGTCATTTACGACTGAGGACGATAAATTCAAAAGACAGTGAAAGATGTGTATGATAATTTGATCATATGTATCCGGGCGCTTCCAATTCGGATCGAAACATAATTGTAGTAAACTCAATAGACCAAGGAGTAGGAAACCATATATGGCTGGATCCGTCTATCTTTTACTTTTGAGGCAGAAATGTACCCTAAAACATTGTTGAAATCGCGAGAATATGTGGCTCGTGATATTCTTGAAAAATCAGAAGAAGAATAGAACTATCTAGGTATAAATATTCAAATGAAATACCCTGCTGATCTTCATGGTGAGTTGAAGAAAGATACTCAACGGAAGTATTCCAACTAACCTTCTAACTTTACATACCATAATAATTATTTACTAACACGGACTTTTTGAAATGGTGATGGTCGTATGAGGTGAAACTCTGATCTGTAATATGTGGAAAAACTACAGTTCGCTCAAGTAGGTTTCTCATAAGTTAGAACATTTAACACATCCTTATCCTGTAATATTAGAGACTCTCGCGGGTTCGGGTTTCCTAGGCAGTTCGGATACCGAATCGTGTCTTGGTTACCAGGTTTTATCGATTAAGTAGGCGATAATCGAATGTAGTAGCAGCGGTATTATGCATATGCTCAAGAAATTCAGTTGCTGTGTTGTTCGGAAAAATCTGTGAACATTTACATGAGCATACTTAGCATGACATATGTTTTGGGTAACCAGCCTAAGAGCTGCCCTGTGTTGCAAACATTTTGTCTTAAGAAGTTTGAATAAATTATGAAAATTTAGTTATCTTACTGACTCTTGATGATTGTTTAAATAAATTTTGTTATAGACCGTGTGGCCTAATGGATAAGGCGTCGGACTTCGGATCCGAAGATTGCAGGTTCGAGTCCTGTCACGGTCGCAAATATTTTCAAAATTTCAAATATTTTTATACTTATACCGACACACTCCAAAAGTGTAATCCAATGTTATTCGAATAAATGAAACACTGATGATTATTCCATTAAATTAATTTTTATTTTAAAATCTAACATCACACTATTCCTGTCGGTCTAGCAGTAGTCGGTTGTGCTGGCTTTGTCATAATATCAACAGCATTCCGTAACACTTGGCTTCTTACAAAATCGGTTGTGGCCGATTTCAAATCCTTCGACGCCCCGAAATTACATTTCACGTATCCATACAAATTAGCTCCGTTCAAAGCCAACGCGATCATAACCAGCAGCAGCCATTTAAATTTGAATCCAAATAGTGCTACGATGAAGAATAACACCCAGATTGCAGGACATAGAATGAGTGCGGCCCAAAATAAACGCGATTCCTGCGGATTAACACGCCCCTGTTGACCCTTTTTGGTAATAATATAAAGAAATTGTGATGAGAAAAGAGAAAAAAGGGATTTGATTAAGAGAAAAATAAAGAGGTTAGTTTTATAGGGTTAATAATAACCTTTCGGGACTCGAATACCCAATGGGAGATGCCCTCATCATCTACATAGTTCCACCAACGTAATCCGACTAGCAAGCGCCCAGTTATATTTTTCACGGTCCAAAAATCGGCGGACAGTAAAAGTATAACAAATACAAAACTGGAAATAAAGGAATCAGAGAACCATCCACAGAATACGTAGACTACAAGCGCCAGACCTCGAAACAGTACATGGAACAAAGTGACGTACGGGTGCCTGGAAGTAATTATAACCGTTTACTATGGGCCTACGATTTAATACTCACTATCTACTCACGTCAATTTTCCTTGTCGCTGTGGATTTAATTCATCCTCTTCACCGAACGGGATTGTCTCATCGTCGAGCAGGGGCACCTAGAAAAAAAAATATTCCACATATTCAAATACAACAAACACTTTGGGTAACACTAAAGTTTTATTGTCATTTTTATCGAGCTGTCAATATTTTTGGGTTTAAATTAACTTTTAATAAAAAAATCGGCAGTTTATAGCGATAATTTTCAAGTTTATGCGTTAATGTGTTCTGTAATTAGTTTTCCCATAAATTTATAAAGGATTACATTTATTTTTGTAGTAAATTAATGATTTAAAAAAATTTGCTTACCGTCGCTGATGACATTTTCGAGCTGAATGTTTATGACTTTTGTAAACGCCAGCTAACGTTAAACGTGCGTTTCAGATTCTTATTGGAAATTGCCATAAAAATGTTTAAATATTTGTTTTAAAGTTGTCGGCATTGTTACTTAACTATGGAATTCGCATAATATTTTTATTAAACCACAGTTGTAGAGTTTATTTTCGCATAATAACAGTTTTATTCGTTTAAAAAGTGGGAATTTAGTCCTTCGCTGTACTTGAATTCCAATACGAACAAATGTCAAATCCCGTTAAAGTTCAGTGCTTAATTTTCTATCAAAAGTGGAAAAACAAAATTGGTTTGCAGTGTCGCGAAGAAACAAAAAAATATTTGTGTGTGCAAAAATATTGCCAAACTCCCGTAAAGAATTGCAGGCTCGTGTTTGTTATAACGGGACCGCACTAATCTAAAGAGTTTTTACGGCCAAATACATAAATATCGTGTTTATTTAATTTCGAGTCGCTTATAAATCCGAGTGTACAAATTAAATTTAATTAAAATTAATAAAAAAAGACAACAACAACAACAACAGCACTCCTAGTGTACGATCGACAAACCATTTTATTGGTCGTCGCAAAAAAGAAAATTTTTTTGTGTTCCTCTAGGATTTTATAAATAATGTTGTGATAGAATGTCGCCAAGCTTAATCAGCTGGATTGCGCGGTGTGATGTGATTACGAGTATAAATCGTATGCTTCTAGTAGTAGCAGTTTCTCGATGCCGTTTCGGTGATATATGATTTCGCGCGACGACGAAAGAGGACGGAAGATTTTGCTGCTGTGTGTCTGTCGGTTGTTTTTTGTTATTACATCAGGGTTTTGTTTTGTGTTTTAGTTTTCGGTTTTTTTTTTTAAATTTTCCAACTTTTTCTCATTTCTTATAATTTCAAAAATTAAATAAAGTGATAAATTCTATAAAATAAATTACAAATTGTAATTATAGTGAGTGTAATAAAAAAGAGAAAATTCGATTCTAGTGAAAAGTGTATGTGAGTGTGAGTGTCAGATATAAATACCCATCAACCGCATAATTATTTCAATATGGGTGCAAAAGCCAGTACAGCGAATGGGGGTGCGGGTGGTGGCGGCCCAGGAGGGCAACAGAGTCCACGCACCCGTACATTTTCCACTAGTAGTAGTTCCGATGTTGTAGGAGGCGGCGGTGGTCCAAGTAATACGGGCGGTTTTAATTTATTACGTGCAATACCAGGTATTCATATAACGACAACAAATGATAGACAACGTGCTAGAAGTTTATCTTCGGTGCCCGACTTACAACAGAATACTAGTACTAGTAGTCATAATGCTATAAATAATTTTAATAATAATAATAATGAAGCGATTTCAATACCATCAGGTGTTGGCACATCGATGGGCGGCCATCCAGTCCATGCACATCATCAATACGACCATATTACATCTACATCCACTACAGCTAGTCCCGATCATGATTTATTAATTAGTAGTAGCGCTAATGATGAAAATCCTGTATCCTCCAGTGCTTTAGCATTGAGAGTATACACAGCCACCTCCTTGCCTTCACATATTTGGTCATTAAATGGTGAGTGTTTTTGTTCCGTTCCGTCTTCTTATTTTGTAATCTGTTTATTCATGACTCATTATGCATGCTCATACTTTATTTTTAATATGTACAAGCTTATTTTCCTGCAATAATCTCAATAACATGTTTTGCAGATCTGCCTTCGACTAGAATTAGCCGGTATTCTTTGATCATGCATTGGACAGCTAATGTGTTTATCAAGAATATTAACTTATTTTGAACAATTTAGAAATTACTTTTTCAAACAATACCAAGATGACCTACTCCTTATTCCATCTAATTATGTTCATTTCCTTCTATCCAGTCAAAAATTATTCCACTTTCCGTCCAACTGTTTGAACTAATGTTTATGTTCTGGCTGCAAATAGCCAAAACGCAGAAATGCAGTTATTTATTTAATTTACATTAAATATGGTTAGTACCTAACTCCTTATCACGTAATAATATAGTCCATTATAGCTAAGTACGTATTAACTAACTTCATTTTTTTAACATGGAAAACGAAGCTAAGAAACTGCCGTTTGACACCT
Organism: Nephrotoma guestfalica; assembly: GCA_963691935.1. Lineage (NCBI taxonomy): Eukaryota > Metazoa > Arthropoda > Insecta > Diptera > Tipulidae > Nephrotoma > Nephrotoma guestfalica. Next base: position 308,380,442 of record OY829913.1, on the reverse strand, counting down.
TACCTGTTTGACAAGTCATTTTACAAAATGATGGTCGAGATAGTAAATTCAAGGCTACCAAATTAATCCATACAGTTTTTACTGTTTCGTTTATCCTTACAGTTAATCTTGAGTTTAACATCAAGGCTGAACATCATTATTAGCGCAGCCATTGATGAAATACAAAAAATTTTATAAACTTGCCGTAGCAAACTGGGGAAAATGATACATTTTTTTTATACTTAGATATCTTTTGATTTTTTTAGTTCAGGAGATGATTGTTTAGTCTCATATCAGGCATGCAATGCCGACAATAGCGTCTTGATGCACCAAACGAGCATTTCATCCAAAATATCCAAAACAATTTGATTTTCTTATATAGAAAAGCGATTTACGACCGGTGTAGCGAAAAGTTCGGTACGCGGACGGGTGTCCTGAAATTTATTGTTATGGGTGGCATTATTGTAAATATGGATTTAATTCAGACAATTTTATAAGAAGAAATTTCTAGAAGTTTCCCAATTCGCAAAACTAACAATATTTAGTTTTGACGAAAAATATTCCGCAACTAAGTTCGTAAATTCATCTAAGAGATTTATCGACTAAAATACAATATACGTAGTCACTGTCAATGTGAAAGCGGAATAATTTAATTTTATTTATTTGATTCAATACTGAAGTATTCCGCTTTACAGATGGAATATTACATTATTAGGAAACAAACAAAATATCACTCTTAGCGGGGAATCATGGGCTCATGGGTCAAGAATGCCAAAAACTGCGTGAAGTTATTTGAAGTGCAGGACACATGAACATCAATATTTTGTCTTCAGAATGATGCTCTTAAATATATTCGTCAAGCTCCGTTAGGGATTTCATTTATTATTGAATTGCAATTTCATTACTTCTGTTGGTCGCTTATTTTTTAATCAAGTTTAGGTGGAACAAAGCATTCTAATGAAGTGATCGGTTTTGCCTAGATAATATTTAAGAAAATATAAAATGATCATATAAACGTTTACTTGTGTTTTAGGTGAAATAATAACGCAGATATGTTAAAAATTAATGAAAGTCTGTTTACAATATCTCTTCAGTCTACATAAGTGGTGTAAATACATACTACACTTTATTATTGTTGAAAAGTATAAAATATACATTAAAATATCAAAAATATAATTTATTTTACAATACATATTACAAATGAACATGTACACATACACTATAGGCCAAAAGCATTTGGTCGATACGTTTCTTGTCAGTAACATAACGACATTGCAATGATATTTTTGACGATTCTTTATATTGCATTTCTTTATACGCATGAACTTCATATAATTCACCTTCTATTATATTTCTTAAGGTAAAAATGTCCTTTGGTCAGACGAGTCGAAATTTGAAATTTTTGAAAATGATTCCAGACTGTCTAATTCCCAATGTTAAACACGGAGGTAGTTTTGTGATGATATGGGGTTGTTTTGGAGATAACAAGGTAGGCGATTTGGTTTAAATTAAGGAGAGAATGGATCGCTTCGGTTATCTTTCAATATTAGAGAACCATGCTGTGCCGCCTGTTCTAAAAATAATCGAAAGAGGGTTTACGTACCAACACATACATATGTCTAAAGTATGAAAAACTTATTTGGAGTAATAATATCGCCATCGAAAGCTGAATTTAATGAAATGGCCGCTACAATCGCTAAACCCGATCAAACTCTTGTGGATTCAATAGATAGGTTCAATAGAGGTTCGGGAAACATATTCATCTGTGAAAGATTTGGAACGATCAACAACTTTTGGCTCGTAGTGTGCGCGAAATGCCTTTATATGACACTGAAAAAAGGAAATCAACAAAACAACATTAAAGTACATGGTGTCTACCCTTTAGGTTTATTACTTTTTTGCCTATACAATTTTTTTTGAAAAAAAAAAAATAGATTTAATATTTGCAGATCGTTTATTTAATGTTTGGAATTACGTACGAAAAACAATGTCTGCTAAATGCCCGCATGTGTAAGGTCTATTGGCCTTAACAGGCGGACTCTTCATTACATTTTTCATCACTTTTTCACACATCTCACCCTGTATCATGTTAATTTCTTCTCAAATGTTCCTTTTAAGTTATTCAATATTATCATCTGGTTTTATGCAAATAAACCGTACTTTTAAGATAACCCCATAAAAAGAAGTCGGGAGCAATTAAATCGGGTGACCGTGGAAGCCAATCTACATCACCTGATTTCGAAGTTAACTGTTGTGGAAACATTTCTCGTAACAATTCCATGGTTTCCCTAGCAGTATGGCACGTGGCACCGTCCTGTTGAAACCACATGTCCACCAAGCCATTGGCATGCAATTCTGGTCTAAAACAGTTTCTTATCATATTACGATAATGTTCGCCAGTGACTAACAGCTGAACCGTTTGGATTTTCGTAAAAATATGGTTCAATGACCCACCCAGCCCAATTTGCACACCTTACCATCACTTTCAAGGGATGTAATGGTGATTGATAGACTTATTTGTGGATTCTCTACTGCCCATAACCAGCAGTTTTGTTTGTTTACATATCCATTTAAATGAAAATGAGCTTCGTCACTCAATTAATTTTTCAAAAAAATCTGGATTGTTATTGTCAAGCAACATCATCTTTTTGCATACGTACGGCACCGCAAATGATCTGTTGTGGCTTGGTGATAATTTGCCATGTGTGTACTTCACGACTGTCAAGTATAAACTGTCAATATTAATATTCGCCTAAATGGCGGTAAACAAAATTTGTAAACCTTACGGATATACACCCTGTATTACAGTAGACTTTAAGCCCATACCTACTTAGATGATAAAGTAATAAAGTATTATACTTCGCGTTTACACCAGCATACTTGTTGCTGCCTACTTTTATTCTACTGGTGTAAACATGGTGTTATTCAAAGAATTGTATATTAAAAATTATTTACAATCTTGGAGACCTTTTTGAGAGCGAACATAAAAGCAATTAAATTTTTGGAGATATTGAAGAGAGTCAACAGAGGATACGGCGTTGGAAGACCTTGGTGTAAACATCTGCAACTTGGTAACTTAACCGGGTTGCTCCACGTGCGTATTGATTAATAAAATGTCAACTTAGCTTATCTCAAGCCAATTTCGCGTCGCCCTGTGTAATTTTATGACCACCATAAAAAATATCAACATAAAATAATAATTGTTTTAGGAGAAATTGGAGAAATCGAAAGCTTCTAGATTTATTTTGGATTCATAGTGAATCATATCTATCAAGAAAACTATATTTATTTAGTTATGTTTTTGATCACCCAGTAAAATCAATCACATTTACCTTCCAAGAAGTGCGGGTTTTCGCATTTTTTACGAAACTCAAGCAATTAAAATTAAAATAACACATTAAAACTACATAAGCTATAGGCATACTCAAGTAATGCAACAAAGTAAATCTAATACTGGGTGTTCTAAAATTAATAACCCAATGTCTTAAGAGATTGGAATCCCCAACTGTGGGGATCTTCCCCTTAAAGATGTTTGATGACCTTCTTCTACACTTTCCCTAATACCCACAACATTTTCCAATGACCAATTTATTCGATTTATTCCTGCACGTCTACGATCACTAGTGGTTCCGTCCTGCTCAAGTCGAGCCACTAAACGTCGAACTGTTTGGCCAGTAGGTGCCTGTTATTGACGGTATGTTCTTCGGAGTTTTCGTTGCGCAGGGATATTGAGTTATTGTTTCGGGCGTTTCAGTTTCGTTTAATTACAATACATACTTTGATGATTAATTTGGTAATAAATGCGATACATATTTCCAATATTTATGAACTTTAGTGCATTCCAACCGCATTTTTCGTATTTGATTTACGTTGATAAACTTGCCGTTGACAACGGTGCTTAGTCAGTTGTTTTAAGACGAGGTGCCTGAAACAGAACACCACGAATCACTAGTAGAAACCATCGCTAATTTACCTTTTATAATCTGTAAGTTTAATGTTTAATAATTATTTTCTTTATTGGGTTTCATTGACATTCTATTGACAAGTGCGAATCCTTAGTAGAGTTTATGTAAACGTCAGTAATCTTGCCGTGGCCTCATCTTTATTACATTAAATTTTCTTAGGAGACACAAGTATGAAAGCTTCGAGAGAGAAGATATTCTAACGATAAACTTTCTTTAGATATCGCTTTAACGATGGGTTTCTTAACACTGCCTGATGATAATTAGTATGTATGAATCACGTAATTAAATCTACAAATCTAGACTTTTTTCCATGGCATGAAATAATAAATAGTTCGGATATTATGATAAAGTTTGGAAATTATTAGTAAAGTAATATCTCTTATTATAGGTATTTAATATCACGATTTATTATAAACATTCGAATTTGAATGATACGAAATTTACAGAAGACGTAAAAATGTTAATAAGGAGAATTGTAACAATAAGTAAAATGAAAAAGTGCTACAAAATAATAAGATACCATATAAGGATCAACTAATCAAAATGGAAATTAAATAATCGAAATTATTAATTAGGATAAATAGTTTTCATTTAGCCAGATTAAAACAGATTCGCTTCAACGGTTTATTATCTATTCTATTTGATTTATAACTTGTTAGAAGTCGAGATTTCTTATCTCATTGATTTTTTTTATCTCTAAATAATGTGAAATACCGTGAACGATCTTTACAGTTCAGATTAGTTTTCATCTTTGTAATATACAAAACTAATACCAAAATAAATTTCTTCCAAGTAAATTATGTCTTGTATTCGTGCTTAGAGTTATTTGGCACAGTCACAAAAATAATAGAATTTTTGGTTTATTAAAATGTGTAGATATTTCTCTTATACATAATCTAAAATATTAATAAAGAATATTTTACCTTGACCTTATCAGACATACGTATGCCGTGTAAGATAATGATCCGCCATTAAGACGTCGGCGCTCTATAATAAAACATAAACTTTCCTTATTCATCGCTCCTAGTAATCTTACTTTAATATTTGAATTTAACACAATGTGAGAGTAAAGTAAAATACGAAAGTGTAGTTTAAAATACGTTTTAGATGATTTTCAATTAATAAAAATGAGGAAATATAATTTTTCGTAATAAAAACGGATGACTCAGAGCAACGTTTTTGGTTGAGTGTTTAATTGTTAATCTACACCTCCATACGAGATTTAAATCAATAAAGGATTATCGAAGTAGTATGTAAATAAATTAAAATCTGGTTATTTAGCCTCACATTCTAAAGTCAATGGTCTCTTGTAAGTAGACAACAGACATGTTATGTTTGAGGCTTTAAAAACTTGTTGGAGGTGGATGGGAACTCGCATTTGTTCAAATATCTTTAACTATATATAGGCTAAATAAATTTGGTCCCGAATAAAAGTAAGAACGATATTTTAAAGACAATATTCTTTGAGTGATTTAAAACAATGTATTCCACTCCTTTACCAGTGACAATTATATTTTGTGAAACGCCTCAAATTTGTTGCTGAACAGATCTGAGTCTATCAATATAGTTTGCCAGGTCGAAATTATAAAATAAGGCAATTTCAGTATCTCAACTAATTTGTTTGCAAATTACTTGATTTCATTTTGCCTTTTAAAAAAAATTTCAAAATCGTGCATGTTTAAAGTGAATTCCTACCACTTTGAACCTCCAAAAACCTGTTAGTTAGTATTTTTATTGACTCAATGGATTCTTCCAACAAGCCATTTTGGGGCCAGGACATCCAGTTTTATCCGTAAGTACTATAGAAATTCAATTTTAACGCTAGAATTTTTATAAACAATTAGCGCAACCGATATGTCCGGAGGAAAAACAACAATGAATTAAAATATTTATATACCGACTATCCGTATTCATTTATTTAATTTTTATTAGGAAACTTAATTTTCAATTTATAAATAAATCAAATTAATAATAAAACACGACAAAGCAGAGGCAAAAACAATTGTATTTTTCAAAATAATTAAAATTGACATTTTCATAGTATGTACGTATTTCTTAATTATTACTGACATTTATTTATTAATGTGTATCGTTTTAAATGAAAAATTGCATAAATTTTAAATAATTTAATTTCTCTGAAAATTGTTTTTCCTTGTGAGAGACTGAATTGTAATGAAAGTTATATGGGAAAAAAATTAACAACCTATTTTAGGAAAATATGTACTCGTATTGTATACTTGTCTATTACATACTACATATTATAATATAATTATTTATTAATAAAATTAGCTTTCATGAAAGCATGCATAATTAATCTATACAGTTATCATGTTAATTATAAGGAAATTAATAAAAATACATTTTTCTTGTAAGTATATAATAAAGAGATTTTAAGAACACCTACAGTGAAAATAGGTTAACACACAAAAATAAAAGTTTATTTTTGGGAAACTAATAGTTTTCTAGTTTAGTAGAATTATAGTTAAAAATCTACATTTATCATCATCATATTTATTTTATGCAGAGCATGTACTAGATTTACCAGTTTTGACTGTTTCTTAAGATGAAACGTATTTTGTGTGCATGTAAATGATTGACTACGATTTTTGTTCTTGTCAGCTTATCTAAGAATTTTGTTTTTTGTGAAACCATTAATTTTATGATTTTCTGGTTATCTTTCTCTCTTAGTAAAATATTTTCTATTTACGAGATAACATGATTCATCGATGCCTGGGTACCTGTCTTTGAATTCTTGAGACAATATATGAAAATGAAAACTATTTGAATAGAAACACAAAATTGAAAATGTATATTTTTTAATTAATATAAAATTGAATTAATTTTTTTTACATATCTAAATATATCAATTAGACTTCTTGAAGGCTAATTTTTATAATGTATTGCTACAAAGAAAAGGCAATCGAATTTTTATTAAACGGGACAATTTAATATTGAACATGTTCTTACTTTCTTACAAAATCAAATTCGATTCCACTGCTTCTATCTAGCGCTGCAAAATGGATCTGAATCAGGTGGTTTAAAATAATAAAACAAATATTTAAAAATCGTTATTATTTTATTAATTAAGGCAAGACAATTCCGTGCAATGGCTATACACTGTAATTATAATAAACGAAATAATTTTAGATTAGAATTTGTAAGTTCTCTTTTAATAATTATTTTAAACAAAAAATAAATTATGACCTAGTAGATAAAAATTCATTGTGAAAAAGAATTGGAAATATTGACATTTTTGAATCCTTGCCTATAACGAACTAAGCAACCTCATACAAAATTTTGGTCGTAAAATTATATCAAATCTATCAGCTATATTGCTTTATTCAAAATTAGCAAAGAATCATATAACAATACCAAAACATAAATATTTCGTTTCTCAATAAGACCCGAGGCTAACTATTAAAAATATTTAGTTCCTCTTTATTCATCAATATAGTTTCCTTCAAGAGTGATAATTCATTCCAACGCTGAAAGAGCACTTTTCTCTTATACAATTGGACCCGTTTTTTCGCAATTTCTTCCTTCAAACGCATGAATAACACGACATAATATCCGCTGCTTACGGTCATTCTTTTCGCAAGATAGTGGGCCAATAAAATACATTGCGCATCCCAAAATACGTAGGACAACATCCTCACGGCCGAAATTTGCATTTTTGGTCGCTTTGGATGGCTTTCATCGGCTTCTGTCCACTCAACTGACTGATGTTTTGATTCCGGAGTGTAGTGGTGCATCCATCTTTTATCCATTGTCATATAGCAACGCAAACAATCCTGTTTATTACGGTTAAACAGCTCCAAACAGCGCTCTGAATCATCGATGCATGTTGTTTTTGGTCTAATGTGAGCAAATGCGGCACCCACTTTGAACCCAAATTTTCATGCAAAATAGTGTTCTGATATCTTTAAGGTGTCAACTATGTCACGCAACTTCACTTCATGGTCTTCCAAAACGATTTTGTGCAGTTCTGAGGAAATTAAAACGAGTAATATAATTAAAAATTTGAATCCAAAACTAATCACCAGGTGTGGTTGGTCAAATCGATTTAGTAGAAGGTATACTAATAAGTTTTAACAGCATAATTTATTAACCAAACTGCTGTTTACGAGATTGCTTAAAATGTGTTAAAGTTTATCCAATTCATAATTGATGATTGCTGACTAAAATTCAATTTCTACTCTTAACTCGCTAATCATTTTTGGAAGTTAATTTGAGATTAGAGGCCTTCTTGACATCGAATAATATTAAAACGTCAAGACCTTTTATATTTAGCAAAAAATTTAGCACAGCTGCTGCATGCTTAACAGCCTAAGCCACATATACGAATACAACTGTTACTGTTAGAAAAAAGAAAATTTTATTATATAAAACAAATGAAGCATATTTATTAAACTTATTGGCAAAATAGAAAATAATTCACGTTCATTCACATTCACCTCAGGGCTCCGTTTCGAGGTCAACTCTATTTTGACCGCATCGAGTAGCCATCATCATATCCAATCAATAAAAAATATCAACATGGAAAAATAATTTTTTCCGAAAAATTAAATTTCAAAGTAAATCATATCGCGCTGTGCGTGCAATAAAACGATAAGCGAAAAATGTAATTTTTCAGGGGAATTCTTTTTAGGATTTTCTACTAGAACTTTTTAGATGCATACGAGTAGATGAAATAAATATATTAAAAAATCGAATAAATTTAGATTAAATAAGTAAACGCGTTATTCATCGTGTATAATTTTATTATAGTAAGATTACAAGTACATACTAGTTATAGTTTTATTGACTGGGAAATTTTTTAAGAGAAAAGAGTGTAAGTAGTGTTATAGTTTTCATAAGATATATGGTAATATTGTATATTATTTTACTTAACGCATAGATAAGGTAATAGAGTTGTAAATTATTATTATTCCAAAATTATCACCAAAAATTTGAAACAAAATTATTCATCTGTTTACTCCGGGTAGATAATTATTTTTTGCATAAGTAAGTACATTCGGAATACTTGCATTCAATTATGCGTTTCTTTTCACTGTATAATTTATCGGCAATGGCACGGTTAATTGGTTTCCAATTCCACTCAGGGCGTTTTGTAGTCGACCCTGGTGCAAAATATAAAATTATTTCTTGAAAGTGTTCATCAACCTCATACTTGTATAATATTTTATTTGGCTCATCTTTTGATACAAATATTTCCCGGATCTTATTTATTTGTACTATGTCGTTTTTTGTATTTTTCCAAAAAAGTTTGCAGTTGATAATTTCTTGAAATTTAGCATATCGCTTTGTTCTATTCCATTCACGATGTAAGACGATCCACTTACATTTGCATTTCTGATAAGCTGTAGCATTTCTCGATAGCCGATTGCATTGAATCACCCTGTAATATCTTCTGAAAATCAAAACAACAGGTAACAATATTTTTATGAACATACCCGGTGTTTTCCCAATAAATATTCTTGATTCGTCTTGCCTCATTTTCCATTTTTTCATGCTTGTTAATAGTATCGTTAAATTTTCTATACCTGACGCAGACATAGCTCGTACAATCGTTGCATTGGTCTTTTTTTGGTGTAAAAAAGCTCAAATTAAAAATATCTCTGTACTGATATTCTGTAATGTGCTGTGTATTAATATTATTTTCATTAATCCATTTAAGATATTATAGTCTATGCATCATTCTGCCATCATCCAGGTATAATTGTGTGCTTTGGGCACGTAAATAATGTGATTATACTGTGGGAACTGACAAAATATGCCTCATAACATGTTTCTTTGTCATTTGCTTTAGTTCTTTAAGTGTCCGAACATATTTACCTAACAAAAAATTGAAAATATTTTTGTTACAAATCCTAATAAATTTAAATTAAAGGAGTGTCTCAAGACATTTTTAGACACACTCGAGTGGATTGGTTCTCGTTGGTTCTCGTATGGTAGGGGTAAGTTAAGGTGATACAACCGCGAAGATTTTCTGCGGCTTACTCTACTTGAAGCTTTTGTTAATTTTTTGTCAATCACTTGAACAGAGTTAGTAATAAAATTGTGTGTGTAATAAAAATGTAATATGTTTGTTCTCCCTTTTTCTGGTATACTCTGTCGTGGCATTTCAATCGACATTTCCTTGAGTACCCACTTTTCAATGATTTTGAGGGAATTTAAGGTCCTGATTTTTTTATGTTTAGGCTTTACCCTTTGTCAGTCATCGGAATCAAGGGAATTATCATTGATGATCGAATTCGACGAAGAAAAACAAAAATCAGGGTTATATACAGAATCGGTACTCACCGATAACACGCGAATGGATCTATGAAGTTGTTATAAAACTATATTGTATTGTTCCTTAGTAATTGAATAGTGGTGCTTACCCGAATCATTTTCTTCTAAATGTTTGTTTAAAGATTTGTTCATTTATAATTAAATTTTTTAGATCATAACTTAAAAAACTATTAGCAGGATTTATAATTTTTTAGTTGATAGCAGTTGGTGAAAAAACTGAAACATTTGTTTAATCCAATTAAGATAAATATAACCGTCTTACGATGGCTACTTTAAAATATTTCCCAGTTGAAAGATGCAGTAAGTACTTGAGTTACCTAAATATAAAATATATTGCAACATACATGGCGATAACTTTATTTACAGTAGCAGATACAAATTATACGTCGTCTAAGGGAACGATAATTGAAAATAATGATAAATAAATAATCAAGTTATAGTATTATTATCGGAAATAAAAAATGTAAATCGACTTATCGTATTATCGCAAAGCAACACAGCATCCGCAGGAGGAATAATAATGAAAATGAGCGAACTAGGTAAATACTACTATTTTTGTAGAATTAGAAAATGCAATCATGCAATAACGCATTAAGTACTAGTTATCGTTTTATTGTATGCACAGTGCGATATCTTTGGAGAAAATTTTTCTATTTAGCTTTATTTTTTGATTGTAAAATCAAAAGCCGGCTTCAATTGTGTAAGATTGATTTATTAATCAATAAAATTTTTGCTTGGTTCGTACCATGTTTGAGACTAAGATATGAAGCCGCTGAGCTAAATTAAAAAAAAAATAATATGAAATGTGACAAACGAAAAATAGAATATGAGTAAGCGGTTTACACAAAAATTAAAAAAAAAAAATTATGATGGGAAAAGCTGTGTAGTTATAGTTCAAACCACGTAAAGAGAATACTGGGTTGGTTTTGCTTAGTTCAAGCAAGTTTAAAACTCAAACGCAAAAGAAAAACAACATTGGTAAACAACAAAAATAAAATTAAATGGAATAAATAAGCTAATATATGTATTAAAATATCAGCCAAATGATTTCATATTCCATATGTTACGATCCGAAAATAGTCCGATTAAAACCGATTGGGGGTATGTCCTCTTTCTCTCTCTCTATCTTTCGCATCCCAAGAAGGAGCTTTACCGCTGTATGGTAATTCTCCAACTATCTTGATTAATCGCAGGCTCTCTTCAGTTTCGACATCCTTTTATTCGCAGGTCTTGTTCGACGTCGTCGCGCTAGCGTTGTCTAGATCTTACCCTGCGACGTACGCCGATTGGTTGTTGATGGGACACTTTTGTTATCGTTCGTTGTGATGGGGATACCCCAACCATCTAACTCGGTTCGATTTAATGAATTCGATAATGTCACAATCTCCAAGGAAACTCAGGGAGCTAAGATTCTCAAATGACAGTAAACCATATCATATTATTTTGATAGTATGCACAAATTAATTGGCAGGTGCATTAGTGTGGGTGGAGATTATGTTGAAAAATGCAAAAAATGAATAAAATTTATTTCATATAGATTTACCGAGTTATTTTATATAGATTTACCGAACTTATTCAACTCACCTCGTAAAATAAGTTTGACAATTGTTTTCTATAAAAGCCCAAAAAAATATTACGAGTTGTTGCTCGAAATTATAAATGTGTACGAATAAGACAACAGCAATTAATTGCAACTAAGACAATCCAAAATGCCTTTGATTTTTCAGTCATTTGTGGTAATTCGAAAGTAATAAATACTACTAAATACTACTTAATACTGTCGCCGTTATCGGAAACGTCTGAAACGGAGCGCTCTTTAAATGTATCATTTTGTTGTTATGACGTGTTCTGTTCAGTACTCACATGAAAACGCACGACTGTTATCATCCAGCATCTTGCAATTAAGAAAACAATTTCTAACTTTTCAATTGAGCTTTTAATTGAATATACTTTCATAAATTTAAAGTAAATTATTTATTAGTTTTTCTCGTTCATCGATTTAGCACTCTTTTTAGTATTTTCTTCCGTTAATTAATTTTTCGAAAAATGTGACCATATACGCTATTTTACCGGATTAAAATGAATGACTTTGGTCTATTAATAATGGCGCGCAACGGTTTTGCCCAAGGTAGTTTACGAACGGCTAATATTCATCTGTTTTTAGCATTCAGATATTATACAAATTTTTTTTATGACATTTAGAAAATTACCGTGGTCCGCAACCAAGATCTTAAAAATGCGATATTATTCCAGATAGATTAGTCATGAGATAAAAAATAATGTTTATGATAAAAAATATATTATATGCACGATACTAATTGTTTTTAATTTTAGTTAACTTTTATGATTTATAAATTTTTTTCTAAATCATAAAAGTTAACTAAAATTAAAAACTTGCGACAATCTTGCGACAATAACATTTCCAGCAATACCATAATGAATTATGAATGTTATCCCTCTAATTGATTTACCCTATGTTTGAGATAAAATTGGACATTATTAAGTTTCTGTAGTCTTTTAATGGACATCTATATAAAATATAATCAGTTATATGATCAAATGCACATTTTAAAAGTTTATTATAAACCATTAGTTCAAAAGTCTTCCTTTAGTTGATTGTCTTCTTGACATTCTTACATTACCCTCAACATCAGTCTATTATAAATTGAATTGTATGGAGGCGACAGTTTTTTGTGTCCGCGCGTTCATCATAATTTCATACAATATTCAAGTCCTTGTTTTTTAATAAAGATTGTTTGGTTTCGTTTTTCTATTAATAATATTTTTTGTTGGTTGTATTTAAGATAAATTTCTTTGTTCTAATTATAGTGAACTTAATAAATATACAGAAAAAACCGTTTTGAAGAAAAGAACTGACAACAACTTAAGTATTTTGACGAAATAGAAAAATGTGTGGAATACGTAAAACCGTTCTTGTATTGTAATGCGTTTTTTGTCTAATGTTATTTACCTTCTAAAGGTCGTTATTCTCTTGCGCGTCTGGATACAAGATTGCTATAAGCATTACGTTGCAGTCGTTGGTACTGGTAAAGTAAAGAATATTTTGCTTAAGGATATTATGTATATCATTTATTTTTTGTGATTCGACGAGAAAATAGAAGTTCTTTAAATTACATAGTTTTCTTTGGCTTTTTGTTCTACGACAAATCTGGATTATTTTATCTTTTGTGCCAACTAGGAAGCCGAACTTAATTTAATTTGTCGATTTATAGGATTACAAGTATTAAGCACTAAAGAGCTGTTATAATTTTTTGTCGTCGTTGTTATGTTAAGGCTAGTAGCGGCGCAGCTGACGTGAAATTAAATTTTCGCTGGTTGCCAAAACTAACCAGATAAATTGTTACATGAAAAATTAGTTTGTCAATTTTCGTAGAATTTGACGTGAATATGTTTAACAGCAAATAAAAATAATTGATGAAATGTCAAAAATTAAGCTTTTTATCGAACCTGCAGATAAAAATGTGTAGAGTTAAACAGATATATCTAGCTAAATTGCGTACCGTAAAATAAAATTCGGCGGGGAAATTTTCATTTTCGTTTTCGCTTGTCATTTTTATAAAATTTCATTTCACTTCAGCTGCGTACTAGGAGGCATTAGTCGTAAATTACAAATAACAAAGTGTTTATTTAATATCATAATCTCAGCTTAATATCATCAGTAATTGATATATTTATAGAGGATATTTTTATGTAATGGCGCAGTCGCTGCACGAGTTTTTTTTACATTTACTTAATTCGAGATTATTTTTTGGCCACACCATGCTGGGGCGGTGGTCTGGCTGCAGCCTGGAGTAGATTAAAGTCGAATTATTATATTTATCAAACAACATGTTTTCGCAATAGGGTTCATTTTATAACATTAAACCAAATTAACAAAAAATTTCCTCTAATCACCACAGTCAATAAATGTCTAAATGCTAAACGTAATTGTTCAGTTAGTTATTTTAGTTTTGCGATGCGATTTTTGAGATTTTCGCGGAAATTGTTTAAATTTGAATATTCGGATTCCTGTTTTGGTGAGTAGCTACTCGCCATGTAGAAAGGGAATGGTAAATTATAATTCTTTCTTATATTGCTTTTTTATAAACAAGAAGCTGATACATACATTTTTGATTAATTTCTCGTAACTCGTAACTCTAGAAAACAGGAATAATATTTTATACAGACTATATAAGAAATATATCGTTAAATAATTATGAGTATTAAAAAATTAACGTAATAAGAAACTTAATAACAAAATGGGAGCGGGAATAAGGCATATGAAATATACCGTTTAAGTAGTAATTTTTTAAGCCATCTTAGTTTAAAGGACATTCCTTTCGTATCAAAATATTCTGTAATATAACCCAAAATAGCATTATTAACTAAATATAAAAACGATATAATTCCATTTATTGTCTTAAAACATAATAAGGTTAAACCATTTAGCACAGCTTTTCATTTACATATAAAGAAAATGAAAACGGGAAAGAGCAAAACGAAATTTAATTTAAATATTTTAATTATTAAACCTTATTCAACGATATCATAGCTTATACAATGAAATGATAAATAAAAATCGCATAAATTATTAAATTATAAACCTACACACTCGAGCTTTTGAACATTTTAGTTGTGCGTTGCAGGTCGTACAAATTAAAATAGATTATCTGAAATTTTACGCGTTTTCCGTATAAATGGCTGAATTGGTAATTTTTGTTTATTAATTTTCGACTATAAAGGAGATTTAACATATTTATATTGTTTATTCTTTGTCCCTAGTTCCTCCGCAATTGTTCCGTAGTAGTCCATAAAACAACAAATGCTAGTCAGTAATTTTCCAAACAAATCAGAATACATAAAATTGTTTAAAACCAAGATTTATAAATGGTACTTGCTGTTTAAATAAGGTACGGAGGAGTCATTAGAAGATGATGGTCGCTCTGGCAGAATGGCCACCGAAAATGATTATGTTGCAAGGGAAAATTATCGCATACATTTAGAAAAACTGTCATACTTGTTCCAGATATCGGATTAAAGCTTGGTAATCAATGCATAGGGGCTATAGCGTACGAGAAGTAATCCGGCTCGTTAAAATCAGAGAGAGATTATGAGGCAAAAACAGCATCATCAACCGTTAAAATCGTCGAAACAGTATAAGCTTTTCTTACGAAATTGTACATTCATAATTTTCCAGGAAAAGATGATATTAGTTTATCAAATCATTCCCTAATATTGGGGGTACATATAAGTTTTGAGGGATTTACCAAAGATGGCGTAACTAGTATTAAATCGCATCGGGCCATCTTGTAACTATATTCATGTTAAAGCGTCATTATTTCCCTCTAAAAATCAGTATGTGCCATTTCGCTGAAGTGTAAGCAACATATTTCTTGTGCTCTAACCATGTCAACTTTTGTGCCAACAAAACACAATTTGCGGAAAGCGCTGCTTTTTTGTTTTAATTTGACCAGTAAAGGGAGACCAGTAAAGTTTGAAAACGCTGAGTTGGAGGCGCTATTGGACCAATATTCATTATTTTCTTCTCACGCAAGAGGAGCTCGCTAAAACTTTGCAAATAACTCAATAAGCGATTCAAAGCCGTCTCAAGAACATGGGTATGGTGCAAAAATAAGGAAATTGAGTTTCGTATGAACTCAAGCCAAGAGACGTTGAACGGCGTTTTTTCACGTGCGAACAACTGATCTAAAGACTAAATCGGAAGGGGGTTTTTGCATTGAATCGTGAAAAGGGACGAAAAGCGAATCTACTACGACAACTCAAAGCACAGAAAATCATGGGGTAAATGCGGTCATGCATCCACTTCAACCGTCAAACCGAATTTTCATGGCAAGAAGCTAATGCTGTGCATCTAGTGGGATCGCCAAAGCCATAAATTTTGTCGATTCTTGGATCACCTCAAAAAACAAAAAATTTTTCGACGCGATGTCAGTATGCTGCCCGACAGATGGGAAAAAGTCGTAACTAACGATGGACAATAATTTGAATAAAATATATATTGTACCAATTTCTTCGAATAAAGCTTCGGAGTTATAAAAAAAACTCAAAACTTATTAGTATCCCCAGTACTTTTCTAATATGGGAAAATATACATGTATATGAGAAATAATTATTTGGATTCTTTTTAAATGTGGTTTAGAATTTAATTTAAAAAATTCCTCGTTTATGTTGTATTTAGTACTTTTCAACATACAATTATTAAGTATTCGTATTACTTGTGTAATTGAAAGTTTATTACTTAAATCAGCATCTTAAGATATTTTCTCGCCTATCTATATTTACTTGTTTCGTCTAGAATTTTTTAAAAGTAATTAATGCATTTGTACTTGTTTTTAAGTAATGTCTATATATATTGATGTTATTTTTAGGTATACTCATATATGGATATGGAGCAATAAGCACTTTATTCTTATTTGGTGTTTTTATTATACAGAAACGTATGCCTTCATATCAGCCATGGCTGTGTATTTGGCTGATTGACATACAATCTCGAAACTAAATATTTTTAATCTCTTAGAAATTTTGATGGGTTTCTCGCCTAAAATGTAAAGAATTGATTATTTATTTTTCATGTGTACTTCATATATAAAAGAATATTTAAAGTAAATGGTGATAATCTTTGACATTTCATAATTTCATTAAAAAAATAATTTTATTGCGCGCGTCGTCATATTTATAGAAAAAAGAAATCATTTTTATGCTTCTGATTAATAACACAAGATAACTGCGATGTTAATTTGTTTAGAATCAAATTATTACATGATAAAAGTTAGGGTAAGCTGTAGTTGTCAAAATTTTTGTAGTTTAATCATCGTCGCTCATACACTTTTGTACAAGTCTAAGTTCAGCTTACATTATTTTATTGCAAAGAAAAGTGCAGTGGATTCACACACCCAATACTTACTCAATACTTAATTTTTACTTTGATACATGATGGTAGTTTAACCATTGCCTTGTTAACATAAACCTTCATAACGCGCATATACGGATTATTAACTAGAATAGTCGTTGATCTAAATTAGTCGCTCATAATAGGAATTACATAATTAATTCTGTATTACAGTGTGGCTATTTCGAAAATGGTTTTTAAATGAGTAAGCATTTATCTTCTTCTATTCGTGCAAATTAATGCTAAACAAAATTATTAATATGTAATAAAATTTTGAAATATTTAAAAATATAGTCATCCATATATTCATCAAACGGCTTAAAATCTACAAATAATACACGATTTAACGAATCTTGTAGATGGGGTTTGCTTTGATTTAGGTTAGCCTGGACAGACCGTAGTTTTTAAAATCAACTTATAGTAAAACATGGCCCATTGCTTTAAGAAATAATAATAGATTATGTGTCGAGAGAATAAAATAGAGGAGATTATTGCTCGAGTGAAGAAATTCTCAGGCTCAAGGCGTTGAGAAATTACCACGCAAGAATGATAATTGATCAAGAGCAATAATCAACATTTACTCCCGAGTTACGTGCGGTATTTTTTCTACAAGCTTCATTTTTATTAAAAACAGTATTTGTCTACCAAATAAATACATTTTTTCCTACATAAAATAGAATGACGAGAAGTTTTATGGCTGTATTTTGAGTTTTCATTGAAAATTTGTTTTGTCTTAACAATTTGAATTATTTGGATATAAGTATTTTATCGCTTTGGTTTTATTTAATTTGGAAAAATAGTCTCAACCCATAGTAAGATCTAGTCTAAGATGGCGCAGTGGTTAAAGCTTTGGCGTTTGGATCGGGAGGTACCGGGTCCGAATCCCGATAGGAACAGGATGCAAAAGGAAATTTTCATCAACAGATTACGATCTGTGATGAAAACGAACACAACTACGACCCCCTTATCCATTTTCCATGGCCAGTACTATAGGCTGGCATGGAGCTATTCATTGGGCAGATGGTAACTTAAATCGGTCCTGTAACCGTACGTCTTCGATTTGGCAGTAATTGCGTAAAGTAAGACGGGAAAATGAACCGCGAAAGCGCAGGGAAGATGATGACATGGATTTAAAAAAAAAATAGTAACCCGTCTACTTTTAGTCTCTAGAGGGGTGGAGCACACATCATTATTGGTCTATGCTGCTATGCTGTAATGATGCATTTTACTTTCGAGTTTTGAACAAATATGTATTGTTTTTGGCCGAAGAAGTAGAAAACTTTAAATTCTAGACTACACGAAAATTTACTAATAACCCAAAGTTTTTGATAGGGTGATGATTTGATGGAGGTTTGGTTCGTCAGTTTTGTTAAACCGCAGTCTTTCCAGGCTATGAAAAAAAAATAAAAGCAGGATTCTACATAAAATAGTGTTAGGGCACTAGATTAAGATCATAATTCAAAATTTATTTTGCAATACGGATTTTCAAAGTACATAAAGTTTGTCAGGCATGAAAAATATTCTTTAAGGCGTTTCATCAAGTATAAATCATTTATGACAGTCATCTTTGAAAATTCGTGAGTTCTAAATTGAGACTGGTAAAACATGTACATATAGATAAAATTATATATTACATTTACAAGTAATTATAAAATTTTTATTTTCGAGTGTGCAACTTTCGGTTTTGATTATTATTCTAATTTGGAATTTATTTTTTTATTTTCAGGTAAGCCTTTTTCTACTTTGTTCTTAAAGAAATCGTGGTAAGTATCGATTAATTTAAGGGATTCTCTGCTTTATCAGACACTTATAAATCATTATTTTAAAATGTCATTCGAAGACGTTTTTTATTTTTACTACATATACAAGTGAAGCTTTAGCTCGCTGAAAAAATATCGATTGGGTGAATTATTTATTGTGCAATAATAAAGAGTTTAGTGATTAACTAACTTATAATCATTGTGGAATAATTATTAACTTTTTGTTGTTTAGGAGTTAAATAATCAACATAAAAATTACATTTCTTTCACAATGTTGTAAGTGCCCTGATTATAGCTGTATTTCATGACACTCATTGATGTTCAAATTTCAGTTCAAATTTTATATGGAAAACTTGATACAAATTTTGTTTTGGATTTGCAATGAAATCTAGTAAGCGCCATAGCGTTATTTCATGAAATTTGAACTGAACTGGATCATATCAAGCGTCAAGAATTACGGCTAATGGTTTAAAGTTTAACCCATTTGTTGAAATTGATTTCTTGTCAGGCAAGATTTCGAGCATAACATGATTAAATACAGTTTTATTCCACTAAATATTTTGGTATAACGTCATTTGTTCTTGGATAATTAATTAAAACAAAATTACTTAGAATTTCAAAGTATTTTCTTATCTCAAAGACATGAATTTCGGTTTTAGAAATAAAGAGCCAAGCACGAAACGTAATCTCAAATTGGTCTAAAATAATTCACCACAAGTATTTTGATTGAAAGGAACAAAATTATGTCGTCAAGTCCAACTTGAAATTGAATTCAAAATGAAGTAAAAACTTTCTCGTGAAATAAAAATTTTCATCTAGCGAATGGGATTAGATTCAACAAGATGCATAGTGTAATGTTGGCCTAGCCGTTCAAATAATTAGCTTGACAACCATACCTCAATTAAGCGTTGTTTGTTAGCCTTTATATTCCATTTGCGTAATCCAATTGTCTTAGCGGAGCAAAAATTATTTCATTGTCTAATTATTTGTCGGCATATGTAAAATTTAAATTACTTGTATGTTTTGTTTCGTCCTGAGGAACACATTTATGAATTTTGTTATCACCGAATTGAAATGTACGATAATATACATATTAGCTTTTAGCATTACATTATTTAACATACATACCATCGTTTGGTTAAAATTTGTTGAATAAGAAAATTGGAAAATGTGTTTCCTTAATAATTTAGAGGAATTTTTAAAACATTAAGGAATTCAGTTAGTTTGTTTTTTCCGTAATTGGTTGCTTATCAATATATGGTGCGTGAATTCTTTATCTATACTACCATCCTAGTTGACCCTAGATTAGAATATTGAATTGTAAAATAAATTTAAAATTGTGTTGTAAAGATTTTCATGTTAACCTAATTCTATGGGTGTTCTGTAAGGAGGGTTCAAATTTTCCGATTTTCTTTTGATGATGCTTTATAAAACAAGATAAGACAATTATTCAATGCTCCATGATTGAGTTTTATTATTATATAAAAGATTTTATTTGTATTTTTATGAAGGGTTAAGGTCCTCTGTGTATAAATCGTATTACAAACTATACTTCAAAATTTGATTGATACATTTTTTGGTAAATATTCATCGTGATTAAGTTTAAACGAATGAGTAACATATTGCATTGTGTACCGGCTGAAAAAGGTCGAAACTTAAAATGTTGTTTGTGGTACATAGCAGGATAATGAAAATGACTCAGATCAGAGGATTGATTTGTAATTTAAGATGGTTTTATATCTTGTATCACCCAAGTAACAAAAAATAAAAAATTCGAATCACATATGAAATGCATGTATGGGAAAATCGATCAATTTAAATTTTATATATTTTCCATAATGTGCAATATAAAACAAATGGTTTAAAAAAAAAACTGTTTCTTCGCATTTCTGTGTGTGGAAAATTCGACCGCAATACAATAACATTGTTTTGAGAAAATTTTATTATTTAGATATTTCTCTCGTTTTGCAGGAAGGTTTGTGTTTGGATTTATCTCTTTTTTGTCTTTTTGGGAAAAAGTAGATGTTGCTTGTTAATTTTTAATAGAGAAGTTTGATGCCTATCATCACGTAATAGAGACACGTATTAAATTTGGAACAGTTTCGTTTCGTTTTATTTAGTATTTTAATCGTATACTAGTTATTCTCATCGATAGATCTATAAATATTGACGAGTGTCATTAAATGTATGATTAAATCCAATTTTCCGAACTGATGAATAAAACGGTACATCACGTCAAGTTTTAAACCAGCTTTTTAAGTTTTTTGAAAATTACAACATGTTATACAAATAAAATGTGAGACCACTAAATGTAAATTTAGCTTTGAAAAGGAGCCCTACGACAACCACAAATGTAGAGCTCTGATCTAATTTTTTTGTTACATATTTTTAATTGTTGTTACTCGTAATTCATAGATAACAAAATGAATCAATTTGTGACTGTTTTTTACAGTTATAAATAATTTTTCCAGTCTTAACCTGATAGTGCCAATCCGTTATCCTTTTTCACTCCCTATTAGCCGAAACAAATTTAATAAAATTTGTTAAAATTTACCATTTTTACTATATATATCGTTGTAATTTTATGAATCTTAACTAAATTTTAAAAACTCATCTAAAATTATTAAATGGTCGAGTTCCATTCAACCAGTGAAATTCCAGAACTTTATCCGCAATTCATGTTTGTCCAAACTGCTATATAGTAACGCGTGAAAACTACATTTTTTTATTGCTTAGCCCCTTCATAAATAGGCCATAAACTACAACCTTCCCAAATTTAAAAGAAATTCTTAAGAATTTTCGAGACAATCGGACAAGTGAACACCATCGATCAAACGGCACTGTGGTTAAAGCTTTGGCGTTTGGATCGGGTGGTACCGGGTTCGAATCTCGATAAGAGCAGTATGCAAAAGGGAATTTTCATCATCAGATTACGATATGTGAGTGCTCTCAGAGTGCTCATCGGCCAACCCATCTTCCATGCCCATACATGTACTGGCATAGAGCTATGCAATGTGCAGATGGTTATATGAAAATCGGACCTATAGGTACGTTCTCGAATTGGCAACCGCGTAAAAGTAAGGACGGGAAAAGCGAACCGCGAAAGAGTTGAAGAGCCTCGGCCCTAGAACAGATTGCAATGAAAATAGAAAAAAAGTGAAAACCGAACTGATTTGTATATAATTTTTGATCCAAAGTTAAATTTGTCACTTATTGAGTGAGTATTCCAACAAATATTTATACGTTGGGCAAGCACAAGAACAATTTTTTTTTAAACAATGAAATTCTGATCATGTGTTACGAAGATTACGAAATTTTAGAAGATTTCGTCGTAATAGCAGATAATTATGTTAGTTTCGTCGCTCGTGCTCAATTTTCATATGTATTTGTTGTGGCTACTCTGATGTATTGTAAACTTTCAAACTTTCTTTCTCGAAATCTTAATCTGCCTAATATGACTCACTTTTTTAGAGAATATTAAGCCTGCTTTTGTTTATTTTTTGTCACATAAACGCGTGTTCGGTGGCAGTTCAACATCCCAAGCTAATTGTAATATCCAGAAAATCAGTATCGAGAATGCTAATTGATCTAATAGATCGTAAACTCTAACTGATTTTGGCAGCACTTTACTCTTTGATGATATTGAAATATTAGTTGTTTTCTGATTTTAGTGGAATTTTCAATATGTCAGAAGAATTTGAAGCTCACTGTCAAAGATAAATGCGATTTCAAAAGATCTGAGACATTGCGTATAACTACGTTTTTTTACAGCGTGTTAATCTGATAAAATCGTCCATATAAAATACATGCGATATTTTCTATAACTAATGAATTGGCCTGTAGCGACTGCCTTAAAAAATCGTGGCGACATATACATATGATATCGTTGATGTTTCGTAGTGTAGGTGGCACTAAATACACAATAACGTGTTGGTACAGGGATCCGATCGCTAAACAATTCGAGGCGATAGTCTCTATCATGATGACGAAGAATTAGTTGCTTGAATATTTTCTCTATGTGCGCTTTAAACCAAATTTATTCAATCATTATGTTTGGTGTGGTGGAGATTAGTAGTACACCGAGCTATATACCGGGTAGTATATAAGTAAAATAAACTGTGAAAATGAATGTATTTTATTTTTCGCCATTCCTTCTGCTCACCATGAATCACGACAAGGCGCCTTATATTGATTAATAATTTTATGCTGATTGGAAAATTGAAATTAATTGTATATTTAAATAACCAATATCATACCAAAGGCTTCTTGAGCTTTGAGATTTTTTGAATATATACGGAAGAAATTTCGCCGCCAAAATGAACTAATTGGTTTTAAATATTATGACCCAAACCCAGTTTGTTATTAGTCTCAAACAGTAAATAAAATGTTTTCCTTTAAAGCTACCGAGGTTATTCAATTTAAAGATCGTCATTCAGTTGGGTAGTAAATGATACTTTAATATCATTAACAATAATAAATATGTACTACTTACGAATCGACAGTCAGGGAAAATTCCATTGAACTCAATGATTCCAACTATATATTGCGATAAAGGATTGCAACTGAGTGTTGTATGTAATTTAGCATAGTTAAATGCGGCAATATCTAGAAGAAGACTAGTACTAGTGGAGGAAAGAAGAACAAACCGATTCCAGGAACTACGCCATAGAAATTAACTTCTGAATTCCCAACGATCAATTATTCCTCCCACGCCGCACGCGGATTGTTACATTCTGTATATTTTTTTTTTCAGAAGGATGATATCAGGACACCAACCTATTATTAAAACAGGCTTAGATTAATTTCACATAATTCATTTCTTGGTTTACAAAGCAATTCATACCAGGACATTTTGACTGTAATACCAATGAAACATAATCTAATCTTATATTTTGTGGCGAAAAACAAATAATTAAATTAATATCGTTCACTTTAAATTGTCATAAAAACAAATCTTCCCATAAATTTTTCGGCAAAATATCCAATAAAATATAGCACTAGGAGTCGTACAAAATTTATTGATACACATATTCTAAACGTAATTTGTAACTGTGTACATCATATTACAGATAAATCCTTCGCCTAATGTACCTTTAAGGTGAATCAAAACAGAATACACATATGTACATAATATTTTAGCAAGCCTGGACCTTATTATAAAAGCCCAAAACATATGTGCGATTCGTTTAACCACAAATTGTATTCGTTATGTTTCATGTTAAATTGATTTCATAGGAAAAACAAAACGTAGACAACAAACGCAAATAATTTTACTCGTCCAACAACAAATAATTTAGGAAAATATAGAGAGCTGCCACTCCTTAAAGTTTTGTTTTTATGGTCATTTCATATTTCAATCCGTATACATAGTAAAAATTATAAATGCTCTGGTTTGTGTGCTGTGTATATCATCATACAATTATTTATAATTTATGGTGTATGCGTGATTTACCTATTTATGAAATATTTTATTTTGCGGTTTTGACAAATACGATATAAATACTCTTTTTGACTGCCTGGTCATTCATCATAATCTAAACATTCCTTATCATCTTCTCTGATTTAGTTTTAAGGCAGTGCTATTAAATTTCGATTTTGGTTCATAAACACACTGTTAAATGATTTTTGTCATTTTCTCTAAATTGGGAAAGTAAAACAGAGTTCATAAATCTAACAAATTAAATATTTCTTATTTGTTAAAAATAACAAGTCTATAGGGGGGTCTGGGACATAATGAAAAAAATTAAGTGACGTAACGTAGAATTAACTTTATTATAGCTACTATGCAAATAATGTTTTAAAGAAGGCCATTAAAACAAATTAATCTGTTATTTGTATAGATGCGGCCGATTGGCTTTTAGGTAAATATAATTTCTAAGCAATTAAACAGCAATCAATTATTGTAAATATTAAATATACCTGATTTGTTGGTGTCACGCTCACGTCGAATCATATTCACACCACGTTGGTTAGTTCACGTGCATAGCAAGAAATAATAATAAATGTTGAAGTACTAGCAAATCCACACCTAATTTATGTCACCCAACAAGCAAAGCCTAATTCTGTAATATGCCGTTTTTCCTATGTTCATCTCTCAAAATATGTTCTAATAAACAATTGCCACATGTAGTTTAAATAGATTTGCATATTTACTATCAAAATATACTACATTTGTTGATTATCGTATTTGTATGTTTCCTAGTTTAAATACAAAACTATATACAAATTAAAATTCACCATCACATCAGACTCACTCAATATAATGTCGATTATTGACATTTGAATAAATTCCCATTTTTACAAATATAAAAATTATTTAAGTGGAATTTGAATTATTCAGAAATTTTTACATGAAAATAAGAGCAACAAGTTTTTTATTGTAGTTCTAGCTAGACAAATATACAAAATTTCTATATTTATAATACATATTAAGAGAATCCGATTTTTCCTATTGGATTATTGATTTTCTGTTTTATTTTCTGTATAATAGAAAAATGATGATAATTTAATTTGTTGCCGACCGATCCCAAGGTGCATAGCCAAGGTAAAATTAAATCAATATCCGATAATATTCTGCCTATGTTAGACAAGTAGGATACCATATTGATGTAATTTTATGGAATGTTTTAATTTTATATAATATGTATACATTGTATATAACGTAATCAGTGACGATGTAGTGATAATATCATCGTATTACAAAATTTAACATTTAACATCGTCAACCTGTATTATGAATGTAAGCAGCGATAATGACGTCACAGAGAAATTGGTACCATGTGGTACTTTTAGATAAACCATTCTTTGGGCTCATATGATTTCACATTGCAATTGCACACTTACATTCAATCAATGCCAATCAATTTTTTAGTTAAATAAAAATTATGCAGTGATATGCGTTTGTTGTTTCGATGACACAGCCAGTAGAATATTTTTTTATGTTTGCAGTCAATCCCATTTTATTCAGCCATTTATCCGTTGATCGCCAGATCATTATATTTATAGAAAGCCTAGAAAAAAATAAATAAGAAGCAATATTGTATAGTATAAATGTATAAGAAAGGTTGTTGCTCATCATGATGCTCCAAAGACATTTTGAACGTTGCCACATATGTAAGTAAGTCGAACATGAACGAATATCAATATGACCAAACTAACAACAAAGCAAATAAAAATTAACTTTTTAACTACTGTCCAATAATTTAATTTTGATTTAGGCAATTTTTACATCCAATTCAATATTTTCACGCACTTGCCACATTGTTCCAAATAAACCGCACTAATACGTTGCAATTCTCAGTTCTGATTTTTTAGTATTAATATTGCGAGGATTTTTATTCTGATCATAAACTCTTTGAATTTATAGCGAGAATGCTACACCGATTTTTATTAGAAACTTAATCTAGTTTAGCAATATAAATATGAAAATAACTTCGCTAGATTCATTAGCACCATGCTTTGTTGCATGATTAACTTTGTAACAAATTGCTTTGTAGCAATTTAACAATCATGCATACGTGCGGCATCATATAAAATTCATTCATTTTAACAGACCACAATTATCGGTATCTATTGCTAGGTAAAACAATTTTAAAAAACTCGTGTCGCTGACTAATTATTGGAACCAGCTAACCAGCTAGTGACCAATTAGACCCAACTTATGTGTTTGTAAAATTCGCTTGAAGAGGTGCCAGCTTCTTGTAGGTGTCAAACACGTAGTTCAATCGTCGAAAAAAGTGATTGAATTGACGAAAACTGGATCAGTAGACGGCCAACGAAAATAGAAGGTCGTTTTGATCAATTTAAATGACGTCAAAACAGGAAGAAGGTTTTAGTTTATTTGAACAAAACTATTTCCAAATGTGAGACGAATTGTAACGCATAAGCATGCATCTATGTTTCAGGATATCGAAAGCAATATGAATAAAATTAATTAATTTGTTGTAAATGCGGCGTAGTTTTGATATGCATTATAGAAAACCACACCATCAATAAAACATACATAACCCTATGTTACACATTACTCCATGTTTTGCTGTGGTCTATCGCCCATTTAGTACGTTTAGATTTTAAATATGAATCACATAAAATAGAAGCTTTATGTTAAAGCATGTCTTATAAGGGATATTAATATTCTGATATACTTTTTAATTGCATTCCTATTTGTCACATTAAAATGGAAACCGTGTTCATACAAATCGACCTATTTTCGTGTATATACATTTAAAATTTTAATTAATTTCCAGATATTCAAGTCGAATGTAGTGTGACTATAGAGAACGATTTTCGGTTAGATTACAACTTGCCAATGCTATATTCTTTGTGTCTTATGGGCTTCTCTGTCCTACAGGAAGGGTCAATTATATATAGGATTACAAAACTTTCTAAAATAACCGAGTAATTCACTGATTTAATTAAAAAACCTAAATAATTTATTCAATTTTTCGTTTTAAACAAACATTTCATATACATTTTCATTTAATGATTAAATCACTTATAAATTTATTTTCTCGACGCCACTCAAGAAATGAAATTTAAGTCAATGTGTCTGATGGGTTTATACTCGTATATGAAATATTTTTATTCTTTAAATAGAACTGTACGAAGGCAATAGAAGCATAACAAAATTCTAAATCAATAAAAGCTTATTTATATTGTAATTGTTTTCCCTCATTTTTAGAATACTAGACAAAGCTTTACACAAAAAGCTCTCTCTGTAAAGTCAATAAGTTAAAATTTTCAAAAGAATTTTTCATTTTGTTATTTTTAAATGAATAGAGTAATCAAATTACAAGTTTTTGTTGTTTTTATAAAGAAAATTAAACGGATGGGTGTACATACAAATATATATGTTGAAAGAAGTTTATTGAGCTTTAAAGCTCGCTCTACATACATATATTTAGGTTTATGATGTGAACGTAACTTTTCGAGTGTACATCATATTTAAATAAAATATCAAAAATTATGTATCCATTTCATTGTGGATGTTCGGAATCATTATGTAATAGAATTATCAGAGCACGTAATACGAATATGTTATCTTAAAGTAGATGTATCGTCTTTTATTTCTTAATTTATAATTTTATCTTTAATGTTCGGTCTTTGTTTTTAGATATTATGCTGTAATATTGCTTCTGTGTTGTGATTCTTGTTGTTTCGATTATAATTTAAGACATATTTCAACTTTGGTTATACGTACAATATGTATACATACAATATATGATAGTTTGCATTAAAATGACTCAGTATTACGACATTTGTGCAGTCTTGTTATTTAAAAGGCATTCGATTCATTTATGTACATTTCACCTAAAGTCCACTTTAAACTGATTCAATTTGAATGGGGTTTTTCAAATCTTATTATTTCTCTAATTCATGGCTCTCTAATATATTTTTGGTTAACAGAATTTCGAACAGTAAGTATTGATTGGTGATCAATTTGGAAAGTTTATAAGACGAATTTTCGGGAAGCAGATCGATCAATAAAGTTAGCTAATAAACGGGTCTCGAAAAGATTAAGTTGATCAATAAATCACCCTGGCGATTGAAGCAACAACGGACGGATTATTTTCTATTTAATCAATTTTATTTACAATATCACACGATTCTTTGTCCTCTTAACTTAAAATAATAATCAATTTGCTAGCTCATTAATCAAATAAATATAACCCTTATTGAATTGTATTAAGTATTCGGAAGGGTTTGCGGTCGTTTGCTGAAAACGGAAATTTACTTAGCACTACTTATACGAAAAGTTTTTTTATTTTTTAAACTAAGAAAATATTATAAAAGGGCATAAGCAGGTCGGCCATTAGAAGAATTTTAATAAACAAAATATCAATTGCAGGTGCAATGATAGTGAAACGAAACCAAATTTTAAAGAGATCAGTATGTAACAGGCATTGAAAGTGGATTAAGTACAATATAACGCTGGAAAAATATTTACCTGGGAAATTTTAATCCACAACCATTAGTACTGACCTTACGCCGGCAGTTATTATTATTACCTAGAAACATCTGTTAATGAAATAAATTTCACTTCAAAAAACCTGAAAATTTCTTAGATAAGAAATGCGATGACATCATAGCTCTACAATAATCGATTGAAGAAGAATCTAACAACAATGAAATACCCGAATTTGAATTTAAAAATGCCGCGAAGTTTTTCAAATAACTAGTATTTTCAAGATTGACGGAATTACAAAGTTTTTATTAATAATCGACGATTTAGATGTAACAAAACATTTTTTAACCATTTAAGATATCAGGTTCAATTTCTTAGAAAATCTAGCATATGTAATCAGTATCAGATATAAAGTCATAGTCTCAAATACTCGTAGTATTTGATAAGACGATGACCTATTCTATACAGTCATCATTACAACACTGTTGCTGCTCATCACCGAAGTGAACAAAAATTAATGGAGTGCAAATCAATTCACAATATAAATTTAATTTTATTAAGAAATAACAAGAAAAAATGACGCGATTTCTTATCAAACATACGAATAAACTTCTGTGTTTGTACAAAGTTGTCGCAGGTTATTGTATTGCTCTATTATTTTTTTTGTTTGCGTAGTGGCGCGATGACATATTTAGTGAGATTATTACAGTTTGTGTCTTAAAAAATATTTTGATATGATTAACAGAAGGTTAGTTATTTGTTTGTGCATACAATTTGTACGATTTGTTTTCTAAACACTAACATAGGGATTTGATCAAAGAATGCGATTAAAATTTTACAAAGGTTTTGTGAAACAGAACTTTCCAAGTTTTTATTCGTCCTCCTTTCATATCAAATTTATTACACTTTTCAATGTTTTATTTTCAAATGAAGGTCCCAATTGGTAACAAGGGTTACATATTGTTTCACATATTTTGCTACATTTCTTGTACATTTAAATTTAAAGTAAGGATTTAAGTGATCTTAAAGATGTTTTTTTATACTTTGTTATTAGGGAAATTATGTTTATATGTTCGTTAAAATAAATTATCTACTTAAAAAAATGAAAATAAAATGAGAATTTGTTTCTTATACACATAAGTCATACAAACATAACATCTTTTTTGTATGACCTACGCCATTTTTTGTTTAAAACTAAAGGAGAACGAGGAAAAGAAGTTTTTTGTACTGAATAACTAATGAATTATGCCCGAGTATACGGCTATACTGAAGAATAAGTAATAATATAAATCAAAGATATTATTTGTTAAAAGACAGAAAATTACAAATTTTGTTTTATTTTAATGGGATAATTCCAATGATGTACACGTGGGAACAGGGATTCCACTTAGAGATGATTAATATGATTTGAGGCTCATCGCGTAAAATCACAACTAAAAGTATTGAGTTGTTCACGAAATTTTACTGCTCAAAACAACGATATCTTAAAATGTATAATAAAGTGTAAATTTAAATTTTTTTTTCTTATTATCGAGGATTCTTCTGACCAAAAGCGTCTTCCACGAACAGATCACTCTTTTCTGCAGAGCAATTCCGTAGGCTTTCAATTTACTCAGTTTTATCTATTGAGTAATAATCTAAAAAATAATATCTGGAAATCTACACATTTTACTTTCTCGTAAAAGTGAAAGGCAGTTTAGAAAAATAAAAGATTTTCGAATTTGCTTGCAGATTTCAAACAGAAACACTTCCGAGAACGATAAAATTGTTTTCGAGAGGTTATGCAAATATATGTGAATTGACAGTGTTGCTTGTTGTAAGATCTCTTCTTCTCCTAAAAAGCTCTTTGTTGTTTGAGGTGAAATTTTATCTTCTCGGTTGTTTGCGAAATTTTAGAAATATTAATCAGGGAATCAGCCAACCGGAAGAAGCAGTAATAAGTTAAAAGAGTTTAGAGCTTTGAGAAAAAATTCTGGCTTCTTTTCTCTGTAAGTATAGAGAAAAAAGAACGATGCTTTATCAAAAGTGGAGAAGACAGTAAGGAAGCTTGATTTATTAAACATGACTGCTTACAAATGAGAATAAATACCGGGAATCATTAAAGTTTCTAGTTGTCTTATACTCGCCATAGATATACAAAAGTGTTAAAATTAGTGGTATAATACAACATAAACATTTCTAAATGTTTTTACTGCTGCTCTAAACTTAAAAGAACAAAAGCGTTCCTTTATTCTACTTTGTTAATATTGTAACAACTGTCATTGAGTGGTGGGAATGAACAATAGCATACACGTTAAAAGAAAAAATAAATAATGAAGTGAGAGACGGTTTATGCAACAGCACTTTTATTATTTTGACATCTATAAAGGCAGACTAGACTCGGGTTGAAAATGATGTTTGTAACAATGTGAAAAATTATTTTTAAAGACAATAAAATCACTGTTTTATTATACTTTTAGCTGTATTCCATGATACCCATTGATCCAGATCAGTTCAAATTTTATATGGAAAATTTGATCCAAATTTTGTTTTGGATCACAAATTTTGAAATGAAATCTCGTAAGCGCCATACCGTTGTTTCATGAAATTTGAGCTGAGCTGGATCGGTCAAGCGTCAAGAAATACGGATATTGTTACAATATTGTATAAGAATAAAGGAACGCCGTCTATCGTTCAAAAATTCAATGTTCCATCATGCGGGCTTTTACAGTTTTTCTTTTAAACGATTTTATTCAATTTTTTATAAGGTGCCAACTTTGTGGTTCTCGCTGAGAAATATTCTTGAAAATGTTGATGATATTCTTATGTCTAACGTTACTGGGATTGAAAACTGGACACATTTTCTAGTATATGACCAACTAAGTCTGCATTTTCCTAATGTTTAGGGGATCCCGAAGAAATTCACGATATTAAAATTAATTTGAAAAAGTTTTGAATTGATAGAGGTCAACCTTTATCAATATTCGTTGGTGAAGCATTTGTAATCGCCAATTTTATTATGTGCCACTGAACAACTTCCATAGAATAAGGTAGTGGTACGCTTTCTTAAGTTTTCTGATATGCTAGCTTCGAAGTTGGCCCGGATAACTTAATTATCTAATGCTTCGGTATTCTAGTGTGAGATCGTTGGAATCGTTTATTATACGTGAGGGACAAACGGACGCATATTTCGCAGCTACCAGAAACTGGTCAGAATCGATGTTAACATCGTGTTGATTGACCAATTTGATCGACCACAGCTCCATCGCTTGATTTCCACGTGTCTTTATGAATTTGCTTACGTGGGAAATATGTGCTGGTTACTACCAGATTATATAGCAGAGCTAGTTAGGTGGAGTCCAAACTCGTGCCTATCAAAGTTGTTGCTTTGACAGAGAGTAAATTCGTGTTAACGATGATTGATGATGTTGCCATGTTAATTTTGAATCATTGTTCTTATTTCAAGGACTAGGTCGTTAATATAAATCCGAATTAATTATTCGATTCTTTTGTCGAAGTTTTGTAACAAATGTTTTTTCTTGGGTGGTTTGTTAGGACAACGAAAACCGCCTGTAGAAGCACCACAGCCCTCACACGCTTAGCTTACCTTAGTTACGAAGTAGTTACCGATGGCCGCCGCGTGGAGACGGTGTAAGCACTTGCGGAAGTACAAAGACTTGCTCTCTGTCTGCACTCCAACCTGATCTCCAAAGTCTAGTGCAAGACTAGAAATTGTATCCAAGTCCAATTTAAAATATTAAAGTCGGACAGATCGGATGGTCCGATATAGTTTAAGATCATCGATAAAAAGCAAAACTTCACTATCAATATTAGTGCTATGCCATTTATAAAATATATAAAAGGAGTGCCCTAGAATAATTCCCTCGAGAACCCCTCATGATGGCTAAAAATAGAACGGTAATTATTAATTTCAACAAAATGTTACCTGTTACGTATACATGAGTCAAACCATTGCCAAAGAAGTCACACCTCTAATTATTCGAGGATATATTCAATGAAATTTAATAAATTTTATAAAATAAATTACTGCTTTAAAGATCCATGTTGTGCCGGTGAAATTAAATGGTTTGGCAATCAGCTTTGAACGATTTATTTTTTCACATTTTTGTAATTGGCCTATGGTTCTTGTCGATTTGAATAAGCGAATTATTTTCGCATTCTTAAAGCTCAAGGAAAATCATTGCCTTTATTTAGACATAATTGCTAAATTTGAAGTTTAACTTCGACGCGAGAAAAGAAAAGTATCACGAACACCGAATGAATTGGCCAGATTGATAAAAGTGATAGTTAAAATATTAGGGTTAATGTCATAATAAACTGAGCTATCATATTCACTAAACTAGTTACAAATTCGACTATTAACGTTGGTGGGGTCGTTGCACATCGTTTAAGCCCTAGTATTTTTAATGGATTTAGAGTATGACCAGAACTTTTCAGAGTTTGATGGGACGCCTTCTTCAATTGAATTTAAATATTTTTCATATCACGGTTTGACCTCTTTTTAGTAACGATCTTAAAAGTTAATTTTCCATTTACTAATTGAAGCTGTAAATTTGATTAATTTAATTAAATTACGCGCGAATATTGGCTGGATATTTGCAATTCATAAATTTAACAATAGGAACGTACAACATCTACGAGTATGAGTTATTTAATATTATCATAAAAAGGTTTAGCGGATTCATTAGCATTTAGATCTTTAAATAGACCTTGCCAAAATAAAAGTTTGAATCAATATAAGAAATTACTTAATCTAAAATCCGGTTATTAGCATTTTTCAAACTTCTAAACTGAACTTAGTTTATTTAAATCCTATATCCAAATGTATTCTGTGTAAACTTCCCAATCCCAAATTCGATATGAGTTGAGTTCCTGTGAATTCCTCCACGATCGTCTTTTTTTAAAAATTAAAATAAGGTCCGTATGAAAACAATTCACCATCGAAAATTTCAGATGGGGCAGTCTATTTATTGTTTACAGTAAACCAGAATTTGAACAATATTTATTAATTTGTACATTTACAAAATACAATATAATATAAATAATATTGTTATAATATATCCATAGTGCACGGTTTACATTAGACTTCCGGCACCCAACAAGTGTGTGATTGTGTGATTCTTGTATACAATGCAGCAAATGTACTAACAATTTATTTTCATTCTTGTGTTGTTCGTATCGTGTATTTGATGATTACAACAACACTCATCCACTTTTTGTGTTTCTGTATTTTCATTTTCATATTTTTTTTTTACTTTATTATGGTTTGAATTTGCGATTGTCAGCCGTCAGAGTTTCAGTTTAGTATCGTTGATTAACTAGTGCGAGACAGTTTTATATATCGTGTAGTCACACTTATTGTGAAAATCTGTTTTTTTGTAAATTTAAATATAAGAAAAAAAGTTTTTCACTATATCGTTATTTTATTGTAATATACCCAGTGTTGTGAGTTGCTCATAAGTAATTAGTGTCTAGAAAATTATCGAATAAATAAATTAGAATAAAAATTATTGATTTATTGATTTTTTACGAGCAAAATTATTTGGTGCTGATTTTTTTTGTGTTATGATAAGAAAATTGTGTTATAAGGAAAAGAGTTGAAATTGCCCTTGTTTTCATAGTGATTAGGTATTTAAGAGAATTGGAGCTATATAATAATTGAGCACTAATTTGTTGCTTTAAGAATTAATTATCATTTTCCGGTGGGTGATTTGTGTATAAAAGTGTGTAGAAGTGATGTGATTTAATTAAAATAAGAAATAATTTCATATTTATTGTTGTTGCTTTGTTATCACGACCATGGAATTTTAACGATAACTAGGTACAAGAAACTTACAATTAAAATTAACGTTGGAATACATTTTTATTTGAATGCGAAATAGAAAGCCGGTTTTCTGTTCATACACCATGATCGAAGCGTGAAGGATTTTGTATTATTTTTACTGGCTTTATTCCTTTATATACATATATATATATTATATATAAATTATCGAATTCAATAACCTTCTGCGTAATTTACTTTATTTTTATTATATTCAGAAGCGGTTTATGAATTAGAATATTAAATTTATTCTTACGTGAAGAAAGAAGTATTTTTATTATACACGCACAATTGCCTAAGTATCGGGTAACTCGGTGTATTTATTTCTAGGAAATATCGGTTATGTAAGGGTTAATAAACTATCTGTTACGTAATGTACATTGTACATTTTCATCGTACACTAATTTTTATGTCTTATGTGTTGTTATATACTTATTTTGTAGTAGAACACCTTTCTTTATCAATGAACCAAAACATGAACTGGTTCGAGGATGTTCATTTAAGTTCAAAAATTCATAACAATATAATGAAAATTGGTACATACTTAATATAATCATATTTGAGATACAAATATTTTTTATAATTATAGGTATGATAACGTATACCTTTGGAAAAGTAATTATGTACGCAGATTTTGGAAAACTATGTAATTTATATTTATACGGTTGATGGATTATTTTATATTAAATATTTAATTGAAAAGATACGAGCGGGTGACTTGGCCTGGTGTTGGTCATGCATGCGTGCGATTCGCACTCCAAATATTACATATGCTAGAAGCTATTTTTAGCTCCAAATTTCCTGTGTAGATTTGTATAATCGTATTTAAATTTGGTAAAGTACTATAATAATTATTTTATGATGTATTGTGTTTTTGTTACAGTAGAGCCAATTAATCTATGAATATATTGCGCGCGGGTTAGCGATACTCGCTAGTAAATTTTTATATTAGTAATGCAAAGTTCTTTTGTAACATTTATATACAATTCGATTGCGGTCACCTTTTTGTATTCAGCTTTTGTTGACATCATCTAATTAATTTGGTTGGTTTTCTGTTTTAAATCAATTATAAATATCGCGGTTAATATAATTTAAACGTTATCGTGGGTATTGGGTGGATGCCTAATCAATTTTCGCACTTAAATTTTAACTTGAAAATACTCAAGAAATGTCGATAAATTATTTCCTACTTTGCAATTTGAATGTCGACATTGGGTTTGGAGAGCTCACTAATGCATTTATCAATTTGTTTATTACGCTTTGAAATTCAAGTTTAGAAATGTGTCCTTTGCAAAATGAAGGATCTTGTTACTGACAATCGGTTGTTTTCTTTGTTATAATTAATGGAGGAACTCCATTTATAATATTAGCCAATTCTCTATATTGCAAAACACTTATTCAAATTAAAATAAATCACCCATTACGATCTAAGAAATTTGTAAATGTAAAAATAAAATTTCTATATCATCAGAAATGGATGAGATTAATGTCAAGGGTTGAATTTTTATTGTTGTTTTGGTTAAAAATATGTCAAATCCTCCATACTAATCTCAAATTTTACGATCTAGCTAATAAATTATTTAAAATATTTTATTCGTTCTTGCTCTTCTTTAAAATACTAATACCTTTCCATATTATTCGGGTTATTTTTACTTAACTACATAGAATTTATAAAGGAATGAATTACCCATGAATACACATCTTTGAGAAAAGCGTAGATGAGCTTATGTAATATGTACGTTTGTATACGGTATATTTAGAAGAAAAAGGAAAATTCGTCTGTTGTATCCTTTCTATGTTAAAAATGTAATCTAACGAATCTACTTCGGAAAAGGGTTAAGAGAATTTATTTCTCCTTAACAACATACTAAGAAAGCAATAAAAAGAAAAATGAAAATATTTTTTTGGTGTTTTGTTTATTACAATCATTAGTTTTTATGTTTATTAGAAAATCAGTGTTATCAGAATGTGACAACTTTTCTTAATGTGTTAATTATTAAAATAATTAGAAAAGGAAAAACTCGGAAATTTACCAAAGAAAATTGTTTGATTAATTAAAAAGAACCACGAAGTGCTTAGTATCTTTGATCATTTTTAGTTATATATAATTATTGAATTAAAGTAAAATTAAAATGGGACAAACATTTGGAAGTACACCTGTCTCATCGCATCGGCCATCGAGGCCGAGAAAAGAATATGGTAAGTTATTTACAAACAGATTCTAATATTAAGATTTGTAATATTTATATTTAATCTAACAGCGTAGTCATGTATTTTTTCATTGTTATTAGAAAATGTATTTTTTATTGTTCATATATGGAACATGTTAAAACAATGTGTCGTGGCCTTATCTTATCACGTAGATATTACACCAGCTCTATACTCACCAAGTCATATGAAATCGCAAACATATTCTGTTTTTCGCGCGGTGATAATGCAAATAATTTTCAAGCTAAATACAAATACTCGCGATGTTTTTGCTTTCGTGTGATATTTATACTCTGGTATAGGGCAACGCGCAAAATGTTTTTATGGAGTTTGAAATGATTTATCTTGAGTGGTTGTTTGTTGTGATGTTGACATTTTAAGTGGGTGCATGATATTCCGGTAAGAAAGTAAAAAGCTTAATTGGTTGCCTGTGTTGATAATAATAATTAAAGATTGCTTTTGTTAATATAACCCAGATTTTCTTTGTTTGTTTCTGGGTAGCTTCGAGCGGGCGTATACTACGAAGTACGCAACACAAAAAATTTATTTACTCTTAATTTGTTTTGCAAATTCTAAAGAATTAGCACAGTTTAAGAACTGCTACTTTTGTAATTAAATATAATATATATTTGAAATTTGTAAAGCTTGAGGACATCGAAATGAATCTATGTCTGCGATCATCAAAATTAATCTCTGTGTATCACCTCAATGCAGGAAAACAGTAAATAGTCACGTACGATGTTGGTGTTTGTTTTCAGTTCTCAATAAGCACCGAATCTTCCAATTAAGGGAGGGAGGTATTTTTATTATTTAAATTTACTTCGGCTTTGTTGCAGTGCAACCCCGGATCTTATCAAAAATGATGAAAGCTTTTTGTAAAGAAGCATTTAACTATTCTATAGGGTGCCTCAGCAAGAGCGCCGGATTTAAATTTGCCGCCATTTTGTTAATACGAGTTGTACGGTGATTTTTTTGACAGTTGTGAGAAGTATTGAAACCAACAACGTTTATTTATTGTAAAAACACATTACAAAAATGGTGAAAGTTGTGCGAAAACAGTTCGCCAATTGCGTCAAGTTTTCGGTGTGCCAAATGAATCGACAGTTTACAGATTTACGCTGATGGATCAGAAGATCATTGTTCGTCGTTGTCCTTGTCGGTCACTCGAAAATATAGCCACAATATGAAAATCTGTGGCCAAGAATCCAGGAACTTGGGAGTGCGGTATCGCAAAATGTTAACGCAGTTTTTGTGGCCCGAATTGGATGTAATTGATGTGAAGGGCATGTTTTCCAACAAGACGGTGCGACCTGCCACACAGCACGTGAAACAATGGTGTTACTGCAGACTAAGTTTCCGTGTCATTTCTCGATTTGGCGATCAATGAAATTGGATCTAACTTAACATTGAAAATTTTGCAAACATCTAAATAAAAAGCCAGCCTTTCAATTATTCGATTGTCGCCATAAACAGGTATCAACATCCATCTCTTAAAATTGATGTACGAACGACAGCTTGTAAATGACTGAAACGTATGTCATAAAAACAGCAATGACTAGAGCCGGGTTTCTACTTGCACGTCTAATATAATAATGACATAGTGACTATAGTAACACAACTAATCCCTTAATACAGGCCCCTATCAACAATTTCAAACATTTCTATTGGTTATCATATCAAACACAAATTGTTAACTTTGTTGTTCTTATATTACTTGCTGGAGAATACCGAACGGTTCAATCGAGCAATTTGTTTCGCAAATTCCTTGGCACCAAATTACAGGACTGAAGAGATGTTTAATGATATACGAAGACGTTTTGTAGTTACAAAATTTGTAAGAAAAGTGTAAGGATTTTTAGTTTTATTAAAGCCGTTGGAGTAGTACTCCATTGGAAAAACAGTGCACATGCCCGGCAACTCTGTGCATCATGCGCCCTATTCCCATGCTTCTTAATACAAATTTATTCCCGTTCTCGTTATGTGTGACCAGCGAGTACATTCGCGATTGCTTAATGTTTATTTATTTTAAAAGTCAATAACATCAAAAATGTTTATAGTCCATAAAAAACAATATTTTTATTGCCCTACAGCCGATTTTTTATAAGACCTTGAAACGTTTATCAACTCTTGCGCGTATATTATTGTCTCTTGTGCGATAAAAATAATTTTAAAATCTATAAATTACATTATAGAGCGAAAATCTTTTATAAAATATCGAATATCGACACTTTGTGGGTACAATTTATTCCTTCCTTCTTCTTATTGAAACTGAACAAAATTTAATTAAAATCGCTTATCATTATGCATTTATGCTTTGCGGTTTCCTTTTTAATAAACATTATTGATTTTCTATTCTAAATATATACATGGTTCAAGGTGAATCAAATTAGAAATTCATTTCAGGTAGTTCTACCCAAGTCATGCAATTCTATTGTATTGTGGTTAGATGTGCTGTGGATTTAGAGAACGCGTTTTTATCAATTTTGTACTTGAAGTTTTTTGATTAGGCAAAACAAAAAAGCAATAAAATTATTTATAAAGTTCTAACATCTGTTTTCTAGTGTGGTGAAACCAGGGTATCTCACGCAAACACAGGCAATACAAACAATTACATTTTCGTGGTTAGATCAGTATGAATATATGTAAAACGGCATTTTGCGAAATAACATTTTCTGGTTACGATTTTCGACATCATGATATAGCACGCACTATACAAAAAATGATTTAAGTTTCTAACATCTGTTGGAAATATTAGGTGTATGACTTTAATTTTTACAGATTTTTGAACAAATTTATTTTATATAAAAAAGAAGTCAACAACGACTTTAGTCTTGGAAATAAAGTCCATCGTTTTTTATGACTTTGCGCCATCTCTACGACGAATGTCATTGCGAAAGAAACTTGCTACCTACACACATTGTCCAGCGTTTTGTACTGTTTATCCACTAAGGCGTGCTGGGGCCAAGTCTGATGAGTATGCTGCGTGTGAGAAAACTTCTGATCCCAAGTTCCAGGGGTTCTTCTGAGTCACACGAGCAACGTGAGGTCGAGCATTATGCAGCAGTGTGATTTGCCTGCTTCCTTGCTCAGTAAATGGCCTTTTCTGGTCAAGTTCTTTGCTCAGTTTGTTCAATTGCTGTAGCGTTCAGCAATCACCGTCTAACTAGTTTCCGG
The DNA here is from genome assembly GCA_963691935.1 of Nephrotoma guestfalica. Classification (NCBI taxonomy): domain Eukaryota; kingdom Metazoa; phylum Arthropoda; class Insecta; order Diptera; family Tipulidae; genus Nephrotoma; species Nephrotoma guestfalica. Next base: position 308,340,427 of record OY829913.1, on the reverse strand, counting down.
GAGTGCGTAATAAAGCACACCCTTCATGTCCCACCAGATACATAGGAGAACCTTCTTTAAGTGATGTTACCCACAGTTAACATCCCCCCGTACTGGGTTGCCCGGGATCTATCGGCGACTTTTTACGTTTGGGATTTTCATAAAAAATATACTTTTCATCATCCGTCACAATTTTCCACAAGAAGTCCTTTGTTTGTTGCCGGACAAGCAGTGAAAACCATGTGCTCATACCTAGGTTGTGTTCGGTCAACACATATGGGATCCACCTTCCCATTTTTCTCATAAAAAATATATTATATCATTTAAGAAATTTTAAGTTTACTCCAAATCGCACTAAAAATCTGGGAATTGTAAACCAAAGCTTTTAAATAATTGTATTCAGAGTTTCTAAATAAATATTTACACCAAACTGTGGGAATTGGGGAAAAATATTTTCATAGCATTTTTGTCTGAATTGTATTTTTTTGACGTACTGAAAGAATTAGTTTCATGTAAATATTTTAGAAACAATGTTGAATCGGAAACTTATGTTCCAAAACATTTTTATTAGGAAAAATAACTTCCCATGTAACTTTGTTTCGAAAATTTTTACACCAAGCGAATTCCATCAGTAGGCCAAAAAAACACAATTCAAACAAAAATGTTATGAAAATATTTTCCCCAATTCCCTATTCTCAGGGAAAACCAGATTAGTGCCAAGGATAGCAGAACTCCAGAAAAATACAATTCAGATAACAATGCTACTTACATGTTATTATGCATAAATTTATAACTCAGTATTTCTGGGAAAACAAGATAATGACACTCCGGTAGTTTTTTAGGGAGCAGGGAATTGTGAAAAGAATTTGGATAACTTTTTATTAAAATCAGGTTTTCACTCCATAAAGAAAAAATTTATTTAAATTTGTATATATTGGGAATAATTTTTCCACATCGAAAATGGCAAGGAACATATTCCCAATTTAATTTTATTTCCCAAAAATTATCAGCACTTTGTACCTTAGTAGACCAGAAAAAAAGGTTATAAATATTAAAAATATATATGTAAGATAACTTATTTTGTATCTCTTTCTAACGATAAATTTATTTTTTTTTTCTTGTTGTGTACTTGTCAGATTTTTGTTGAGATAGTGTAAAATTTATAAAATATAAATAAAATAACCCAAATTAAATCCAAATTTGTGACATTCTTTATTCTTTTTTATATAAAGAAGCGTGGTTTAATATGAAAGGTTTTTGACTAATGTCTGAAAGCAAAAAATAAACAAATCGAGTAGTTTTAGAATTACCCGTAGAACCGTAGAAAAGATTATAGTTTTACCTGTTTCACTGCTTCTTCTTATTATTTGTACTTTGTATACTTGCAAAACAGATTTTATATTTGTTTTGGAAGTTCTATAGTAGATTCCGGTTTTAAGTTTTTTTCGAAATCCATTTAACAGCTTTTCCAAGGAGACTAAGTGTTCACAAAATCGTGCTCTGGTATAGTGGTTTCGTAGGTGCAGAGCAAGGACCAAATTAACACTCGCAAACCCGTATAAAACCCAGGCTTTCATATCTTCACATATAAAAACAATCGTAGGAACATTTTTTCGACTTGTGTTCTTCGTCCAATTCGATTAAATTAAAAATGATTTTCAAATTATTCACAAAGCTAAGCTCGTTTACGTTTTACCAGCGGCAAAATGAATTTCAATATTTGTATCTACAGTATTATCATGAGTATAATTCGAAGGGCACTTCAACTTCCTTATGTTTTAAAAGCGTATAGTTGTCGCTTGTAAATCGGACCGATCACACTCGAATACGTGTTAATGAAATGGTATTTCCTTAAACGTGTCATTAAACAATATTAGTCTGATAACCTAATTTATGAACACATTTTCTTTAATATTCAGATATACACTTCAAAACTGTAAATTGTTTCGTAATTGTTCAATGGAAATTTGTAAATGACTCGTTAGATTGTGTGCGTTTGTTGCAGAATTTCTGTAATTATTTTATTTACCGAAATTTCTATTAAAAATATGTGTACAGCGCTTAACCACTTGTGCAAAAAGAAAATCACGCAATAACAAAGTGTCAGTCAGTCAGTAATGAACACGACAAAATTAAACTTGCATCATTGAAGATAATCCTAACAAATTTACCTCGCGCACACTTCAACTGAGGTGCTAATTAGGTAAACATTTGCATACGCTAATTTCACGTCAAATTACATCTACAAAGAATTTAATTTGTGTTATTAAAATGACGTAAAAAATAATTATATGTGAGATGCCATTGCCAAAAATAATATTTCGTATGCTAGGTAGTTGTATGTCGTGGTGTCTATTAAAATATAGTTGAATACATATATGAAATCAAAATTATCCACATCGCTTAACGTATACCAAATTATTTTTAAAAACAATCAATGACCCATCGGGAAATCACCGTACACATCTGTTAATCTGTATATTATATTGTTTATTAATTTTGTCGAAACATACAAGAAGAAAAATCTTAATTGGATTTTTTCGGTGTTTTGTTAAATTTGAATGCGAGCCAAATTTTGATTACAAAAAATAAACAAATAAAATTTCTTTTTAAAATCTTCATATTTCGAAAAACATACAATAGAATGAATAGATGAACGAAAAGTTTTATTCATTTCGGAATTTCCATTTCTTCATCCGTTTACTTCCCGTAGTTAATTAGAAATATTGGGCATGTGAACTTTTCGCAAACTACAGATATAGTTGCTTCTTAATTGGCTTGAATATTATATTTTAGTCAAGCACAAATTTTATTTATGGTTTGGTGTATGTATGTATCCGTCTGTCTGACAGATAGTAGCGCATCTACTATAGTGTCTCTATTTGTTATTGTTTATTTGCATTGTATTTGTATTTTAATTCTAAGTTGAGTTAATTTATGCCAAAAAAAAACGTAAAAGGAATTTTTAAAAAAATGTAAAAGGAATTTTTAAAAAAATGTTGTGGATGTATGCCGCGATACTGACGTCAATTAATACTCACAGTACACTACTTGGCGATATTATAGCACAAATATCTGTTTCGCTTTAAATTAATTTTGGTAATAGAGTTATATTTTGTTGTATTTGAAGAATTAATAATTTATTATTATAATATTTTATATTTGTGAACATTATGTGCTGTACAAATGAAGGTAAATAACATATTGGTGGCTAAAGTAAAGATTACTTAAAATTTGTATATATGTAAATTCTAAACCTACAGTTTTCTTAGTATTCCAAATTATGCAGTGCAATAACGTTCAGTTATTTCTATGATATTCTTTTATATTTGATTTCCTTTGTTGCTTTTATTGGAACAACTTTACATAATGTGGGGCCAAGCCATGATCAATCAATTTAATTCACAATAATAAAGTTCAAAAATTAAATTCAAATACGGAGCCAAAATACTTGAACATCCAAAGCAAATTAAACTTTTATCACAAGACCCAAATATGAGGCTTAAATATCAAGTTTCTCGCGTTTTATTCTATCTGCACGTTTCGGGACTCCAGTATCTTTTTGTCACCTCGAAATAAAATCGTTACCAAAATGACTCAAGCAGACAATGAACACGTACTGCATTAATAATACTTTTTATAATATAAACTTACGTGCGTCTTCTTCATCCCTTTCTGCAATAACCTCCCAAAATGTTACTTGTATATTAATAACAAAGTCAAGGAAATTTTGTTGTTGTTATTTTAAGCCGCCCTACTAAGAACTACAAAAAATATGTGTTTTTTTAAATATTTATAATATTTGATAAAAAATTTAACTCTCAAAATTTTCATTTTTTCCTTAATCGAAATGGAAATATAAAAAGCAAAAAAGCTGAATAGAAGCACGTGCTGTCCTTGATATGGTTTTATGCTAATTGTATTTTATTTAGTTAGTTAATGTTATGCACATTACGCAGAGTTTAATAAGAAAGGGAATGCTCGCAACAACAAACAAACATGCTTTGATTTTATTCGCTTTCACGTTTATTTAAAACTTGCTCCGAAATGTCGACTTGTATCATATATATCGACTCGTTTATAATGTTAGATCTGTTATTAGAAATTTCATGTCGTTAATTTTTCTATTAAATATACGTTTAGCATTTTATACAATAGAATCATTCAAGTATGATAATTTTGATATGTAAATAATGCAAATAATTCAATATTCCTTACTGTGCCATAGATAATACTTTTTGTTAACAACTCTGGAATTAGGCAGAATTTAGTTCAGCAAATTTCCATTTCAATTGAACGAGTGTCGCTATTTGAACTCGAATTTAACCACGCAATTTTTAAATCGATCGTAGAATAACTCAAATATATAGGTGTAATGAGTTTACATTCATGGAATTAGTGCTCACCGGTTTTATTCGCATTTGTGTTTAAAAATAAGATTCATGTGAGATTTCTTTTAAGAAATGGCGTTAGAACCCATTGAATGGAAATACGATTCATAGTTTTAGTACTTTTTCAAGTTCTTCTTTTTGGTATTTAAAAACTTATCATTAAAAGTCATTCGATAAATGTTGTAGTTTATGTAGTTACTTTATATGTATGGCACTTCTTGTATTGTGCCATCCTGTGGCTACAAGTTCGGTTTAATATATATTGTTAATATCTATTATTTAGGAACATAGGGTGTCTACTAGGCGGGCCATCTTACTATGTCGGGGGCTACGGCTTTTATCTCTTCCCATGATTTACCAAGTTGTTTCGCTTCAGCTAGCACTGTTCTCTTCCATGTCATCACTGGTCTTCCTATTTTCCTTTTCCCTTGCGGGTTCCAGTCCAATGACATCCTCGTTATATTACTTGGTGATTTTATCAGCGTATGGCCAGTCCATTTCCACTTTCGCCTCTTTATTTCGGCCTCTATGACTGGGTTGTTATGGTGTTAGGCCAGAAGCATTTCAGTATTCGTCGAAGGCACTTGTTTACGAACACCTGTAACTTCTTTCTGACTTTTCATGTGTGTTTCCATGTCTCACAACCATACACCCCCACATACTCACCCACACGATTTCATACACGAGTTGAACATTCGTATCTTGGTTTTGCGTTAATGCGTTTGTGTATGTCTTTCTCTGTCACACGTGTTTTCGTTATTGTACAATCAAGGTATACAAATTCATTTACATCTTCAATTCGTACATTGTTGATGTGCATCGGTGTGGTTATATTTGTGATGAGTCTGATCACCTTGGTTTTACTGATGTTTTTCTTAAGACCAACTTTGTTAGCTAGATCTGATAGCTGTTGTAGTTTTGCTGCTTTTCTGAGTGTTTGTGTATTGTATTGATTATATATTTAATATCCATTGAATATTTTTATTAACACATAACATAATCGAAGGACGTCAATTAATGACTCTAAACACTCGTTCTATTCACGGAATATTGTTTTTCTATTGAGGATTGTAAATCTACGTTGGAAATGACAACTTGTTTTTAACATTAAGATATAACAGTCGAAATACGAGGGCGTAGTGAGAAGTTCGGTAAAATTGCAACAGAAGGCGACGTGTGTAGTTACAGTGACCAAAATTCCGGAATTACGCTTCGAATTGCTTCTACATACTCCATATTCACCAGACTTTGCCTCCTGCGATTATTTCCTGTTTCCGAACTTGAAGAAGTGGCTCGGCGGAAAGAGATTCGGCTCTAATGAAGAGCTCTAATGAAGTTGGAGAAATCGTATTATTCGGAAAGGATCGAAAAATTGGAAAAACGTTGGACTAAGTGTAGCGGGCTAAAAGGCGACTACGTTGAAAAATAAATTTTTTTTGGCCGAAAATATTATTCCTTGTTTTATTTTTACCAGACTTCTCACTCCGCCCTCGTATGTTCCAAACATATTTAAATTTTAAAGGTTTATCCTACCAAACTACGTTTTTAACCGTTATGTGAGTGACGAGGTACCCGGGTACCTTTTGCACTTTTAGACGTTTAGCTTTGTATGTTTCACTCATAATAAAAAGTTGTAATTACTTAAAAATGAGAAATTTTACTACTTGGACGCACGTGAGAGTAAAAGTAGTTTAGTTGTATGAATTAGAGTAACGAAGGTATATATTTTACACTAAATTTGAAAGAAATAGTATGCAAATATTTTATAGTTGTGTGTTTGTCATGCAATCTTTCTTGCAATCTGTCATGCATCCTTTGTTTAGGCATCTTCGAAATATTTATTTGTAAAAAAGTTAATAAATGTTTTAATTAAAAATAAAATATATTTAGTAGCATTGTACAAAACCAATAAGGCTTTCGTTTATAAAGTGATGTAATCAACTAACGGGCGCCGTTTTGAACGATAATAAATCAGTTATTGTCATAGAATTTCGATTGGGACCTTTGTCGCTAAAAATTTAGCGACATTTAGCAAAATTTCTTCCTCTTTTAAGAGGATGCATGAAAAATGCATTTAAACATATTTCAAGTTTCCTCTATTGTAATATAGACAGCAACTTACAAGTAAATTGTTGAGGTAACTTTCAACTTCATTTTATTATGATTTTATGGCATCTTGAAGATTTAAATGAAAAAATTCGATAATTTCATCAGAATCCAATGAAACTGAAAATAAAGTTGAATACTTTATATACTTAATTAAGTAATCCTCTTAAATTTAACACATATTGTATTACGTGTACTGCATGAACTAAATAATTGTCTTAACAATAAAATAATTGTTTTGAGACAATGCTGTATAGAGTTTTCAAAATACCTGAAAAATGAATACTATGAATCGGGAACTTATTCCTTGAACTACCCGGGTAACCCGAAAAAAAGACAAATAAATACAAAATTCATTTATTAAATAAAACAAAAATGGTGAAGAAAGAATTCAATCATGCTAAAATTGGCAAATTAGCTGCTAAAATTATTTATTCAATGCAAATTTTAAAATATTCAAATAAGTTATTTTAATGGAAGTTTTAAGTTTATATAGGACTACTTATTTTTTGTTTATAAAATAATAGTTTAAGAATACCAGTTCATTAAGAGTGTCTTCTAGATAAACGACAACGTAGTTTTGTTATTATATTCCCGGCAACTGAAAAGACTCGTTCGCATGCCGTTTAGATAGGGTTTATTGTTAGAAGCGCTTGGTATACATTTTCCAATACTTCATTTCGCATACTCATTCCTCTATTCAATTCGACGCATTTGAAATCCTTTTCAATATTTGCACTCGAAGCTGTAAGTTTGATGAATTTAATTGATTAAGGGACCGCTGTAACTCATCGTAGGCTGTTTTTTCACTAACTTAAAAAATCAGTATTTTTTGGATGCCTATCATGGTAGGAAGTATAATAATGTAAGAATAATAATAACGTTATTAAGTCTTTTTGTCGTCGTTCCTCAACTTCAATTTGTAAATGTTCAATTATATCCTGAGAAAGAGGCGTATTCATTTGTTGAAGTTTTATCAATACATATATTTATAAGGGTTCCCTCAGCAGTTACAAGATTGCCATTTTCTTTACTAAGTTCTTCAACTGCAACGATTAAAGGTTTCAATACTTCCTTTAAAACGCGTGAGTGTCCTCGTCAGCAAATTTTTCCGAACCTAATTCATTTAATGGTGAGTTAATGTAGTTAATTAATTTTAAAAAACGATAAACTGCAAAAATGAATGTATTCCAGCGGGTTATGCAGTCCAAAATCAGTTTAAGGTTTTTTACCTCTTGTTGCACGACATACTTTGATAAAATATCGCGTCGAACTGCTGATTTCTTAAAAAATCTTATTTTTTGTCCCACCTTATCTAAAGCCGGCTTAATGTTTGAAGTTAGAGAAAAGGCTTCATGTTCCGCTAGGTCTTCGAACCGTAAATTCCAATCGTTGTAGAAATTTTCATTTACTACGTCAACGTCTACATCATCATCCACATCTGCAATGTCGTCATCAACATATAATATTACTTCTCTTTCTGTAGTAATGTTTTCATATATTGCCTCTACAACTACTAAATGTATTGCATGATTGTAGCAGAGCTGTATACGGCACATATGGTACTCGAAAGCCAGAAGCAATTACCGGGGTATTCGAGTAGTAGAATAATGACAAAAATACTCGGGTACCCGATAACCAGGAATGGAAACCCTAATAATGTTGTATTAGTTTACAAATAAAGTATGTTTTCTTATTTGATTGATTAGGAATTCATAACCAAGCTTACTAGGCAAGATCTCTACATTTAGCAAAATTAAAGAATAGGAAAGGAGAGTTAGTTACAACAGATTTGGTCCGGTTACAGACACCTAATAAAGCCAATAATATTTATTTACACAAAACAGCACAATTTCGGGGTGTTAGATCGCAAGATCTAGGCAGACAATTAATGTTCCCTTTTCGAGAAATTATTCGATTACCAAAGCGTTCGCACAAAAGATCAATCATTTCTTTTGCTGTATGGCCTGTGGTACCTCCTACTGAAGCTCCATATTTTGAACATCCATACCTCATATTTTGAACATTCATTACTGTGGACATTGGCGAATTGATTTTGGACTACTTACAGCAGAAATATTTTCTTCCAAACGACCACTACGAAAGTTCATTTTTCTTTTTGCATCCTTTTCAGAACCAGTTTCCACACATTTTTCAATCATTTTTCGAATGACCACAAAACGGACAATTTTGCTTACCATATTATACATGAAATTTTCTACAAGTTCAGCATAACTTTCACCGAATTTAATATAACTTATAACTAAGCGTTGTTCAATCCCTTCATTTTTAATAGCCGAAAGGTTTCTTCTTGTCTTCTGACAAATAACATAAGGCATTCTAGTACAAAAAATTGTAAATGGCGGCAAATTTAAAGATTAACAACAAATGGGCACTCTACAATGAACTGGGCCCTACTCTTGACCGACTTCGTTTTATGATTCGTTTGTTAAATTTATACTATTGGTTTTGAACGCATTCGTCTGTACGCCTATCATCGTTAATGAACAACTAGTGTTATTCCATTGTTTGTTTTCTGCTCTCTTCGAGCACAGTATAAATAAAAAGTTGACTACGACCTCGGCCGGTTCTATTTGAACTATTGTCAAATGAGTAGAATTATGATGCACCACACAGTGATTAAATAATTTTCTATTTATTAATATATATTAATAATCCGTATATTAGTAGAGTAATATTAATTTTAAATGTTTAATAAAATTTCATTTTTTTATGTATTTTCAGGTAAGTTCGAGAAAATTTGTTAATCTTGGACAGAATTAACTTTTATTAAAATAGAGATGCACTTGAAGTGAGTAGTTCTAGAAACTTGTATATTCATGTAATATCAATTGCTGGCTAGAGTTTGAGAATTATTCGGTATTTTATTATCCCCGGATCCGCGAATACCGGATGTACCATACTTTGTATTTATAAAAACCTTGGTTAACCGTCCGATACGAATACTTCTAATGAAGTAATAAGTAAAGAGAAAACTGCAGAACAAACAAATTTCATAAAATGTACAAATAAGCAGACAAATAATTTCGAATTTTACCACAAATTAAATTCAAGAACATAAATACATATTCGGTTTGAGTCTGTCTTTAGGAAAGAGATTAGGTTATACTGTATATTTGGAATATTATCGTTGGGGTTTCTCACAAGTTTGTATGACGTCTTATTAAAGTATTTTTCATTTTTACGCATTGGCATTGCAACCAACTGACAGGCTTACCTTTTGACACTTTTTGTATGTTTTAAATTAAATGTTGGATTGACTCGTCGAATTCACATAAAAATATAATCAGTAAACTGCATTAACAAATAGACTATGTACAAATGAATATGCTATCCGATAACCGCGAATATTTTAAGCAGAATCGGTTTCCTGGTCAAGTATTTTGGAATATCGGATACAAATTATCAGAACTATAAAACTCTGCTGTCGACTTAATTGTTTTATGGAAATGATAAGTGTGATCAAATATCAATTTTTTATTTGTTCAGTTGATTTGAAACTGCAAATAATAATACTTACTCGTGATCAATTTTTTTCTCCATTCGACAATAAATCGAAGGTTTCACCTGATAGATGTCGGCGGTATAATTACAAGATTTTGAGTTATTTTCCAATAATTGCCAATCATTCCGCAATTAGGTAGTTTATTTAATCGAATTGCTATTCTGATCGCTTATTTAATTTTAATTTTTATAAAAATAGTCGCTCATTTTAATAACTTGTAATTCATGTATGTACGAGTACATTAACAAGCGTATAGCGATGTTTAATTGTCGTTACATTTTGATATGATTGCATTTATTATTTCCAATCATATTTTATATACCATGGCACGTTTTAGATTTATATAAATATAATTTTCATAATGGTGCAATCAAATTGAATTGAAATCGATCGGAATTGAATTCAAATCAGAAAAATGCTTTTTCCTAGCCAAGCACACACAAAACGTTTCTTTTAGCTTATTAATCCAAGAATATTATTCCCAGACTATACGATAATGCGAAAGAAGGATTAAACAACGGGAAGAATGGAACAGCCATCAGATCTGAAAAAATCAAATTTAAATGTTCATATACTTTAGAAGTTGTATGATTGTAAAATTGTTGCAACTTTTGTTAAGACGTTGGTTATCTGCACTTTCTGATATTGACAATGAAATAGATTGTTGAGTTCGATGTGTAATTAATACGAAAACAATATTAATTTACATGTTTGCGTTATATACAATAGGAAATGCAAATTAATTTCGCGGTCAACCTTGATGTATATGCGGCATAATATATAATATCGCGTATAGTTTCACTATAGTAAATCGTTTGTTTGCATTTTTAATTTGTGCAAATTGATTACATAAAAAAATATATTTACGCTAATTACGTAATCCCACGTCCCTACATTAACCTTTGAGCGATTGAACTAGTAGAATATATTTTGCTAGTCGAAATAAATTAAAATGATTTAATATAACACTATACGTTCTTGTATCTATACGATGATTATTCACGTAAATCTAGTATAATTGGTTTAGTTTAATGTTTAAACACAAAAACAAATCCTACATTCTTTTTCGATGACGAGGAAATTTCTTTTGTATATGCTGTAAATTTCATAGCCGTAAATATCAACGTGCAAAGTCATTGCACATTGCATATAGCGGATTTCAATTTAGAGGTTACACAAACTGTTTTCTTCTCTTTCAAAGATAAAGAACAAAATCCACATATAACCATCTGTCGACAACGTTTTGTTTATTAATAGCTTTTGAATCTGTGCAGTTAAAGCAAATTTGTCGAAATAAATTTCCTGCGCGTCTTGCCTTGTGCAAACGTTAAATGTGCTAAGTGGCAATCGCTAGTTAACAAGAGTACATCAACCAAAAGGTTTGAAAGATTTTGTTGATTATGATTTGTTTGTTTAAACTGTGTTAACTCACAAGTAATATAATTGATATGTTTTACTTAACTGTTTGTATTATAATTGCAATAACAGTTTAGTTTTAATTTATACACCTAAGTCCAAAAGCAGCATCAAAAATTTTGTGGTTCAATTGAATTATTTTTCAATCGGGTAAACGTTCGTAGCAAACCTTAATTAGACTCTTGCCTCTAATTAAATTTTATAGAAGAGATAATTTTAGTTATAAGGTATGCTCATACAATGTGCAAATAATATTTTTTACCATATTAGTCTAATGCCAACATGTTATGAAAGAACCTGTGAAATTATTTGTCTGGCCGCCTGACTACTCGTATGAGAATTGGAATTTTCATACATACGCGGTCTTATTAAGTGTACTCTTCGTGAGATAGTTATTCGTGATGTGTAAAGAATGGTTGTTTTAATTGGGAATATTTTATTATGAGACATGTTCTTTAAACATAAAACATAAAATTTTTGTAGAAATCATATCTGTGTTTAAAATATTTAAAATGATGTTGATTAATGTAAATTTTGCTTATTTGGGCTTCTAATTTATCAATGGCAAATCTAATTAAATAATTGATTTCGAAATACTGTTAGGAACAAATTTACAAATTAATCATTATCCAATTACTTTTTTAGCTTTACAAAAATTAGGATTTCTGGGTTCATGTAAGGTTCAATCTTTTCGAATAGCGAAATCTTCATCGAATTGGCAATGCAGCATGTAAAGTTTAGAGTGTAGTATGTTTGTGAAGGAGTACCCATGTGCACTCGTTAGATACTGACAAAAGTTCGATGCTACATGATCACCGTTCAGAGCTATCCCTTATATATTATTATTAATGGAAGAATCTATCAATGCACATACGTAAGGAGTGTAGCTGAATCCAAGGTGAAATTTGCTTTCCAATTTTTGTTACCTTACTTCAAGATTAGAAATCTAAGAGCATATTCAGTTTTAAAAACACAGACAACAAAAAAAATTTAAAAATTTGTTGCAGGACGCAAAATTGTATCGCAATTTTATTTTTAGTTAGTCAATCAACAGCGCCCTAATTAACTCTCTATTTTGGCAAACCAGATTGCTCAAGACAACCGGAATAAAATAATAAATGAAAAAATATTTTTCAAATAAACTCTTTAATTATAAAGTTCATTAAAAACTTTAAAATAATTTTAGCTGTTCAAATAATTGATAATATTCAAAGAATTTGGAAATTTGACTGTGTAAATTACTGATTTGATTTAAAAATAATATTGGTTGGAAAGTTATTTAGTGAAGTTTTAAATTAAAACGTTGCTTTGAAAAATATTTTTTTAGTTACTTATACAGCACTCTTCTATTTGCAGATCGATCTGCTGCAAATCGAAATCAGTGAACAATGATTCGGCTCTAAAAAAACGACGGTGTCCTTTTATCAGTCATTATTTTGAAATAAAACTAATTTCGGGGCATACGCATCTTTGTTGTACGTAGAATGACAAAATGCATGAATGTCCATGATGTTATAAAAATTTTCCATGGACTGCCAGAGCTATATTTTTCAAATTAAAAATTCGTAATTCCATATCGAAAATTTATTCTGATGTGTTCTTGAAACTCTCTAATGATACTTTCCTGCTAAAATATAGAACACAATTTTCGTTATGTTTAAAGCCAGGGAAGTTTTAATTGCGAAAATGCCCCTCACTTGACCATAATGTAGTGGTTTATCTATCTTGAATCCACTAAGATAGAAATCATCAAAAAGCAGTGGTTCGAGGAAGTTGGTACTTAGATTCATTTAATTTTTCAGTAAATTTTATTTTGGTCGTACGTACGGTATATTATGGACCGAATATTTTTTATTCACCGAATATTTTGCCTTTCCCGTTAGTTTTCTACTTTTCGTTAGTTTTCTTCTTTTCGTTAGTTCTTTTCAAACATTTGCAGATACAGTAAAGCCCCCAACATTGGACACTTTCCAAGTTTATACAATCCTATATGTAATATTTTCATTCTGATCTCGCCCCCCCCCACCTCCCCTCCCGCTCCCTATACATTTTGGACGACCTGTGTATTGAAAATTAGTAAAAGTATTAAATTTCATTTTTTTAAAATAATTTTTATCTCTATATTGGACGGTAATAAAATTCTCATATTGTCCAAGCTAAATGATTAGTGGTTGAATGTGTCTGCTTAAAATATCATCATCGCGTTTATTTGTTGAAATTTTATTGTAAGAGTATGCAGGGTACATTGAATTATTTCTTAAAAACAATCAAATACATAGATCAAGTTAAATGAAAATTATATTCCAACTTTAATATTAATTTTTAATTTTCAGTTTCACGAAAGTATATATAAGTGGCTGATAATTGGGTACGCGGTGGGCTATTTATAAAATGGCATCTACAGATAAAAGGAAACGGAACTGTGGGATGGTTTGATACATATAGTATATCGTCGAGCGGTATGGTCTGATGGTTGTGTCAGGTACTGCAAATCTTTATTAGAGATGCTTTTTTTAAACAATTTGTCAAATGCGCAACAGTAGAACACATTTGCTGCTGCGGTAATCCTTTTTACAGAAAACAACCGCTCCATCAAATTAGACAATCTTAAATTTTAATCACCGCACATAATTAATCACCACATTTTATAGTATACTTTTATGCTTTATTCTTCCCTTGACACAAATTTGGTGCTTTTTCTCCCGGATGTCTTTCTAAATCACGGATAATAGATTATTTTCCCAATCCCATAAAATTATATAATTCGTCTCACAATTGTCTCAGATTAAGTTAGCTCGTAAAAATTATTGTGTGTTTCCAATACTCAGTACATAAGGAAAATTATATACAAATAAATAATAATTTTCTTCGGTCGAAGTATTATTTTGTAAATTATTACTATTCCGAAACTCAAAATCAAAAATGCATCTATTATCTTTTTGTAGGACGTAGGATGTTTTTATTTGATTTTTATTAATGTTGTAAAACTTAATAATTAGAAACCACAATCAAAAGATATGTTTATAAAAAAGAACGACAAACTGGGAATCACATGTCGATTTTCTAATTACAATTCAATGCGAGATGATCACAACAACAATGTTTTTTTAATTACGTTACGATTCAAGTATGTACGTAGGTTTTCTTACCGATACAATGGCGCTGGATAAGTGTGGTGGAAAAAACCATTCCATTTTGTCTCAAATATTTTATTTAGTAATCATAAAAAACTGAAATAGAAAATAGATTTGTGTTTCCGTAATATTATTGCCCAACGATTATTTTAACGCTTTCTAATTTTAAGGAAGGATGAATAATTTATATGTGAAAATTACCGGTTAAGGTCGTTGTAAAAGCTCAATACATTCGAATTATCAATTTAGAATTTGTCTAAGAAAAATTAAATCAAATTACTTATTTTAGTGGTCCTTTGGAAAATGAAGTGTATTACTTAACAAGTTTGATCTACAGAGCCATAGTGTCCTAGTCAAGCATTTCTATTATAATATTAAATATTAATTAAAATGTCTGTGTATAAGAATTAGTATAAGATTGTTAACGGTTTTGTTATAATATATTGTGACTGTTCTTTATGTATTGGGGCACGTTTCCCTTGTTTCTACTTTAAATTTGATGGCGATAGGTTACCGATGTACTTATAATATTGTGATGCTTTTATATAATAAAACAAAGGAATATTGCCGAAAAATAACGCGTAAATAGCCTATAGCTAACCAAGTGTGACGAGCAAGTCTCTTTGTTGTATACTTTCTTTGTGGTATGATGTACATTACAAAGATATTTGGCCAAAGCTAGGTCACTCTTTATATATAAATTTATAATTATGCATACGATAATTAAATCACATTTTACGTGAATTAACATGAGTAAGAACTACCTAAAAATTATTTGTATCTGTATTTTATGTGCCACCAGTTAACTATATTAAACGGTTCATAAAAAATAATTTACGTCACTTTTCACAGATTACTAAATATGATATCATGAAAAATATCTAGCAAAACAGTTGTCACAATTTTTAAAATTTCAAATTGGTCATGTAGATTTATCATGCCCCGCTTTAAAAGAATGATACACAAATCAGGCGGGCGATGAAATTGAATTTTCACACGTTTTTCCTTTTAACGAATACTTTTTTATTTAAGGCCAGTATACGAAACAATGGGAGAAATTAAAATTAGATAAAGAGATTTAGTTATCGCCAATAATACACTAACCGTGCGGCAGAATAAGGCCACACGCTGTTTCGAATCAAACAAAATGATTTATCAATTTATTGGAGCGTGTGAAAAATTGCAGATCCGTTTCCTAGATATTAACAACGCCAAATATTTAAGTATGTGCATACTTATCGACTGTTATCTTATCGCAATGTAACTATAGATGGCGAGATTTTTAATTATCAATCTAACGAAATGAACCGTCAAAATTAAACCTCATTTTTATACTTTTAATGTCAATATGTATGCATTGTAGTATTAATTTATTGTTTTATTCATTATCTAGAATAAGAAGTATGTTTTGAATCTAAATTGATATACGAATTAGAAAATTTAATGTCGTTTTGTAACTCTCATAACATACCTGATTATTTACCCGATAAGATAAATGACGATGTGTTACATGATAAAACTGACCTACATGATATCGTTCACATCAATCTATATCCCCTGTCTATAATAATCAATTTTTCTATTATATCCTAACCTTTTTTATACCGATATTATAATATATCTAAGCACCGCATACACATAATAATCCATTTTAAGTATTCAATGAAAAATTATAATTTTATTGATTTCGATTTCCATTTTCAAAATAGATGACCGAAATTGTTTAGAATGAATACACTCTATCGACTGGTTTATACGCATATATGTATGCATACACGTACCAATGAATTATATAATAAGTACATATTCGGGTCCAAAAAACGAAATTTCGAAAATTTAATTACAATTAGCAATTAAAAATTAAGCAAATGTTTAAATAAATAACTAGACACTAAACAAAACGAATCACTATCGTACGCAGCAACAATCCAAAGAAATACCGCGAATGTCTGTTATTGAAATTTTTATCAACTACAACTTAAAAAACAATTAAAAGAAGAGAAAGATAAGAATTTGTAATCAAAGATCATTAAACTTCCGTAATAATAATAATTATTATTATTATGATTGTTGTAATTAGTTTCATTCGAATTGTTGATTTAGCAATCATATTTCCAAGACGCAAAATTTAATTACAGAAATGAAAAGATCATGCAACTCGAAACAATTCACAATATGCGATAAGCTTTGTTGAATTAAGTCCAATTTTAAGATTTAGAAAAATTAATATAACATCACCACCATAACGGAGTACACAATTTGGTCCCTTCCCCACTTTAAAGTTAGTGTCTATCATAGATAAGAGGAAATTTAGTTGTTTTTCTAGTAGTGCGATATCACACGTACTAATGAAGAGATTTTGTCGAAAGCGAACTCTATAAAATCCGCTCGCCCTATAAGTAAATAAAAAAACACCGGCCGATTGGCAGAAAACTTAGATACTCCCTGTAATTGCTACATAGCAATATATTTTGTTATGCTGGTTGCCAGTGTCAATTTTTGCAAAAATAATAGCAAATATCACTTGAGAGTGACTTATAACACACCTGACTTTTAAGAAGGATGCGTTGATTATTGTGTATTAATAAACTGATATGAATTAACTCATTTTCGGCATCCGAAGGATTTTATTTAGTTTCAATTTTCAATAAATCTTCGTTCCGGGTCCTAAGTGAATTTCCACATAGTCTTTTATTTATCACATTGACCACCACAAAGGTTTTCATTCCGGATCCTACCGGCGCATTATTCTGCCCATTAATTTAAATTGTATGTAATACAAAGAATAACTGATTGTATTGTGCACAGAAAATCTGTTTTTTTTTACATAAATCACAGCGCTGCACTATACAGTAAGAAGAACAATAGCAGGTTTGGTGTTTCCCCTATATTCAAAATATTTCGAAATTGCTAAGAATTTAAACATTTTTTTAAGATGAACACTTCCATAAACTCATTTATTTCATGCGACTTGAATCGGTTGAATGCTTTAATAAGTTCAATTTAAGTTAAATTAAGAAAAATGTAAAACGCCATCTAATTATATCAAAAATTGAAGCAAGAGTAGGTAGTGTTACTGTGAGTCGAGCAAAGGTGCTGTCAAATTTGTTAACCCGAGAAAAGTTTAAAAACCACTGCTAAATACGGAACGAAAGTAGAAAGGAGTTGCGTATTATACACAGTGATGCGCAAACTATTGTAGATAATTAGTTAAGAAGTTTTTAAATTCGTCTGCAACTAAAATTTAAGGGGTATATATCTCAGTAACCATATATATCTCAGTAACCATTGATCGTATCGGGCAATTCTTATGTGTGTTTGAAAGGCGACATTTTAACTTGTACTTTGACATATAAAACATTAAAATCGGTGAAGTGAATAAAAAGTTACAACATTTTAATCATGGAGATAGATAATGAAAAAATTCGATATATTTTACAATTTTATTACGACAAAGATAAAAACGCAGCTCAAGCCGCGAAAAAATTTGTGCTGTTTATGGAGAAGGTGCTTTATCAAAATCAGCAGCAAAGAAATGGCTCAAGCGCTTTCGTTCTGGAAATATGGATGTCAAAGATGCACCTCGCTCTGTTCGACCAACCACTGGAAAAGTCGATGACATCATGCATAAAATTGAAGAAGACCGGCATATAAGCAGCCATGCAATTGGTAAAGAACTAAATATTGATCACAAAACAGTTTTAAACCATTTGAAAATGGCTGGATACAAAAAAAATTTTACGTTTACGTTTGGGTATCACATGAATTAACAGTTAAAAATTTAATGGACCGGATTTCTATCTGCGAAACGCTGCTGAAATGGAACGAAATCGAGCCATTTTTAAAGCGAATGATTACTGGTGATGAAAAGTGGATAAGATACGACAAAGTTGTGCGAAAAAGATCAAGGACGAGACGAGGTAAAGCTTTCCAAACGGTATGAAAGCCAGGATTGACGCCAAGAAAGGTAATGCTGTGTTTGGTGGGATTGGAGAGGAATCGTGCATTATGAAGTGCTGCCACTGGGCCAAACGATTGATTCTAATCTTTACTGTTAGCAACTAACGCGTTTAAGTCAAACAATTCAGTTAAAACGTCCAGAATTGATCAGCAGAAAGGGCGTTGTGTTCTAGCATGATAACGCTAGACCACACACATCATTAATGACCCGGCAGAAACTGAAAGAGCTGATTGGGAAGTTTTGATGCATCCACCATATAGTCCTGACTTTGCACCATCGGACTACCATTTGTTCCGGTCCATGCAGAACCATCTTAATGGTTTTACATTAAATTCAAAAGAGGCCTGCGAAAATGAGTTGTCTCGATTTTTCGCCTCTGAATTACAGAAGTTCTACAGTGTTCTGCCAGAAAAATGGCAAAAGGTCATGAATGTAAATGGCACATATTTGGTTTAATAAAGTTCATTTGAAATAAGAAAATTCTTTGTTTCAATGTCACCTAAAAAAGGCCACGAACTTCCCCCCCCCCCCCCCCTCCCCCCATACTATATATATATATATGTATATATAGTGTCTCGCAAGTAACTGACACGATTGGTATCGTTGGCTGCTTTGATCAAAGCAAAATTGACTTTACATGCTGCACGTGGATGCCCGCCTGTCAATTTATAATCGTGTAAAACATGCCTTTACACGGCTCAAAGTACCCTGTAGGGTTGAATCAACTGTGATTGAATTTTATTATATTATAAATCATTTCAAAGCTTCAAAAAATATTATATTTTATCTTTAGCAAAAAGTTAGATATTTAAAAATTTTTAACAACATTTTTTTTTATTAAACTTATTACCGCTGAATAACTTTCATCATATCAATATGGAGAGAAAAGCTCTTTTCTTGAAAATTAAAGGACTGATTCACAATGTGTATCAAATATCTCACGTTTGAAGCCGGTGTCAATTTATTTTCTCAGATTTCTCTAATACATTGAATTTAAAGATTGTAAATAACCGGACACAAAAATAAAATGACACGAATAAAATACTTTTATCCATGTATTATTATGGTTAGGAAAAACTACAAAAACCCTGATCAAGAAACTATTACAATACATTTAAAAGATAATAATTGTTTTGTGTATCCTTCTACAGCAACTCGCGATTCTTCAAAAACCGATGGTTTGTTCCTTAAAGTACCCGCGAAATACGGTGTCGTTTAACTGGTTCCACATCGAGGTAACTGAGAGAAGGAGGACTTGAAATGTTGGGTTCTGTAATAGAATGGTTCTAGAGCAAACCTATGTTGCCTAGACCTGAAACGAGTAAAGCAGAGGAAATTATAGAGTTAGTTTTGAATAAGCATTTAACATAATAAAATTTGTAAAATTCAGTATTTCAGTAGACATTACGTCTGTGCTCTAAAGCATCGAGGAGGGATGTAATGGATACATCGTTTATCATACGAAAGAATCATTTCAAAATGCAATTTCGCCTCACCCCAGACAAAAAAAATAAATTTTTAAAGTCTTACGACCCCCGATGAGGGGCACCGCAAGCAGTGACTTGTTCTTTCGGAAATTTTGTAAATATATTTTCTCCATGGGCCAATAATTATAGAGAAATTTGCTAAGGTTAAATTTGACTTTTAGATCTACTCCATTCTAGGATTGATTGAATTTTTGGTAGAATATACACATTCATAGCTTCCCTTAAACTTTCTAGACAGACATTACTTTCCCTTTGGTCGAGAAACTCATAATGAAAGACGACAGCGTTGTGTCATCAGCAAATGAATGGATGTCGCAAGTTGTTGAGGTCAGTAGGTCAGTGATGTAAATCAAGAATAGCCTAGCATTTTTAAGGGCTTATAACTTGACAGACGAGTAACCATGCGCGAAGTCATCTTCGCTTTGATGAAAAAATGTACGCCACCCTGTATGCATATAAACGATATTAAAATCTTTCGAGCGGTTACTTTTATTTCCTTACTAGAATGTAATAACTGCGATAAGTGGATAATAAAATTTTGAAACGTTCATAAATTATTGAATTCAACATAAAAATGCAATGCCCTGGATAATTTTAAAAGTTTAGTAATAAATTACATACTAAATTACTACTTCTATTATAATATTTATTAATAGTATATATAATTTTAACATAATCAAATTGATGAGTTATTAAAATAAAATTTATTGTGATATAAAATATACGAGTTCGTTCAGAGAATTGATATTGCGGAGGAAAACACAAATTTTTATTTGTCTCATCAACAATTTAAAAAAAATGCGGTGATATCTCGTAATCACTTGTTTTTTTAGTTGAAACGTAAACATTAAAAAATATTCACCAAATTTAACTTTGTCATCTTTGACGTATAATTAATTTCGATCTTAATATACATTACAAACAATTAATTGTGTCCTAATTAGGAAATAATCTCCCGCGTAATTTCAACACGGCCACAGTGGATTAAAATTATTATAGCAAAACAGTCAGTATACAGAAATTCTAAACTTTACACGGTAACATTAGGTTCACTTGTAAAACACAATCCAACAGCATAAGTTGTGTTTATGACGAGTGCATTGTTTATTGGCATAGTGCCAAACATTTCAAACAAGCTATCTACACACGCACATCAGCAATCGAACAAATTGTGCAATAAATTGAATTTAAATTCTAAATCAATTTTTTGGCACTCATAATACGGAAAAAGTTATTTCAGTGAAACATATCATTGTGTCACAGAGCCGAAAATTAGTAATCATTCAGTCTTCTTCTAATTTTGTAAATCTTCATATAAATATTAAACCTTAGTTTAATTGGCTCTATATTTATGTGTTGATATATGTAATACACATTGGTTGGGTAGAAAGTCAACAACATAGGAGAAATTCGCATCCGCAGCTAGTAAATTTATTTGTAAAATCACGAATTTTCTTTTAAAATAATATTTTTTTGTTGACGCATTCATGTTGATATATTGCCAGGAATTATATGATCTTTGTTTATTTAGAAATATAGGTAGTAACAGTCTACCTATAGAGAAATTATTGTAAATAGCAAATCCATTCATATATCGTGTGTGGAATGAATTTTCCGTGTTCACTGTTTCATTTTTGTTTGTGAAATTTTTCGTTCAAAAAATCTCAAACTTTGTTATATATATATATATATATATATATATATATATATATATATATATATATATATATATATATATATATATATATATATATATATATATATAAATTTGGTTGGCAAATTGATCACTTTATCGATATTTGGAATACAATTTAATGTTCCGACTCGACACTTTTGAGAGTGTTAATCGCATCATTTGCGAACATTAATCTTCTTATTATCAGAGATCTGTATACATCTGTACATAGGTATACCGAGCAATTAATTGACAGCAGAATATACTCACCCTTATCGCGAATAATAACAGCCTCCCCACGATGATATCCAAAATGTCTAGACAATAAGTAAACTTGATAGAAATATGTAAAAGAAAATTTTTCACATTTGACATATTTTTATCAAAATACCAAAAAATTTCCAACTTTTCTTTTGCGTCGATATTAACGTTATAATTTATATCTATATACATAAGAGAATTTTTCAAGGAATTTTATTAATTTGCCAATTTTCGTATATAACATAATATTATTTCCGGAGTAACAGGTTTTTGTTTGATATTTTTCTATTCTCTTTTTCAAACCATTCCATACTTCACCCACCCACGTTCACCGTATTAATAATATGGAACAAATATTGTTTTTCGCTTTAAAATTTGTCGCTTATACTCGTATTTTCATTTTGGTGCGTGTGTACGCCTATATTCGAAAATTGTAAAACCAGGAGCTTACTACATCTACAATTAAACATATAGTCCTTTACTCTATGAATTTGAATAAATAAAATCTCAATATATATATTTAATAATTCTTGGAAAAATTGAATTCCCGAAAAATAAATTTTCAACCCTTCTGATAGTAACAAACAAAAATTAGAAAAAACTTTCAAAGCCAGCAGTTCTCTACACGTTTCAAAAGTGGAATAAAAAATAAACTTTTACCGAATATAATAATCGTAGGTTTATAAAATGTACACAAATATACATCATACTTGTATATATATTTAGAAAGCAGGGAAAGGTAGAAAGAAAAAAAGCAACGATAAGTTCTGTTGAATTGCGATATATAACAATTCAACAGAACTTATCGTTGCTTTTTATGGGTTATACGAAAAATTTGAAATCGATCTCTCCAGCACAACATTTAAAACATTTTATAGATGTGATATTATTTACTATAAAATACTATTTTTACGCTTCAGTGACCTGTAAAATAAAAAATATCACAGAAAGTTCTGCTGCTGTTTTAAATAATGTTATGTTTATTTATTGATTATAAGTTAAAATTTGATACAACAAAATTAAAATTATTAATTTTCTTTTTAGAAATGACATAAGACAATATAAGCCCTCAGAAAGTTATGTATTTTTGTATAGGACCTTTTGCACAAGAATGTTGCTAAAGGAGTTTAACTCCTTTCAAGGAGTTCAAATACCATTGGCACGATATGCAACAACATCGATTTTAGTACCTACCTTGAGCTTTTATTTTATTTTCGATCGAATTTGCTGTTTGCTTTTGGTACTGGGCATAAAGCTGATTTGTTCACGACTTTCTTATAAAAATGTTCTCCAACTTTACTGATATACAATATATAGTACATTATCCACTACCGGCAATGATTAGTTATTCACTAAAACAAACTGGTAAATAATTCATTTTAATTTTCCTTTTTGCAATTTTTGGTCAAGCAAACCATTACTGAGTTTGTAGAAATTTTGATGACCGCATGAGATCAGCATTAAAGACATTGTAAGAAACTAGTTCATCCCCTCGATACCAGAATGCCTCATCTAGCAGCAGTCTATTGCTTCCAGAAGCTCTGGGACTTGGCTAGGATTCAATGGACTAATCAATTATTAATCCGAAAATAATCTGCAACTTCAAAAACGCAACGGCCAAATCCCTAAACATTTACAAACGGTTTAGTTGGTATTTAATTTGACCTAAAAAGTAAAATTTTTGGGATCAAATATAACGGAAAAAAATTGAGGTCGTTAAAGTGCCTTGTTTTTCACTATAATTGTAGGTGGTGATGTTGGTTACCAAACAGTAGAATTATATTTCTTCAAATCTTTCATGGATTTCAATATATTATGATTTTTTGAATAGTTTTATTTCAAATCGAAAATCGTCCGTTATCTCTACCACAAAATAATTTTTTTTTATGTACTGCAACTTTAAGATTAATATCACGTTTTGTTTTTAAGATTTCAGTAAAAAAATGAAATGATTTATTTAACTTTAATGGTTTAAACTGTTTTCAATTATCCACAGTAATATTTTTTATCTGGATTTCAGTGTACTTTTATCCGCGGGCACTCTCTATTATTATGAATTTGTCCTGACAAATTCGGTTCGTATCACTAAATTGTAAATACATTAACTTGACGGTTAATAATTACGAGCATTTATTTTTGTAATGTAAGAAGTTTCCGGAATATTTTCGAAAATACCAGAAATGATTTCATAATAATTACTCAAATATCCTAATTCTTAAAACATATACAAAAATTTTCAGAATATTTTATTATCATTTATAATTCACTTCACTTTTTAACCACGCTATTAATAGTTTTCCCACAATTCAATTTCGCTTTTAATCTATAGCGTACCAAATCTATATTTCGACTAGCTCTCGAGTCAACTTGTTATGCTTACTTACTCTCTTTGTTGCTCACAAATGATTTTTAATACTACTCTCGAAACATATTTGTATTCTCTAGTTTTAGCAGCACAAATGGTTAATTAACATTCTGCCCACGTGGCCAATCCGGTGAGTCTTATTATTTCTAAGTTTTATCCATTGCCATACTATTTAGGTTGGATTTCTTTAACGTAATTTTAAATTTCACAATGTGAAATCACAATAACAGTATCCCATTATGTCAACAAAATTTTTCAGAACATTTTCGATTGTATGGGCTACTATCTCATCATTGGCAATTTGATCTTTCAAGTCTTGGATAGTCTCTGGATGGTTAGCGTAACACTTATCCTTAACGGCCCCCACAAAAAAAGTCCAACGGAGTCAAATCGCAGCTGCATAGTGGCCAATTGATATCTCCGTTTCGGCTGAATATTCGATCCCCGAAGGCAGTCTGCAAAAGACCGATTGTTCCGTTTGCTGTGTAGCAAATTGCACCGTCCTGTTGAAACCAAATGTCGTGTGTGTCCCAATATTTTCTATGAAATGTATTTTAATGTGGCGGCTTCTTCATAGCTTTCTTTGGCTGCGTACCAATAGTCGGGTAAATCATTTACAACGGTAAAAATCGATTTTAGTACAGATTTTTCGATCAGTTTATCATAGAGTTTTTCAAAAATAATTGAATTTACCGAAAAATTTACTTAAAATTGATTTTTACCCGACTATTGATATGCAGCCATTATAAGCTGTTTTGGAGTGAAGTACATTTTTTAAATCAATTTAAATTAGTAATTTAGCCACTATGCTGTAAATAAGATAAATTTATCAAAATTAAAAATTTGGTATTGTACTTAAGGTATTCTTTACTAGAGAATATCGTTTTATAGGAATGAAACACAATTTTTATTTCCCCATTTTCATAGAAGATAGGGCGGGCTGCTGGGTTTGGTAATGGAAAATACTCGTTTGTCTAGTCGCGTCTAAAAAATCGGTTGACAAAACAAAAGAACAAAAGCTTTTTAAACTTACTCGAACACAAAACTGTGACATATCGTTTATTTTCATATACAATTTATCAAATCTTAATATCCTTTTTCCTCCGATTTTGTTTTGTTGTTTTCCATAGAAAAATTGTTTATTATTCAGGATAAAATTATTAAAATTATTTTTATTTTTTTGATTGATAAATTAATTTTTAATGGAAAAATGTCAATTCTGGTGATATAATAAAAAAAAATAAAGAAGATACATGGTAACAAGATAAAGTTGATAAAATTATAAAGGATAATTGATTTATTTTGATATTACTGAAACTCCCTGTGATTCTAAAATTAGTATTGCAACGTTTTGATGTCGCTCTCAAAGGTTTGGTCAGAAGGCAATATACTAAAGATAACAAGACTATTTAAAATCAGTAAATAAAAATCGATAATAAATATTTAGAATTATGTATAAAGTTGACGTTTTGACGGCATGAAAGTAATAAAAAGGTTTTTTTTTTTTAAATACAAATACTACGAGTAAACTAAAGCACCAAATGGGCATTCATGTAAATTGCTATTAAAGAAATAATATTCAACTCGCGAGAGACTAATCATAGTGATTTCGATATGAAAATGTTATAGTACCTACCTTGTGTATTCATTGCCATTTGTATAATTAAAAAGCTACAGCATATTAATTCAAACACTTATAATTTCGCGCGTCAAAGGTCAATCGGTTTGATTACAATTTATAATAAATGACCTTTTGGGATAAAGAAAATTGATTTATTAAATTTTTCAATTGATGTGACGTATGTGATATAGAATACCATCAAAAACGATTTTTATTGCGATTCAATCCATATTCCAGTCTCCCGTGACATTTTGAATTACAGATCAACGCTTTAGTCCTTTTTGCGCTCGATGTGTGTGATATAAAATCCAGCATGACAATGATTAATGATCACATATTGCTCCCGTTTTGTAAGTAAAACGCCTTTGATTAGATAAAATGAAAATAATATTTCTATGTATCTAAAATTTCTTCTCTTTCTGACTATCATTTTGTCAATCAATAGTCATTCGGAAAAACTAACAACGTATTTATATTTTTGTATGTAATTTTCAGCTTCGTGATAACCGCACGAACGGCTGCACTGTACCTAGTTTATTACCGGTTAATACTTATCACGCTCATTATGAGAACTATATACTCGTATGTTTGTACACTGACAACAACAAATTTATTATCAAATTATTTATAATATTTTTATATTGTGGCTGGATTTGTTGTTGACGCGGCTGGTGTGGTGTAAAATGCAAAGCATAACCGAAAGTAAATAAAATGAACAAGCATAATATAGTGTATTGTCCTTATGTATATATAGATCTAAATAAAAATAGACGGGGAAATGTATCCTTATACACCAACACTCGTCATAAAAGCTCTATCATATTACATTTTCTCTCATTGTTTCATAACATTTCTCAGTTGAGTTTGTATTAGTCTGAGCTTTTTTATGATTTCGTTTGTACACAACAGTTTTTGTGTATTTACTGAATTTTTATTATTCGGTCTTAGCTCTTTGAAAAGGGTAGATGGCATAATTAAAAAAGCTCGCGCGCCTGCTTTTTGTGTTGTTTGTGATTTTTTTAATTTTATTTTTACTTTTGGTGTGTGATAATAATATGAATATTTTTTTTGTGGACTTGATTGTGGTATTTTTATTATTTATAAACTAAAAAAAAATTGTGGACAAATGTATGAAAATAAATCTAGTGTAAATATATAAAAGCTATTAAAAAAAATTTTCAGGCGTCTCTACTTTCCACTATATCTTGTTACCTGATTATTATTTTCTTGGTTAAATTAGATTTGTGTGAGTGTGTTCGTGTGCGAAAAGTGAAACAATTGGATTTTATTTTTATATAGGATTTATGAAATTGATTTTCGCGAGACTGTTTTTAGTTTCACGCAATGATCAAAAGGAAATTCGGTTTTCTAAATTGATGCGTTTGTGTCGTTAAAATCGTAGCATGTGATGTGAATGGGTATATGATACATAAATTGGAAAACAGCACAACGAAGTTCTTTGAAAAATTTTCAATATTGATATATTTGTTTATACGAATTTTCCTATTCATACTTATTTTATAGCCGTAAGGTATTTTTTCATTTTATTTTAATAACGAGGGTTGTGCTTTTATATCATTATGATATATCGTATATTCGTACACGAGCTTTTTGTCAAGACGTATTTGTGTATGTGATTTGCTCGTTATATAAATTTTCTTGTTGTATAATGAATTTTCTTTCCTAATATTTGGTTTTAAAGCTTAATTAGCTTAATTTTTATTAATATATGTTGCCATTTTGTTGATAGGATATAGTGACTTGAGCATTATCGGAATATAAAAAATGTTGGTTCAGAAATTAGCTTTCAAATTTAAAGAGGGAGAATTATTTTCCGCTCAATTAACGCGATGTTATTTTTTTATGAAACGGGCGGCGACATTCATGTTGCAAGATATTAAAATTTGCAATAATTATAGTGGTTCATTAGGATTTGTGGCCTAGAAAATTTTCCAATTTCCAAATAATTTCCTCCAAGATGTTATTATCAGTATGGGTAAAAACCAGGCTTGTGAGCATGGCAATTTCTAAATAATTTTCATGCTTCGACAATGCTTTATTTAAAATAACCGCGTTCTTGAAAGAAGATATTGCCTATGCCGAATTCCTGGAAATATAATTTTCTAATTCTCAATTTAAGTATTAAAATCAGTCTAGACTTTTTGAAAGGTCCACCATTCGATTGTTCGGCGATAGTCGTCATGCGGTTCCAAACTTGACTCAAATTTTATAAAAAATATTTCTATTATATTTTATTAACATTGTTAAGCTTAAGGATTCGGTTAAAAATTAGTGAAAGCTTTTACTTATTTAAAATACAAAACTTACGCTTCCAATGTGTAGGGTACAATTTTCAATAATCGTGACTAAAACCTGCAACTTTCATACTTAAAGCATTTACTTTGACATGTTTAACAAATAAAAAACAATATCTTTACAGTACACTATTAAGTACCGTAAAAATATTGTTTTTTATTTGTTAAAAATGTCAAAGTAAATTCTTTAAGTATGAAAATTGTAGGTTTTAGTCACGATTATTGAAAATTGTACTCCACGCATTAGAAGCGTAAGTTTCGTATTTTAAATAAGTAAAAGCTTTCACTAATTTTTAAATTAAAATATTGTTACTTACATTTATGCTTAAGTCTAACTAAGTCACAATTATATTCTTTGTATTTTTGCACATAAATTAAAAACAAAT
Organism: Nephrotoma guestfalica; assembly: GCA_963691935.1. Taxonomy (NCBI): domain Eukaryota; kingdom Metazoa; phylum Arthropoda; class Insecta; order Diptera; family Tipulidae; genus Nephrotoma; species Nephrotoma guestfalica. Next base: position 308,311,804 of record OY829913.1, on the reverse strand, counting down.
TTTTCTGTATTTCGAAACTTTGAGCTCGAAACCCATCATTGTTTCATTAAATTCTGAAAAGATTTGCCTTGTCAAAATTATGGAAACTTAAATGTTTACTTCAAATTTTATTTGCAAGATTCTGAAGCTTGTTTTGGTACTAAAGAACACAAAGTTTACTTTTTAATTTTCGAAATTTGCTTCTTTTTAGAAGCGAAAGCATTAGTCCATTTATAATGTAGTCCGGTTCTACTTTCTTAACATTAGTTGTATCACATTATTCGCTATTCATGTATAGAGCTAACCCTGATAATGGAATCATAATGTAAATTAAAATTGGTCTCATAACTTGTGCACAAATGTTCCAAGAATTGACCGTGGCAGGGTTTAGTTAATTGAGACAATAGTGCGATATAAAAAATAAATGGATATAGACACAACCGGTTCATTTGACATCTTCCTGCTCGGGTTGAATTACGAAATAGCCGCCATATGTTATATCATCGCAATACTCAGCTCGTTTGATCTTATGAACCTTCTTGAATGTAAATTTTATAATCTGTGCTTGTAAATACTAATTCTTATATACATTTCACTAAAAATATTTTTAATATTTAGTTCCAACACTAATAATAGAGTATAAGTATTATTAAAAATGTACATGTACTCAATATGAGTGATCCAACATATTTGCTAGCTTCTCCAATTTATAGCGTTAAATTGCTTTTGTTTTTAAAAGTTCTAATATTGTTTCTTAGTTTAAATAAATTTCGAAGTCTGGTTAGAAGAAATCTTACGACTTATTTATTTTTTTCCAGAATTCTTTTTAAACTTTTACGTTATTAATTTTTAATCCCAAGGCTTCGATAATGTTTGAATAGTAAAATAATTAGAATGTTTTGGTTTTGGTCAGTGTTATAACAATTTTTTTATTCCAAAATAAATGCAAAGGGTGTGAAAAACAACGCAAATCAAGCTTCTAAGATCACGTATCTTCTTTATATTTCCTAACGAGCTTTTTCTATTTAGAGATGCCGGTGTCTGTTAAACAAAAATTCTAATAGTGAAATGTGCGTTCTTTTGCGCGAACCAGAACAATGAATAAAAGATGGAAATGTTTGAATTGCAATAAAGTGGGTTTAAACGTTTTAATTGGTTACAAATGTAAACAAAACCCGATTTTAATGGCAAACTAGATTTGACGAACTAAATGACTCTGGGTAATATTTTACGAAACCAAAGAAGCAGAAATTAAAAGAAATAGATGAAACTCAATATAATTTAATTTGAACGAATACATTTATCGATAACCGGGGCACCTGGCCACTATCGTTACTAGCCGTATTTTGTTGGCCATTAATTCTATTTTAGAATGGAATTAGAATTATACATCATCATTTTGGCCAAAAATGAGCTACCACCAAACACTACTCTAATAAAATTAGCAAGACTAACTTTTATTGAGTATACTGTATAAAGGACGTGGAAGAAATGGTAGAATTAAAGTCTCAGTTTTTAGTGAAAAAATCCAAAAAAATCTGGATTCACGAGAATCCATGTTTTATTTCTATATATAAATTAAGGCATTTCAACAAATTAGATTATATTAATTATCTATATCTATAGATACTCACTAATATTATATCTTACAGAATTGTGTGCTGATTTCTCATTTCATAATAGAATGACGACAAGATTTTTTTTTATAATTCTAGGTCAAACGAAACTCTTCATCAATCAAACACACCCGAAAAAAATTAGCGCACAAACAAAAAATAAAATTTTGCGTGCTGTGCAGACATTTTCACAACGATTATCATCGTCTTTGCTCTTATTCATTGATTTTTCTGGTATAAAATACACCAAAATGTCTCTTTTCCGATTAATTTAGTGCTGCTTATGATTTGTTTATAGTGTGTGTGTATGTGTGTATGTTTATATTCGTATGTTGCCACACAAAACTGGATTCAAGCGAATTCTCCTAATGATTTACAAATAATTTGGTTATGTTTGCCTTGTTGTATTCTCGTGAACACAAGACATGGATATGTTTTCATTCCTACACCTAAAATTGATGATCTTGGAAAGGTTTTCTGTGCTTTATTCAATTATCATATATATTGTTATTATATTTTGTGCTAAAGATGGGATTTTTTATTTAAGTAAACAATCCGAATGAACGAGAAAAGTTTACTTGTTGTAGTTGCTTAATTTTTCATATGGGATTTTCTTCTCATGTCGTCTACAGGTGTTTTTAGATATACGAATCAATTAACGGAGTATGTATGAATATATAAATAATAATGGATTAGTGAAGCCCGTGTACACATAATTTATCCCGGGGGGAGATTTTTATGTTTTAAAAGTATTACGATAAATTTAGCTTTTCTTTTGCGCAAGGCAATAATGACTGAAAGTGTTCTTGTGTATAATTTTTATAAAAAATGTCCCACACGATCATAATATCGATACGAAATGGGAATTGTTATTGGTACTTGCATCCCAGATGCGGAAGTCGAACAACCGCCACCTCGGCGACGAATTTATGGTAAGTAAAAATTATTATTATGTTTTATACCAAATTGAACTGCAGTTTACCTTTTTTACACGAATTATAAATACACCGACAGAAAATCAGATGAAAAATGTATGACGTTTATCGATTTTTACCATGGCTGCGTGCTTACACGATGGTGACAATAAAATCGCGTGCGGAATTTTAATGACGTTTCTTGTAGGAAAAATACTTTTTTTGCGTATTTGAGTGGGATTTGGTGGTGACCAAAAACATTGAAATGTCAAACATGAATATCCTTGCTATTGTATGTGTTTAATGCTGTGGTATTGTAATAAATCGTTCCTATTGTTTTCGAAATTTCTACTGCTATCGCACTTTCGATTCTGAACAATGTTTCCGTAATAGTTTTCGTGTACGTTGTTGTAATTTTATTGGTTAACCTTGTTGAAAAATGATGTAAATTTTAACATCTGTATGGTGGAATTGTATTGTGCGATTTATTGAAACTGATTAGGTTTTTGTATAAAGTTAGTTTTATAAATAAATTTTGTTTTCTTAATATTAATTTAGTTTACTTTTTTTTATTTCCAGGTAAGCGTTTTGTTTGGCTGACTATTTAATTTATTTTTATACAATTTTCACTGGGATGCCGTAAGTAAATTACGAAATATATTTTCTTTTGTTGCCATACAAATATTCGCCTTATTCATTGTCTCATTTTGACTTTGAATATTCAAAGTGAAAATTTATGATTTTTGTGTGGTAAATTCCAAACTCAAAATTGTATTCATCTACCAAACTCAAACACAACAGTTTGAATAATTAATTTTGATTAACAAAATGAAATAAAATATTGAGTTTGTTTTCTGTTGATAGTGCACGTTAGAGGAACACGTTTACGATGCTACTATAGATGTTTCTACGCCACCTAATCTGCATTAATTAGTGAGATTTGAATTTAATCTTTCTTAAAAGTATATATAAGTTGTGCTGTTACGTAATTGAGAAAAAATAAATATTCTGCATCAATTCGCTAAACAAAAATACAGTCATTAACATCTAAAAAGGATTAATATGCACAAGTGTCTTATTTAGGGTTCGCCACCATCCTTGAGGTATACAACATCACATTTAGGAATTGAAAAATTAGCCACTCATTTTGAAATATTCGAGTAATGTTTTGTTGCTGTAAAGTACATCCTACTACATTTGTGATAAAAATAATTTCCATTTTCTCTTGATTTTCGCTTTTTTGTGATTTTTTTTGTTTTGTTTGTATTCAATCCACTTGAGACGCAATATATATAATAAATAATCCATACTGTTGCGAATCTGGTCCTGCATCACCGTAATGGGTTTATTACAGTATATATTTTATATTTCAATTACTTACGATGATTCAATTTATTATTTACCCATTTTAAATCGGACAGCTTGACTGGTACCACGCATCCGTAATTTATCTTATTTCACGCGAAGTTTTTAATTAAAATTTTATTTTTTATTTATTGTCGTAAGAACGCCCGTAAGTAAAAATTTCAGTTAAGTTGATTATTAGTTATTAAAAAACACTTCAAACTTGTACTTGCATTATCGTTTTAAAGTTCGTGGACGATTAGATTAGGAAAGTTTACTTTGTTTTTCAGTTTTTATTTTTTATTCAAATCTTCAAAATGAGTATTAAATTTAATTTCTCCAACCTCGAACTATTTACATGTACGCTAGTTTATGTTTAATCAATTAACGTAAAACATTTCATAAGCAATTAAGCCACATATTGCATGGTTTTTCTTAATAATTTTCCATATAATAAAAAGCCTTAACCTTCCTGAATCTAAAAACAACCACATAATATCAAATCGCATGTCCTTGTACACATAACTAGTTTACCCTCGGAAAACTATTAAATAGTAGAGTAGCCAAAATAATAAAAAAATATTGTTGATTCATTCAATTATACCATGACAAGTATATTTTTGAAAACAAACACCCCAACTGAAACCCGCACACAACAAGTAGGATAAAAAGGCGGCTAGAAATTAGTTGAATTAAAATTAATTATTCAAATATAAGAAATCGACCGGATCTGAGAGATAGAAAGGGAAAATATTTATTGAAAAAGGTCTTTATCGATTTTTGATTAATTATTAAGAAAGGAAATTCTTCCATCCCAGCTCGACATCATTCAAATATGTTATGTCATTTCTAGTGGATTAAAAAAATTGTTGCGGTAAAAATTAGATTTTTTTTCCTCAGTATTTTTGAAAATATAAAAATTAAATAGTTTCGGGTTTTGTATAAAAAGAGTTAGTTATGTAGATGTTAATAATTTGGTGGATATATAAATTAAAGATATATTTGATAGGAGACGTTGTTTTAATGTATCCCCCTTCTTTCATTAATTATAATTTCCATTCAGAAATTCAAATATATAGCAAAATTATATAACCGGGTAAAGATTTAGATTTGTCTGTGCGTAAGCATTCTCAGATTGCTGAAATCATTACAAAAACGAAAACAATTACGCTACGCTACCTCAAAGTTTTCGACAGGAAAGTAAAAATTTGTTTACGTTTTACAACGTAGTAGAGTCCTTTTTCTTAATACCCGTAGTTTGATTTCAAATTTTCAAATGAACCTCAATGGACTCCCACAATAATACATCAGAAAAATTTCTAAGACCTTAGTCCAATTCTTCCCATTACGTTAAAAATTAAATGCTCTGTGGAAGATATTATGTTCGAATGTTCCAGACGTAATTTTGTGTTTGGCTAAGGGACTAAACAACTCTGAATCTACGCTCCAATTGTATTGTCCCTACTCCCTTGATTTCCACACAACAATAATTCTCAGTTAAATGTACCGTTTATACTCGAAACAATTACAGGTATGTCTATGTAATTTTTTTGAAATGGTCACGGTAATCGAATCGTCATATTAATTTAAATAATCAATTGCCTTATGTTTATAGTTAGAAGATTCATGTTTTGTATAAAATTTCAACCTATGGTATTTAGTATCGTCTTTAATTATAACTTTGTAGAGATGGGGTTGAGGATACCTACGTACTCCATCGATTTTATAAAGTTTCCACTGTTTTTCCATTTAGTTTAATTTTCAAAATTAATGTTTTGTTCGTATGTACATATACATACGTACGAGTATGTGAAAATATAGCTATATGAAAATATATCTCATTATTAATTCATCATTATAATTTTTGTTCCGTTTTTCAAAATATGTTTGTTGTTTAAATTTTAATTAAACAACAAAAAGTAGAAGAAACACGAGCTTTTCCAGAAAATTGAACTTAATACGTAAGAATCCGCGCGTTCTCATTTACGTAGGCTTTACATACATGGTTTCATTTTATTAAGTTTACATATAAAATACACATTAGCGCTTCGACGAACCTAGTGTTCTAATTAATTTTAATTAGACGAAAAAGCTGAACCTCTAAACGAAAATTTTATTAACAAAGACGTTAGAGTAAGGAGAAAAGAAACATCTCAAAACATGCGCAATTTTTTTAATGGCAAGAAAATATAAACTTACTTCACCTGTTTTTATACTGTCTTGCTTTTCTGTGATTATTTACTTTAAATTATATACAGACTGAAGAAGAACTGGAAAATTCAATACAAATGGGAAATGATTTGTGTTAAATAATTCATGGTATATCAAATGAATTTAAATTAAAAATCGTTCTCATGCCATTATTGTCTCCTTTGGCTGTATTGAAATCAATTTAATTAAAATTGTTTTTTTTTGTTAATCCGATATTTGTTCCACTGGTACATGAGTACGATGAATTGTTGATGTTATGTTTAGATTGTGCTGTCTACAACGTAATCAAATATTGTGAAATCAAAAATTCTGAGCTTTGATTTCTTCTAGTGAAATTCCATAAATATCTAGATCTATTTAGATATACAATCTAATTACGTTTGTCTGTCATTGCTCATATTCCACAATTAATGGGTCGATTTAGAAGGGCGCTGTCAAATATTACTCTTTTCATTTACTCCGCATTCAATTTAATAATAAAAATATGATTGCTGTGGCCTGAGCCTTCTTTTCATCTTTCCGGTACAGTGATTTGATTTAATAAGGAATCGTTTTCTTACCAAGCAAGTAGTCGAATTCTGAAACCGAAACAGTCAGAAGAGTCAGTTCTCACCTAGAATAAAAATGACCTTATTGCTTTAAAAAAAAATTACGTGATTCCAATCTTTGACTATAGATAGTATGCACAAATAAAGGAAATATTTTTTTTGGTGAAGAAAGTAGTAAATTCTGAAAAAATAACAATTAAAAATTGCAATATGGAGTATTGCTAAGAATTAATTTATTACATTATTATTATTAAATTATGCTTTCAACATTTCATTAAACATCTATGCACATATATGTGAAATTTTTTGGTTACCGTTTGGTCGAACCATACTATTTTTGTTTTTATTAATTTCCGTTATTATGTTTTGTTTATTACTTTTTACGAAAAATCTTCCAGAAAAGAAACTGTCGACATACATTTAATGACGTGTCAAGAAGTATTGCCTGGTACTCTAGTCCGATTGGAAAAATACATTCATATGTGAATGTTCCGTTGCTTCTCATCATCATTGTTATTAAGATTTTAAATGAAAGGCAAAAATGTATCGACTAAGTCGTATTGAACCATATCTGCCAATGAAACAAAATCTATATGTGACAAAAACACTAAATAAAAATTCTCATATTACATGGGACGGGTACAATTTTTGAATCATTATGGACAATATTAATTGGGCTATCTATAACATTAGATCTTAGAATTCGGTGTACCTAAAAAACGGAATAAGTGTGTCGAAATTTTCAGATGAAATTTTTTCGATTGGGAAAAATGGACGAAGAGTAATAATCCCTATTATGATTGTCGATAAAGACAAGGATCTTTATCATCTTCCTTACTATTTTTGTTGTCAATGGTAACTTAATTCCCGACTAAATTGTTCCCGATTTATTGAGCTAAGAAAACGACTTATTGAGTTAAGCTAAAGAAAACTTAATAACTCTTGATTTTATTGAACTTTTATCATAGTGGAAAAATCAGGATCTTACATACTAAAATTAAACTAATAATGCATACCAGTTTTTATATATTTTTGGGTCTATTAAAATTTTGTATTGATTTGACTTATTTTTGATTTTCACAAACAAGTATATTTTGAGTATTTTTTTTATCAAAACGCACTAATAAAATTCATAGTAAAATTATACTTGCTTTGGTATTTTGTTATAAAGAGACGCCGTCATTTCCAATAAAATTTAAAAAATAATCTGAACCAATTTTATTTCAAATTGTATTTACAATCTTTATATTTTCAATAGTTTTCAATAGTCGGAAAGCTCCCACGGAAGTTGCCACTTCCAATGGGCCGATTTTGGCCAAATACCACTTGGATCTCCCAATTTATGAAATTTAAATATAAAGTTTCGTCCCGATCAATCAAACCGTACGGGCAGAAGTTTTGTTGAAATCAATATTTTATTAAAAATTCTCATTTCCGCTTACATTTTTGGAAAACTGGTCTGGGCAGATATTTTTGCAAAATTTAATTTAGAATCTTTTAGTTCCTAATCGTTTCTCTTGTAAATTATATTATTTTTAAAATATTTGCAAAAACGTAAAAGCTCTTAACGAAACCGCCACTTCCGGTGAACCAATATCGACCAAAACCGACATCTCCCAATTTATGGAAAACTCTTAAGTATGAATTTCACTCTGGTCAGTCAATTCGTCTGCGCTGTAGAGAGGACACAGACATTTAGTCTGCACGGCACCACACACAGAGAACTTTTTGAAAGTCGTTTTTTCGGACTTCGACGATATAGCGGATGGTAAATCTGCAAAAAATCTCCAGGTCAAAATTATTCATGATGATTGCTATACTTTATTTTACTATTTCAAAGATAGAAAAAAGCCTTATACATAATATATACTTATAACACTTTTTAGTTTTAAACAATTTAAGTACCAGATTATGTATTTTTTGAAATCAACATTAGTTTTAGACAAAATTGAAACAAATTGAAAAATACTATAACCAGTATGATTTGAATAAGTTTGTTTTTGGTAATTGGTGTATTTTTAACCAATTTAAAAAACTTCCAAATATTAAGCTTATTATTAATACTGTTTATGTGTTTATAACGTATAAATCATGTTTAACATAGTTTAATTTACTCTAAAACGTTAAACTGCATCTTGGTAGTTTATTTCGTTAAATTGGCCATAAATACTAAAATTTATTTGTTTTCGGATTTTTTAGTATATATTTTTAGTATTACGTCGATTTCTCCTCTAGGTAGTGTTTTTCCTCTAGGGTAGTGTGGCAATCCTAAAAGAGTGAAAATCTAGTTATAATTTAATTCTACCAGCACTTAAGAAAATGTTCTACCTATCAAGCTGACTACGGCTCCTAGAGTTGCTCTATTTTCGACATGACAGTCCGTAAGAGGCTATTGAAAAACGCCATTGTTTTAAAATTAATCCACAAATAGAAGAAGTGATAAGAGTCTGATGTTACACAATTTGAAAAATGTTTTAATTTAGAGCAATTCCCATTGTAAATTTTGGATGTAATATTTAGCGATTTTCTATTTACACTTATTGTTATTAGCTAGCTCTTATTAGCGAAGCACACTAAATAACATTTTAATTGAAAACTTATTTATATTTCGCAGTTGCGACTTGGAAAGCTTCCACCAACGAAATCTTAATGTCTTAAGTTCTAACCTGATTGGACGATTTCGCTAAGTAATACGACCACCAACAAATTAAGGGCCAGTAGTTTGACGAGCAGTTTTTAAATTTCTGGTGCTCGTAGCACAATAGCCGAAATGGTCCATAAAATGTACAACTTTAGCTCTTAATAGTTCTCTGCTTGGAGCATGCAATTATCATGCGTTGTTGTGAGGAGCTTGAAACGTGGCTCAGCCATCATTCCTTTTGCGTAACTTTAATTGGACCAAAGATGTACCGAACGATCTTCCTTTCAAAAGTAGATAGCATTTTATAGTCGTTAGAGGTCAGGGTCAAGCTCTTGCTTGCGAAAGCCAGTACAGGTCTTATGAATGCTTAATAAAATGCCAGCTTGTACGACTGCGAGTGATGTTTAGATCGCAATAACCTTGATTGGGTGTAGAAAACTCGGTGTCCGTCCGTCAGCAATTCGGCCAAAATAAAGCGCTGCATATCATATGACGATGTTATTACTGGCCCGAAGTATTTGAAGTTTGCTACACTATCAAAATTATTCGAAGATTTGCCATTGAAACGCTCCTGGGTGTTGATAAGAATTTGGTTGCATTATTTCCAAGGCAAGTCTTCTTGCGTAGCGATTAAGCTGCATGAAACTGTTCGTGATATCGTTAGGACCTCGACCAAATTCCTAGGCCGAATATATATCCCGATTTAGTAAATATATAGCGCGAAGTTTCAATGTTGCTATGCCGTACTACGTACTCAAGCGCTAAATTTAACAGCACACGGGCGAGCATCTCCCTGTCGAATACGAGGTGTATGTTTCAAAAGAATCTGATACATGTTCCTTGGATTACGATTCTACTTGAGCGCGGCCAATTGGTTCTCGCGGTTGATACTGACCTATGCCTGCCGGAAGTCTATATATAGTTAATGTATGGTTATATTGACGTCAAAAATACTTTCCAAATTCATCGGCGATTGATCGGTTGGGACGAAAACCACACTGATAGTCGCCTATGATTTTTTCGGCGAGAGTACAACATTAGCCAACACTTCAAAGGCAGTGATCAATAGAGCTATGCCAAGAAAGTTTTCATATTTAAGACGGTCTTCTTTTTTGTGCAGAGGGCATATGAGTGCGGTCTTCCAGTTTTCAAGCAGCTCCTTTTGGTGCCAAATAGAGATGAATTCTGCGGGAATACAGTCGAGACCGAGCACCTTTCTATTTTACAGACAACTAAGGTGCTTCTACTTCCTCTACCGTGACATATTCGACAAAGTCCTCTTAATCTGGTGGATCAATTACTCTAATATGGGTTACTGAATGACCAGATTTATCAGATTTTGGAAGTAGGGTTGCCACCATACTGAGAGAACATCAGCCACGTTTGAATTCTCTATTCACATTTTTGATGGTTGTACTTCTCGAGTGGAAGTCTTTAGTGAGACTCCTACCTTTAGCAAAACATAGTCTCTGAGTTTCCTTACACCGCTTGGAAGCTGATATGCATTCGAAGATTTCCTTGTACGGAGATATTCTGTTAGAGTGCTTCATAGTGCTATGAACCAACCACTTTTCTCGAAGTTTTTGTTTATTTTCGACGTCCAGGTGGCAATGATCATCGAACCAATCATTGATATCGGTGGTCTTCTTCCGTTAGTATTTTACGCCGCGGTTATTATGGCTGACTGTATAGCGAGCCACTGCTCTGCTATTGAGTCGGTTAAGATAGTCAGTGAACGCTTATTGGTAACTGTGCAGTAACGCTTTATCTTTTAAAGCATCGAAATTCCATCGAATGGTCTTTTGTGAAGAAGAATGTTAATCCTATTTTCAGTTTATATCAATTTAATAGTTATTAACCTTCATAACAACGCATCTTAATTCTCATTAGTTTATGTTTGAAAACCACTATTATCTCATCCGCCATTAGATTTTTGAATTGAGGCATAATTTAAAATATTGTTATACGTGTATGTATAACCTTAGGAAATATTTAATGAAGGGCAGTAAACAACATAGACGTTTCTGATCAATAAAGGTGCGAAAATATGATCTTCAGAATAAGATATCAGATTTCTTGTAAGAATGAGTCAAGTAATCACCACGTTACGGATTAGTATTCCAACCCCGCATATCTTGTATACAACTCTAAATCTTTAAGATTCCATTCGATTTTCGTAAGAATATGAATAATTTTCAAAATTGAATATACTGAGAAAACTAACATATTTATCTTATGGGAATTTATATGTTTGGAGAGTTTGAATATTTGTTAAAACAACAGCATTCATACACAAAATTATCGTCCAGATCTTCACTCTTTTTACAAAGGCTTTTCCAGTAAATTTATCAACGCAACCATTTTCCTGTTAAAAGTGGCACTGTCTTTTAGTACACCAAATCGTGTACTAGAAAAAAATGTTCATCATACCATGTAAATGTAATAAAATAAAACTGTTTTTGATCTGTTTCTCTATTTATACCTTACACAGTCGGAAAATCTTTTAGTTTTGTTGACAATTAAAGTTTTTCGTTTATACGAGAAAAAGGAATACATTTTGAAACAAAAATATATTCACTAAACTAGATAAAAAGTATTTTGTTTGTACTGTGCTATACTAAATCATTATATCGATTAGAAGAGAAGCTCACAAAATAAAAAGGAAAACACATTTTATTTTTGCCCGAGTTTCGTACTTTTTATATTTTATTTAAAAATTCATTGATTATACGGAAGATAAGAAACTGTGTGGAAAATTTATTTATGGATTTAATTTTTTTTATCAGAATTTGGTTATCTGTGTTCTTTATATCTTTTAGTTATAGTCGTAAATGCCTCTCTCTGTGCATTGTTGGAAAATTATTTGTTCCTTCATGTTACGGTAAGGTGTGTAATTGTGTATGTATGTGAAATTAATGTGTGTGTCGTATGAATTTATTATGATGCCGTGCTAGATAAATCAGTATTTCCTAATATTTGACTAATTTTAATTACCTCTGATTTCCAATTTTTTTATAATAATGGTCAATTCCAAATGTATACTCTCCATGGTCATTTATTTGCAAATTTGATCGAAGATGAGCATCGACAAAAATGTATGCAAGTGTGTCATTATAAATGTAATAGCTACACTTAAGTAAAGTAAGTAAGTAACTACGGATAGTTTTGCCCATATTCATCCTGAATATTTAAAGTTAATGTTTGGTTCTTATGTAATTGATAGCAAAACTTATACATTCCAAACTTTACCGCAGCCCTAGTAATGTCATGAATTATGTATGTATCAACAATTTTGTTTCGTTTGCGAATAAATTTGTATTGACGGCCATTTATAACATAAAATATGTGTAACCTTTATTTATTCTGAGTACTCTGTAAATCTAAATATTTTAATATACCCAAACCAAACGAACTGCCTGGCTGGTTGCTATGTTTATGTTAATGAAAAATTCATCATAAAACTTTTTTTGTATGCGAAACTTTTATGCTATATGAAGCATTAAAAATGTTTTTAATTATGTTTATGATCCATACATATACGCAATAAAACAAAGTTTGATATAGCCCCTCCCAACGAATTTTGAACGAACTTTTTTTCACTGCCATGGTAGTAAAATATCAAAATTTCTCGAACTGCAGAGGAAAGTTCATTACATATGAACTAAATTTTCCATCTACATCAGACATACATACATAAATTATGCGTAAATATTTTAGGCGCACGTGTCATCTAATTACATTATACAAAAATGGAAAGTAATCCGGCACGTACATTGTGTATAATCTAACACCCCAGACATAATTAGAAAACCGCAAAAATTTTCTTCATTATAATTTTTAATCAAATTTAGATCAAGAATTACTTTTAAAATTCTTTAAACATTCGTATTACGTATACAAAATGTGAAAAACAGTTTAATCTTCAAAAAATTTATAGAAATATACGCACTAGTTTTTATTACAGAATTTCTGGTTTTTCTTGTGAATCAAATGATTTTTGCTTTTCTAAGCGAAGACATTGATTTTCATTTAGCTTAAGTAAAGTAAGCACTAAGCAGGGGTCAGTAAGGGGTCAGTGCAAAAAAACTAAACACAAACTGTAGTATTCGGAAGTATATTATACATAAATATAAATGAATGAATTAATTTACCTTAGTTGGAATTCTAATTTTGTTGAATTTTTAATTTTGTTGTTTAAATTAGAAATTCAAAACAATATTAGTTAATTTAAATTAACGGGTGTTTTTTTAGGAGGTTTGTTTTTCCGATAGATGTCGTTTTATTTTATGACAGTTGTTTTGACAGCTCAAAGTGGCATTTCTACTCAGTATTGTTTGGCAAATCATTATGAATAGGTTAACTCCAGAACAACGTTTTCAAATCGTGGAAATTTATTTTCAAAATCAGTGTTCAATTAAAAATGTTTATAGAGCACTTCGTGAATTTTATGGTGCACATAATCGTCCGTCAGAGACCACCATAAAGAACGTAATTACCAAATTTCGGTCTACATTCACTCTTTTGGATGCCAAGCCACCGACAAGAATGAGAAGAGTTCGTACAGAAGAAAATATTGCTGTCGTTGAGGCCAGTGTCGAAGAAAACGACAATTTATCGATTCGTCGTCGTGCTCAGCAAATTGGACTTTGTCCATCGACTTTATGGAAAATTTTACGTAAAGATTTGGGTTTGGTGCCATACAAAATTCAATTGGTGCAAGAATTAAAGCCACACGACCATCGTTTGCGCCGTGAATTCAGTGATTGGTCGTTAAATCAATTGAACGAAGATCCATTTTTTTACCGTAAAATTCTCTTCAGTGATGAGGCGCATTTTTGGTTAAATGGATACGTCAACAAACAAAATTGTCGCATTTGGAGCAAAGATAATCCACACGCCGTTCTAGAATTACCAATGCATCCTGATAAATGTACTGTTTGGTGCGGTCTATGGGCTGGTGGGATCATCGGTCCATATTTCTTTAAAAATGAGGAAGGACGACGCGTTACCGTGAATGGAAATCGATACAGAACCATGTTAAATGAGTTTTTGTTGTCAAATCTTGAAGATATGGATATGAATGAAATGTGGTTTCAACAAGATGGTGCCACTTGCCATACAGCACGTGAAACAATCGACTTATTGAAAGAAACTTTCAACGACAACATTATTTCGAGAAATGGTCCGGTGAATTGGCCTCCGCGTTCGTGCGATTTGACGCCACTCGATTACTTTTTGTGGGGATACGTGAAGTCATTGGTTTATGTGGATAAACCTCAATCGATTGACGCTTTGGAAACCAATATTCAACGTGTCATTGCTGACATACGCCCTCAAATGCTTGAAAAAGTGCTGGAAAATTGGACCTCCAGAATGACATTTGTGAAAAATAGTCGTGGTAGCCATATGCCAGAAATTGTGTTTAAATGTTAAATGCCAAAAAATTATCTACCAAATAAAAAAAAATTTTGGTCATTTCATAATTTTATATGTGTTTTATTCAAAAAAAAAATCGGCAACCTCTTAAAAAAACACCCTTTATTAATTATTGGGTGTGCAAATGTATTTCCGACCTTTTTATAGAGGTGTCGTTAGTATCACTGCTTGCATATTATTCAATCGGGCAATACACGCTTTTTGGAGGTTAGATGTCAAGCTTGAATAATTACTAGTGACATTTGTTCAAAGCGTAAACATAATTGAAATCGAATTGAATAATTATTTTCATAATTGAAATTGATGTCGAATTTTGTGCCAAAAAACAGCATTTGCGGGAAGTTTTACTTCATTATTTTTTGTTGAAGAAAATTTGAAGATACAGAAGAAGCGTGGATTAAGCCAGGTGAACCAGGACCGTCGACGCCAAAAGCAAATATGCATGGTTCGAAGGTGGTGCTTTGAATTTGGTGGGATATGAAGGATGTTTATTTTATTATGAGCTGCTGAACGAGCGTGAAACCATTACGTGACAAGTTTAGCGACGACAACTGATGGCTTTAAAGCAAGCTCTAGCTGCAAAACGACCGGAATGGAACAAAAGGCACGATAAGATTATTTTGCAACATGACAACGCTAGGCCACATATTGCTATACCTATCAAAAACTACTTGGACAGGCAGAACTGGGAAAATCTACGCCATCCGCCGAATTCACCAGACATTGCTCCCTCTGATTACCAGTTGTTCGGGTCGATGCAATCAGCCCTGGTACAGCAGCACTTCATGAAAACGTCAAAAATGAGTCGATGACTGGATCGCCTCGAAACAACCAGACTTCTTCTTTCGGGGAATCAGTTTATTGCCTGAACGATGGGCGAAGGTTATAGCTTCCGAAGGAGCATACTTTGAATAAAACATTCTTTCATTTTCTGCACAAGCTAATGTCTTTTATTTCACCAAAAAAGGTCGGAAATACATTTGTACACCCAATAGAAATAAATTTTTTTCTTTTACGTTTATTGGATCTGGATTAAGAATATATGCATTGTTCGTTAGGGTATTTTGTGTTGTCACGAGAGCATCCGGTTAATTCCTTGATTTGAAAACTTGTTTTTCACGTAACTCATGTGGCAGAACAAGAGCTTACTATCATTAATACAAATACTCTACCCAAAAAGCTACGTAACTCTTGGTATTTGGATATAAAGAACAGCCGGCCACTTGATTGTGAAGCGCGTTACCATAAAAATGTTTTCCTATAGTCCTCTGCACTGGAATTTTATCGATATTTGATCTTATTGTCGATGTAAAATTCATTTACGAGGTTGTGTTTTGAAATTCCAGAAATCCTAAATCTGAGATTTAACAGGTTTTCGTTTTGTATTTAACCAAAAGCCTCCTTCGAATTGTCGTAACGATATTGCACTGATTCCACAACATAAGACCGCGACCATAGACGTTTTATTCTTCAATTTAGGAATATCACAAAGCTTATTGATTCGCATTCTGGAAAAATTTCATATTTGGTTTGTCCACAATTTTTCGAATTTCATTAGTTAGATTGAACTTTTGAGGAAGAATCGGATAAGTCTTAATTTGCTTCATTAAAATTTTGATTGAAGTAGTTATTGTCAAATTTTGTTGACATCTTTTTGAGGTCGTGTGTCACTGCGAAATGAGTTCTAACGCTCTATTTATAGAGTAATAATTAAGCAATATCGATAGATAGGCAATTCGGATATGCGTGAAAATGGAAAACATGAAGCAGTTTAGTAAATACAGATTCAGAAATTTATAGATAGGCTAAGAGTTCCATTTCCAAAACTCTGTTATTTTAACCCATTCTTAAAGTGAATGCCTGTATGTGCCAAGAATTGAGCGATAAGCTCCTGAATCGCGGCCTCTCGACCAAAGGGAATTGGAATATGCCGATGTCAATGCGTTAAAATGTAGTAGAGAATGAAGCCCCTGAGTTCAGTGAAGGTCATAAAAGATGACAACTTCTTAACATTAGTTGGCTAAAACTAAATTACATAATTTAACCAAAAGACAAAGCTATGAATGAAATGTGACCATTAATGATTGGGATTAGAATACGAAGCAATCCGCGGACGTGTGTCACATGAATCTATAAAATTACGAAAGTTCAACTCGAAAAACAACGATAGTGGTGGAGATTGCAAATAACCAGATATAAAGAGTCGGATCCTCCAGAAAAAAAACTGTAAACATGTTCATAAAGTCCACAAGAAAATAAAACATCTTTAGAATACCATAAAAAGTAGTTGTCCTACAAAGGTGACATATCAATGCAGCAGGGGTGGTTACATTTTGTTAATTATTTTATATTATGATAAATGTATTTGGAAATTTATCTGAAGTTTTGAACTTTTACATACATTGGATCGAAATTTTTTGTTAAAGTTGTATTAATCTCCATCAATATTATGTATATAAACTCTTTAAAATTTATCTGAGTTCTGGAAACACATTTTTAATATTTCTGCCTTTCTTAATTATATTTTTTAAAGCTAAATAAAACCTCATACAACACCAAGACGCCATAAAATGGGTAATTTAATAAAATATCAATTACCAAAAAAATAAACTCGTTTTAGCAAATTGTATATTATATATTGAAAATGAAAATGTAATTACATTTTCTGTGGAATTTTCCAACTTTTATATATTTTCGAAACTTGATGCAATTTGTTTTCTCAGAATAATTTTAAATATGTTGAGTGTCGCGTGTTAATGTTTTTTGCCAATCAAACGATCATTTGCTTATTTAGATTTTTTGTATACACCAAATATCTAGTAAACTTTTCATTTTCAGTTTTAGCTGATGTCAGTTTTTTTCCTGGGTTGTCGTGAATTGAGGCTCATTTCACCAAGTCTAAAAATTATTGTTTCTGTGGTTTTGAAATGTGTTCGCCAAGTAAAAGATTTTATTATCCAAGCAGTAATCATTTCGGAATTTTAAACGGTTAGAGAAGAAATCATGTCTTAGTGAAGCATAAATATTAAATTTAACAAAAAAAAACAACTTAACTTGGTTTAGATTCAAAATTTAAACTCAATTATAAGTTTTGCGTGATAGATAATCTTAATTTGTAAAAAAAAATCTAATTGGAATCACTGTGTGTGTTCGTGCGACAGATATTAAATTACTAACTGGTTTTCTCAATATAATTCGTGATTGCGTTCCCTTGGTTTTACCTATTTCGCGTATATTTTCATTTGGAAAAATAGCAAACGAAAATTAAAAATAATTTTAAAATTTTATCATTCGTTCTAATCTTTGACATGAAATTTTCATTATGAAAATTAAGGTCACTCATATGACAAATTATAAATGTATCCAGAACGACTAGCCACACAACAAATATAAACATAAGTTTTTTTATTGCTTGTTGTGGAAGTGGAAATCTGAACACAACATAAAGCTGATTTCAATCAATCAAATAAATTATAATTTAATTTCGAAAATCCAAAGAAAAGGCAGAAACATCACACCAAAATTATTACTTAGCACTCTATTAAATAGACGTAAATGTACAGAGGGAGAGAGCGCTATCTATGTACTTGCGTATATTATGTGTAAGTGTGGAAATGAGGAAAGTTAAGTAAAAATCAATAAACATATTTTCTTATCGTCACTATATCTCAGTTTATATATAGACGAGTACGGCTATATAATTTCTACCTGTTGTTGCCAAGTGCTCACAGAAAAAGCTAACAGCTCTGCTGAAAAAGTTATGATTTTTCTTTGTGTACCGCAAAAATAATTGAGTATACATACGTTGATAATAAATAAGTTTTCCGTTTTGTCAGCTTCTTATAGTCAGTATACTGCGTTGTTGGTAAATAACGATTTCAACAGAGAAAAGGGAAAAACTTTCTTTCGTCTAATGTTTCGGTTCCTTTTGTGAGTGAAAGTTTTTCTATTCGTTTTTCAATTTTTTCTTACGTTTATATTTTCATTTAGAAAAAAAAAAAATATTTTAAGAATTTTCTTGGTTATTTATTTATGTTTGTTCTATTTGTGATTTTAGGTAGGTATTTTTCAGGTCAAATAGGTTAATTTGAATGGGAACCAAATATACAAAAATAAAAATTTTCAATTAAATTTGACTAAGAATGTTTAAATTGTGGAGCTTTTAATGTTTTGTTGTCTAACATTCCTTTTGGGGTGAAGGTCGAAGGAAAATATTTGATGAATAACTTGGGTTGTTTTCCATATCTTCAAATTTTGGGGGCAGAGGAGTATCTTAATAATTTTTAGTGTTTTTTTTTAAATTTTCTTTTAAATTGAGTTGCTTTTTAAACTTGAAATATAAAATTTAATTTTTTTTTTAATATTTACAGGAATAAAGTGTCCAGTATGCAGCAAATTTGTATTGCCAGATGACATAGAATGTCACTTAGTTATGTGCCTAACAAAACCACGTCTATCATACAACGGTGAGTACACAACTATTTGGTCTAATTACTCATTACAAATTTATAACCACACAATTAAATTAATAATTGACCAGTATTACCAAATTACAACAATACGTTTAGTCGATCGTGTGCATGTATAATTTGTAAATTACTAATAGGTTTAAACGAAAGTCATGTCAATATCTATATAACGAACACATAATCATAAAGTTCAATGTCAAATGAAACACAAACCCAAAGTAATATTTCCATTTGTCTACGACAACTGCTATCCCACCCATTAGACATATTGATTGATTTGAAATTAAGCGATTCGGTTTGTGTTTGGAAAAATACAAACACTTGTGTCCATATTTTGAAAATTTCATCGAATCAACTTGTAGAAATCAACGGTTAAGATTTTATGGGGGAATGCATGAGAGCAAGGACGTCCTGTGTATCAGCTTAGATGTATTTGTTGTTGCCGATTTGTCTTTTCTTTGAGAAATATTTTATTGACCAAAACAAGATGGCAATATTTAAGTGTTGTTTTAAATCCCCTTTACGGCCCACAGATTGATTGATCGGGATGAAACTTCATACTTTAGCTTTTTCCATAAATTGGGAGATCTCTATGATTTTTGCCCGACATCGGTCTACCGGAAGTCGTTTTAAGGAGCATTTTCGCTTTTTACAAATATTTAGAATCGCATTTACGAAAAAACGATTACAAACAAAAATATTGTAAATTAAATTTCAAACAAAATAAGTTCAGATCATATTTTAAATTTTACCGGAAATTGCGAGTTTTGATAAAAAAACTTGATTTCGCAAAACTTCGGCATCTCTTCAGTTCAGGCTGATTGACTATTCGGATTAAAACTATTTAGATAATTAATTTGATGGAAATCTGTGTTCCGGAAGTGGGAGCTTCTATGGGACCTTTTCCAATTTTACATTCTTTTTTATAGTGAAATAACTATAATATAGCTATATTAATTATGAAAAATTTTGACCTCGAGAATTTTCCATATTTAGCATACGGTTTCCTATATCGCCGAAGACAAAAAAGTAGTTTAAAAAAACCTCTTTGTATGCTTCCGTGTGTGGTGCCGTGCCGACTAAATGTCTGTAGCTTCTCTACAGAGCAGACCGATTGGCTGGTTTTATAAAATTTTATATTTAAGCTTTTCTCATAAATTGGGAGATCACAATGATTTTTGGTTGAAATCGGTCCACCGAACGTGGCAGTCTTCATAGGTGCTTTTCTTTCTTGCAAATATTTTTAAAATTATATAATTTACACGAACAACTGTTAAGAACTAAAAGATTCTAAATTAATTTTGCAACAATATCGGCCCGTACCAATTTTTCAAAATGGCCGAAATCGGGAGCTTCCAAAGCAGCTTTTTCGTTTTTTACAAATATTTTGAAAAAGTGTATCATTTATAAGACAAGCGATTACAACTAAAAGAGTTTAAACTAATTTTGTAACAATATCGGTCCGGACCAGTATTACAAAATTTGAAAATGGCGGCAGAAATGGCGTTTTTTAACAAAATACTGATTTTCCAGTCCATACGGATTGAGTGATCGGGATGAAACTTCATACTTTAGCTTTTTCCATAAATTTGGAGATCCATATGATTTTTACCTACATAGGTCTACCGGAAGTGGCAGCTTTTTGGTTTTTACAAATATTTAGAGAAGTTTCCGGAAATGACAAGGTTTGATAAAAACACTTTTTTTTACAAAAATTCGGCATCTCTACAGTCCAGGGGGATTGACTATACGGAATGAAACTTTTTCCATAATTGGGAAGTCCTTGGGGAAATTTTATGGGAATCTGTGTACCAGAAGCAGCAGCTTTAATGAGATTTATTCAATGTTGAAAAGTTGAGCATTTTCAAAGAACGATAAAGAATTAAAAATTCAAATAATTTTCAACAAGGGTTGGACCTTGTTGGTTTTCTGAAATTTAAGGTTATATACTACTCAGAACTACTCAGGAAACCAATTTCCTTTTGCTGTCGATATTTAAATGCTTAAATAATGTATCCAAACTGATTTGTATCTTTAATAAATTTGATACCCAAATTTCGTTCAACACATTTAATTGTTTTTTACGAGTATTTATAAACTAATTTCTTAATTTTCATTATTTTTGCTTCTAAACATGGACACTTGGACACATTCATTATTTTTAATTTACATTAAAGTCTAGGAACAATAAAAATATTCTAATTAAGTCATCATTGCGATGTAAAAACATAAAACTTATCGTTTGGCGTAATTTTTCAATCGATCAGAATCTAAATTTTAAATATTTTTGAAATAAATTTTCCATTCTGTACGTTATTTCAAGGTTTGATGCCTAACCATAGACAGACTAAACATTTTATTTCGATAAACGTGTATTAATATCTCAATTACACCCTTAAGATAGAATTACGTCAATTGTTAATTTTTTGTTGTTAAAAACTGATTTCTAGTACACCTCGTTTTTAACTAGTTAATCATATAGCCTTAAGCAGGTATAATGATTTTTGGTTATGCAAGACAGACAGTGTTACCAAAAGTCGGGTGGGTTAATTGTTTGCTTTAGAAATCAAGTGTGGTGTATATGCTATCTATGAATATATTCGTGGTAAAACCAAGTGGTGTGTTGGCCACAACACATTCACCCCTCCATTGTTTTGGAAATAACAAAAGTAGCATTACTAAAACAACTATAACTTGTAAACTAATGCTCTTTTCTCTCTTATTTCGCTGGCGCTACATCCAGCATCATTCTACATCCCCATTCCAGTAGGGATTTGGCCGTCTCAATAAGGTTGCATTATCAAATTTGTTTTCAGATTAATGATTGATAGGTTCAATGAATCTTAGTCTTGGAGTTTTTTTATTTCCGTTTTACACATCATTTGAAGTTAATTTTTCATGTGTTAGCCTCAAGACTTAGCTCAGAGAGCTCTCTGAATAACTTTCGTCACGGCGATTTAGACTGTAGTATAAAATTGCTGTGGAGTCATGATTCTGTTACAATTCTTAACAGTGAATTTTATTGCTCATTGTGAAAATATGCGGAGAGAAGACTCCTCGATATCTCCTGGTGACTAATGGATAACTGCCAATTATTGTAGGCAGTCTAAACTTCCTGCTTAACTTTCACCAGCATTAGTTTCTGCTTATGCCATCAGCAAAGGCCACATCTTTAGGATCTTTAGGTTGTATGGAACTTTGGTTTTAGTCAGATTATGTTGCTGAATGCAGAACTCAGCATTTCTTGTGAAGTTCTATAACCTTGTACTTTTGAATGGAATACTGTTGTGGCACAAAATGACATCGTTCATTCCTTAACCTATTTAAGTCTTTAATTTAAGAATTATAATATAAAATTATTTCTAAAAATTTTGCGGGGTTTCTTTTGCGGGTGTTAGGTGTACGGCTAGATTTCAATATTTAACTCATCACTGTTATTTGTTTTACTAATCTTACTCGGTGTCTGTAGTATCGGTAAATCTTACCATCCTTCAAATTCCCTTTACATAAAATTGACTTATTAAATTTTTAACAAAAATAATGTCCTCCGCATTTTCCGACAATAGATTAGTGATATAAAAGTAATACGACTTTCTTTCCCGCTCTTAACATCAAGCGAAATCATCAATCATTCATCATCTACTAAAAGCGTAAAAAGTGGCAAAAACAAACTCAATCATCTTATTACTCTACATATAAGAATATTAAACTTATACGTTTCAAATTCGATTGGGTGTATACCAAAAATCACGTAGAATAAATTTTGAAAATAAAAGTAAACCGCGACCCTTTTTATTCTCCAGTCACTCGTATTTAATATTTATGTTTTCATATGAGAAAGAGAAAATTTATTAAATTTCTAGAAAACGAGTTTTTAGTTTACACCTTCAGATTTATAATTTTATTTTGCGCCATAAATTTGAAGCTGACTGTTTATTTTTGAATTTCTTGGTGATCTGTGCATGATTTTCTAAAAATTCCACAGAAATCATCAAAATTAACCTGAATCTAAATTGTGAACATTTTCTATTCTAAATTAATTACTTATTTTGTATTTTCTATCTATTTTCAGAGGACGTACTAACCGATGCCAAGGGAGAATGTGTTATTTGTTTAGAAGATTTATCACCAGGTGATGTAATAGCAAGATTACCATGCCTTTGTATCTATCATAAAGGGTACGTATATTCTAATTTCTAGTGTACCAGAAAATTTGTGTGTACAAAATGTGTATAATCTGTATTCTATAATATAACCACATCTAAATACGTTCATAAATCTTTCGATTATGTGTACTGTGCTCGTATAAATAAAAGATTGGAAAAATTTGTTAAGAATGGAAAAATCGATCGGAACACAATATAGAAATCAGAAAATATATTTTAAATGCTAATCCTATTTATAAAGCCTTTACGATATTATTCTCTAATATTTTATTGTTTGTGTGTGAGGATGTTTGTGCATAGTTTATTGCTGTTTCTGCGTGGCTATGTAAATTGCATACGTTGTAGCGTTTTATCAAAAAATATGTAATTCTCTATTTATAGATTCGATCCAGTGGTCTGGAAATAAATGTTAAAGATTTTATAATGGCTATCAAATTAAAATTATTAAAATTAGATTAGGGAAGTGTGCAAACATTATCATTTACTGAAGTTTACCTATACATACATTGCCTTTACGTAAATTTACCAAAATACCTTCTTAACACATGCAAAATGATCCCTTCGCCAATTGAATATTTACGTGTTGATTGTAATTATATTTTTACCATCTTAATATATTTTCTCATATAATTTCTCAACATCTTATAATTATTATAAGCAAAGTTGTCGTGGTTATTTTTGTTCGATGAACTTGAACTGCCTGGTTTCAAAGTCGTTTGGAAAATGAAACTAAATAAAACTATATATTTTGCATTTCAATGTAAAGAGAGAAGTTATACGAAATTTTTTATTAATGATTTATGTCCATATTAATTACTAAGCCCTTGTGTTATGAGATTTTATCGTCTCAATAGAGTTCGAAACCTTATGCACCTTCATAAAAGCATATACGAGCTCTGTGGTAGGTTTACTCTAATTTTATAAAACTTGATCTAGGGTTGCCGAAATTATAAATTAAAACAGTTAAAACAGCCAATGAAAATATCGCTCCATAAACAAGGCCAGAGAAAAAAGTAAGCATTCGCGTTATTAATTTTGATCAAAATAGAGCCAAAACTGGTCAATTTTTTAATTAACTAGTTTCTTTGTTACACAATTTTATTTTATAATACGACTAAATATTATGCATCACGTTAAATTACAAAATTAATCTGGAAAATAGTTAAATAAATTCGCATAGAAAGTATACCAGCTAGGCTAGGCAGCGTCAACAAAGCGAATACGAGATGATAAGCGCATTGCAAATTATTGCATTTGGTTCTGTCGAGAACGCTTCATATCGGGTTGTACTTCGAACTGAAAAATTATCGACTTGTGGCTTTTTTTCAAATTATTTCATTTGGCTTCGTTTGCACTGTTTTTTCGGTTCTTGTTATCAGCAAATAGTCTTTTGTTAATTTTCCAAGCTTAAGACATTAGAGGAGACCATTTTCGCCGCGTCGTGTAATTTCTTTTCCGTATTGTAGATGGATTAGTTTTACTGTTTGATGAATGACCGATTTTTACTTATCACATTTGAATCGAGTAGATTTATTTCTTTTATCACGAATGTAGTATATATTGAGTTTGAATACATTACACTGATTTGTAAAGCAAAAAATTAAACTTACCAGACTTGGTAAAAACCAAAAGTCTTGTATAATCAAAACCATTATTCCTGGTAAAATTTTGAAAATTTAATCTTTAAATTTATTTGAATCTTAATTCTATGCCATTTTTTATAATTGCTATACTTTTCAACGTCATTACAAAAATTAGAAACCTATGGAAGCTTCCATTTCTGGCACACAATTTATTTCCGTCTAGATGGTAGCGATGTCGTATTTTAGTGAAATAATTTTTTTTTATCAAAACTCGTTATTTCCGGTAAAATTAAAAAAAAATCTTAACAAATTTTGGTTGAAATTCAATTTTCAACTTTTTGTTTTTTCGTTAATGCCACATACTTCAAAATATTTCCAAAAAACGAAAAACCTCACATGGAATTCCGGTGAATCAATTCCGGCCAAAAATCACTGTGATCTCCCAATTTATGGATAAAGCTTAAGTATGAAGTTTCACCCCAGAGAGGACACAAACTTTAAATCAGCATGCGCCACTTAACCAGACAGCGATATTTTAAAAGCTACTTTTTGATTTCGACGAAAAAGCAACTGGTAAGCCTGGAAAAATCTCGAGATCAACATTTTTCATGATTACTATAATTTATTTTACTACGTATGCCGTATTTCATTACACCAATTGATCCGAATCAGTTCAAATTTTATATGGAAAACGATCCAAATTTTATTTTGATTTGAAATCTAGTAAGCGCCTTTGCGTTGTTTCATGAAACATGAACTGAACCGGAACAGATCAAGCATCAAGAAACACAGCTGTAAAATAAAATAAAAGTGATAACTGGTTTGCGTAAGTACATAAGCTCTATTGAACATTGCTTAATGTTGTTCTTGCCAGACTCATCCCTTTCTCCGAAAATATCATTTTCAATTATCAATATGGGTTTCAGACCGACTGTTCAGTCACCCAGTTTTTGTTGATTTACGAAAATTAGTTACAAAATAGAGAATCTGTTTTGATTGATTACGTAAGCTTTTCAAAGGAATCTACACATACAGTTAACAATAATTTTCTTTTGATTAATTACAGTTATCTATATAGGTCATACTAATGATGTGCAAAACGCAATATTGCATGTAAACCTGCACACCTGTAGTACCTACCATCTATATACATATATTCGACTCATTAAATTTGGTTTTTTGATATAAATGTAAATATGAAACATTTAATAAACATTTTATGATCTTTATTTCGACATATTTGAGAACACAAAAAATAATTGCAAAACAGCAATCGAAAGAAAAAGTGAAATCTCGTATATTGTGTCGCGGAAACGATTAATTAAAATTACATTTAGATTATCCCGCCGCCTCAAGGTGTTATTTCTTGTACGCACACAATATAAAATATACTAAATGATAATTAATTGCCGGATGGCATGAAAACTGGACTAAAAT